>CM055270.1:69948273-70548273 GCA_029237695.1 Conchocele bisecta | reverse complement strand
CCCCCCCCCCCCCCCTCCGGGGGAATAGCGGGGCTTATATTTTCGTTGCTGTTAAAGCCCCGGTGAAGGCCCCGCACTGCGGGGCAACATGGTCGGTAAAAGCCCCGGTAAAATGCCCCGCACTGCGGGGCCATCTGGTGATTTTAAATGTGAAATATTCTTGCACGAAAATGATGTGTTGTAGAGCAAAATGTCACTTATAAATAGTAGATATCTGGGAACTTTTATTAGTATGGGAAGCCATTATTACAACCCAAGCAGCTTTATTCGTTGTAGATGTAATTGGTAGCACATTTGGCCTGCTACTCGTTCTATTTCTAGGGTGGTTGACTTAGTGATATAGTTGTTTTTGAAACCGTTACAGTCGATGATCAGCTGGGTAATGACCGATATGTTTAGTTTGTAAAAGTTCGAGTCTCCTAGCACTTTTTGGATTTCTTGACGAAACGCCGGGTAGGTCTGTTTCCGAACTTAGTGTAGTGCTGGGCATCTTAGTAGCATGTGTGACGCATCCTAGCTCCGCCTCCAAATGACAGTTAGGACAAGTAGGGTCGACTAAGTACAGGGTAAATATGTGTTTGTTGCTTTGAAATAGGTACGTTCCTGTTAATAGTAGTAACCAAATAAATAGCCGCTAACCTTTGGCACCACCCACGGACTCGGTAGAAGGAAGGTCGGATATGTGTAAATAGTATTAAATAGCGCAAAAGTGGACCCTTGCATGATATAAACTTCTTAACCGTATTAACGCACGGACACACGGACGGTGCAAACACTATATGACACCGGCTCTTCGAGACAGGGTTCATAAAAAGTACACCCCCCCCCCTATTAATAGTATAAAATGCAGCACTTTATACTTTTACTTACATGGGGAGGGTGTGTGTGTGAGAAATAGGTTTTTTCCAGTGGGGGGGGGGGTGGGGGGGGGGGGGTCTCGGGATTTTCCAGGGGGGGGGGGTCTCGGGATATTCCAGGGTTTGTTGGGTAAAGAATCACTTTCCAGGTGGGGGGGGGTCTCGTGATTTTCCAGGGTTGGTCGGGTAATGAATCACTTTCCAGGGGGGGGGGGTCTCGGGTTTTCCTTCAGTGTGTGTGGGGGGGGGGGGGAATGTCTCAGAATTTTCCACGTGTTGGGGGGGGGGCTGGGATAACGGATAACGGATAACGGCAGTGCAATATAAACAGAGGAATTATTTGAAAACAATTTTGTTTATATTAAACAAAATTTGCCAGTATTAAACAGTCCACAGTGAAAGTAGATCGTATTAAACAGTTTAAACCCATGTCACCCCTCCCACACAACAGTATTCAGGTAAACATACATGTACATATCTTGATAACAGTCTGATAAAACCCCGGTAAAGCCCCGGTAAAGCCCCGGGGTATGTCCCCGCTCAATTTCTTAGCAACAGTTAAAGCCCCGGTAAAGTCCCCGCAGTGCGGGGCATCATGAAAGGTAAAAGCCCCGGGGTATGCCCCGGTAAAGCCCCGGGGGGGGGGGGGCGGGGATTTACATTGACTGATGCATAAGAAGGACTACCATTGGTCAGAAACTGCACTGGAGAAATGGGTCACGGTCGCCGATCTACACATTCAATGTCGATGATTTATTTCTCATTCTGCCGATGATTCATTTCTCATTCTGCCATTTTGCTTCAACTATCTCCAAACAGTCAAACGTTGACAAACCCATTCGTATTTAAACTCATTTGCGTTATAATTGTACACATAATTCATGTACATGTAGATCTCCCGCGAGTACTGACGTCATTTAGTGTGTATCGCAAGGTACATTTGCCCCAGTTAAATCAATAATACACGCGCTGTGGCCTGTGTTCTGACTGCTGTCTGTGTTTATAAACAGAATGTGTGTATTGGGCCATTTGAGGAAACCATTTGTAGTATTTGTGTAGATACCATGGATACATGTACTAAGATGGTGTATACTGTAAATAATGCATGTAGACACATAGTTGCGAACACGTAACTTCGCAACTAGTAGACACAGATCCAATACCATTTGTTTCACAAGGTTAGATCTACTGTTAGAATACGACGTCATCTAATGTCATTTTCGAGCATAAAACGTTACCTGATAAATAGAATACCAGGCTAGTGTATTTTAATATCAAGTTTATCAGGCTCGGCTCGGAAACGGTAGGAAATCCTCGGCAAGCCTCGGAATTCCTAAGCGTTTCCTAGCCTTGCCTGATAAACTTGATATCAAAATACACTAGCCTGGTATTCTCTATATATGGGCATGCTCTCAGGTCTAGCTATATCCCGGCTACTTTATGTTTGACCCTGTTTACATAATTGAGGGAAAATTCTGAATATTTTTCTTATTTCTCCTTCAAAATATATATGCTTATATGGTGTGACCACTCATTTGTAATCATAATATAACCAAAATAACTGTCTATAAAGAAGTATAATATTGATATATTGGGTTATATTTTCGCATTGAAATATTTAAACCTGCAAGTTACTCCACCATCTAGTAAAATGGTCTAAGACCGATCTCAACCAATCAACGTAGAGATGACATACGCAACTAATTTTTGTGGACAAAAATGAATTTTGTCTTCACAAAATTGAATTTTGTGACACAGAATTGAATTTTGTGACACAGAATTCAATTTTGTGACACAGAATTGAATTTTGTGACACAGAATTGACAGAATTGAACTTTGTGACACAGAATTGAATTTTGTGATTTTTAGTGTTACAAAACTCAATTTTGTACACATAATTAACCTGTCCTGCATGGCGCCCCGTAGTCTATGTATCTTTAATTGTATGGGTTTCATTGCCATCTATCTCTGATGATAATACTTGTTGAAATTCACAAAGATCATCTGCATGCATTGGCATAGTCAAATGTCTGATTTACAGTGGAACCTCTCTAAACCGGACACCCTGGGGACCTCCCAGGCTGTCCGGTTTATATAGGTTCCACTGTATTAGAATATTACTGAATACGTATATACGTTTTTGGATTTTTGAGCCTGAGCTTAACAGCACAAGTTCAGCTAATCAAACTGCTTGATTTGGAGTTGAGATTGTCTATAGATGTTCAGAAACGTTGACATCTTGGCAATAGTATCGCATGCCGCTACGTAGAATTGACGTGATACGCATATCTGGGACATTGCAGATTCAACGCTGGCATTTCATTGATTAAACAACGTCACATGACGTTGCCGAATGACATAAGTCTAATAGCACAACATGATCAAGTCCGTGTTCTATTCAACGAAAGTAATCTTATATTTATCCCGTCAACACAGTGCGTATGTGCCGTGAAACACAGTGCCGTGAAACATTGTTGATATCCTGTCAATACGACCTAATCACTGCGTATGCATATATGCAGTGGAAGGGGTTGTCTTTTTTTGCATTTTAAATCCATTTGTAGGTGTTGACGGGATAAATAGAATGGTAGGTTAGAGCCGTGAATGGGAAAAATATCTGCCGCGGCACGGAAACGGGATGTGCTCGACAGAGCCTCGCCCATCCCGTTTCCTACGCCTTGCCAGATATGTTTTCCAATTCACGGCACTAACCTACTATTCTCTAATTACCAACCAGGTAGATAAAACGTTACCTGATTACTATAAGGCATGTACCATGCTGGTATATTTTGTAAACCAACCAAACCCTCATTTTCTAATTAAAAACGAAAAAGTTTTGAAGATAATATTTAAATGGTAGGCAATCGTTCCTTTGTGAAACCTGGAACCATTCTGGGTTGTAAGATTATGTGCGATTTTTGATAAAAATGTATTTATAGAAACTGATATTTTACGAAAATGTCCTCAAAAGTTGCCGAAATTTTCACAGCAATTTTCAACTTTTGACGTCAATTACGAAAATGCTGTTAATAGATTTCACCTTCTTACTAGGTACAAAATCACATGGCTTATCATTTTTCATTCGTTTTCGTTTGGATTTCAGGACCTCATGATTGTGTATCAAAGAGGATGTGGGTTTTTTTTCATGAGACACAATTAAAGAAACTGTGATATTTTCCGAACATTTCATCAGAAGTTGACGTAATTTCTATACCGATTGCGGATGATTATTCTGCATTTGCTCTGAACATTTTATCAACTTCAGACTTAATTTGCGAAATTTACTTGCGAAATGTATCGTAGATTTTGTAAATATATTTCACGAGGGCACATCTTCTTAAATATAAAAAAAATCCCATGGCTTATCTCATTTGCTAAACCATATCCGACGACGTCTGGGGTGCCGGGGTGCGTTCATGTCGAGGTGTCAGGGGTGTAATCCACACCAGAATGTGTCTATCGCTAACTAGGCTGTCAATAACTCGTGAACCGCTAATCTCGCCTTTGTCCCCGCCCATTGTTAGACTGGTAGACCTAATGTTGTATAATTAATACATTGCCTATCTACGAAATCACAAAACCCAACGATCTGATATGGACACCGGTAAACTAGATCTGAATGAAGCATGTAGCGCCCGGTGCAGTGGGACCTTTCTATGTGTCTTTTTCTCTCACGAATCCTGGTGCCAGTCATCATTTTGACATAGGAGAACTAAGCCAACAGAAGGAGGCCATAGAGCAAGGAATATATATCCTTATCATTGAACTCTATGGCGGTCAGGTTACCCAATATTTTAGTTGATGTTTCATAAAAACATTGACCCCAACATGAGAGCGAATGATTACAACAACATATCTTGAATACTATATAAGTGTGAGCAAAATCTGACATACTTTCCATATGTATACTACATGTACATAGATAATTTCAAGCTTGTGCCTTTTGATATCAAGTTTATCTGACAAGGCTAGGAAACGCGGATAAATTCTGAGGCCCGCCGAGTAATTCCTACCGTTTCCGAGCCGAGCCTGATACACTTGATATCAACAGACACCAGGCTGGTATTCTATTTATCAGGTAACCTTTTATGCTAGAAAATGATCACAGATGGCGTCGTTATCTATGTACAGAACGCGGGCGCTTCTTTGCGTTGCGTCATTACACTGACGTCATTCGATAACGTCACGTGACGTCATCCGACCAATGGAACGTCAGTTTTCACTTCGTTGTAACTTTGTTCTAGCCCATGACCAGCCGATTTCACAAAAATTGCAAAGTATACTTATCTTGTAAAGTACAATTTGAGACAGGAAATTTCAATTTAAGGATACATTTTTTTAATGGCTGTGATAATGTAATAAATTCAGTATAATAATACGTTTAATCATAGAATATACGCAGTCGTTAGTTCTATATGAAATAATGCATTTCTGGAAAAATAAATGATTTCTCCCTCAAAGTACACTTTGCTAGATAAGTATGCTTCGCAATTTTGGTGAAATAGACTACTGGCTGGTATTCTATTTATCAGGTAACATTTTGTTCTAGCCCATGATCAAATATAAACTAGTTTTCTTTGAAAATATCGCGGACTTGTTTACGTTGTTTCATTACACTAACGCCATTTGGTAACATCATGTGACGCTGTTGACCAATTAAAACGTAATTTTCAAGTCGCTGTAACGCAGATTTACGTACATGTGTAATCATTTATTTTTCCCGAAATGCATTATTTCATATAGAACTAACGACTGTATGTATTTGATGATTAAAAGTATGCAAAATTATTATACTGAATTTATTACATTATCACAGCCATAATGGCTGTGATAATGTAATAAATTCAGTATAATAAAAATTAATAAATGTATCCTTAAATTGAAAATTTCTCCCTCAAAGTATACTTTGCTAGAAAAGAATACTTTGCAATGTTGGTGAAATAGGCTACAGATAATTGTGCATACGTGTGCAGCCAGTATGCGTGGTGTTGCACACCGGGGTCTATACATACACGTACATGTACTGTATCCCGCAGATTTGTATCTAACCTTTAAACAAGGCGGTGGTTTTATGGCCATAAAATGGCTTTGTTTAGAGTTTAACGGCAGATTACTCCGTGAAAGCGTTATCGTTTACAACTAAGTCTGTCGTATGGGAAACACTGCACTCCGATAATGCAGAACGCATAGACTGTTCACACCGCATACTCCACTATACGCCACACGGTAGATACTGAAATCACATACATGTATAGTGTATCCATCTAATGACTTTGCTACGGAGCCCCGCAGTGGACATGGATTTTTTATTATTTATTCGTTCCCACGAAATAACAATTTGTTCTCTCAATTTACCAATTGGTTCCCTCGAATTAACAATTCGTTCCCACGATATAACAATTCGTTCCCTCGAATTAACAATTCGTTCCCACGAAATAACAATTCGTTCCCTCAATTTAACAATTCGTTCCCTGGAATTAACAATTCGTTACCACGATATAGCAATTCGTTCCCGTGGGAAGGAATTGTTATTTCGTGGGAACGAATAGTTAAATTGACGGAACGAATTGTCAATTCGTGGGAACAAATTGTTAATTCGCGAGAACGAATTGTTAAATTGACGGAACGAATTGTTAAATTGACGGAACGAATTATTATTTCGTGGGAACGAATTAATAAAAAAAAATGAAGTATACTCCTCTGCGGGGCTCCGTAGTTTGCATAGGGTGTGGCTATGAGTCTTGTTATAAATGCTGTAATGATTCATACGACCAGCGCGCCGGTGTGGGTGGGTGTTGTCATGTACTATACTGGGTCGCCATAAGAGATTACAATGTAGTTTCTTTCTAACGTGTGAACTTTGTTGTGGTTGAAACTTGTTTTGCTGTGAAAAATAACACCCTCTCGTGGTTGTATTCAATTCCCAAACATACCACATTGCTTCGGAAAACCTACAAGCTTGAAATCAGCAATCGGATCAGCTTATACCCGTGTGTCGACACAACGATTTTGCCTGTTCCGTACCTAAAATGATGTACAATATCGCCTGAAAAGCATTCACAGAATTGACAATACTTTCCGCAAATGAAATAGAAAGTCGACGGAATGTTCAGTGCAAATGCTGAGTATTCCAGAATTACGCCGTGAAACGTTTGTCAACTTCCGACATCTTTTGAAAAAAATATCACAGTTTCAACACATATTTTTCGTGAAAAATCGCACACTTTCATATAATGGCTAAATCATATGCTTGCTTGCGATTGACCCGAATGTTCTGGCGTTTCGCTGAGCGTCTAAACACCCAGCACAGATGCCACAACATACGGGTTAAATACTGGAAATACCAACGTACAAGTATCCACCATTGTGTTTCGCCCGGTTATCCCTGTATACACAGTTCAACTTATAATCATCATAATGTGCTTGGAATATATTTAACCGTTAAACACAACAGGCCTGTATAGTGGTATTTGCAAACCGTGTAGATCCAGATGAGCCGGCTCGTGACGAGCCGTCTCATCAGGATCTGCACTTTTTGCAAAAACACACCCTTTTCATAAATGGACTAGTCTGAGTCTGAAAATCATTTTGTGACGAATGGATTGGTTGCAAAATAAACATATAGAAATCCATTCCAGTTACTTAGGGGTGAAAGGGTTAATACGGCTACTGTGAGAGCAGTAGTGTTCATCTACGACTTGTAATGTAAGTTGACAGTTAGAGAGTAACCACAATGTATTTGCTCGTTTCGCCGTGGGTACATGGGTCTCTCTTGTGTCTCTTGTTCTTTCTTGTCTCACGGGTCTCAGTTGGTTAACTTGTTCTCTATTTCGCGCATCTTGTTTTGTACAGTGGAACCTCTCTAATTAAACCGACCACCAAGAAAACGCCTCCGATCTTATGTTTTATGAGTATTTTGGTCATTTATCTCAGGTGATGATGTCTGTTCGTGATCGCATAGCACACTACTATGGCTCAGAATGATCAAATGCCTGATTTACAGTGAAACCTCTCTAAGCCGGACACCCTGGGGACCTCCCAGGGTGTCCGGTTTAGAGAGGTTTCACTGTATTATTTATTTTGATGCAAATATATATCTTCTATCATCTGCTACCATCACCGGGGTGCTGGATGATCGCTGCATACAACACCGCCTCGGTTAATATTGTCAATATGTGTTAATTGTTTTACTTAACAAATGATTGAATACCTAGCTACTTAATTGCGAGCTGAGATTGATAATAACTGTTCTGTTGGGAGACATTTTTAATTTAAGAATAAATTTATTACTTTTTATTATACTGTATTTATTACATTATCACAGCCATTTTGGCTGTGATAATGTAATAAATTCAGTATAATAATTCCGCATACTTTTGATCATCAAATATATGCAGTTGTTAGTTCTATATGAAATAATGCATTTCAGGAAAAATAAATGATTACTCCCTCAAAGTATGCTTTGCTAGAAAAGTATACTTTGCAATGTTGGTGAAATCGGCTGCATAAACGTCTTGGCGAAGTTTAACGCAACAGGTTGTGTAGACACTTATACTCGGTCAGTTCGGACGACCATACATGTTCGACTCATTCATTGTTGTGTGTAATGTGCTTACTCATACAACCACATTCGCCCACCCAAGGTATTTGTCAGTACTGATAAAAAACATTGTTATCATTTCACAATAAATGAATAAAACCAGGGGTTAAATGTTTACTGTAGTATTTTTATAACTGTATAATGGTTAACTTGCACATGATAGTTTTAAACATGTTTTAACCAAATATTTAAAGTTAAGAATCATTCTGTTTTACGTCATTTTGTCGCAATTCATGGAACAGCGACGTTGCCGGTCAGTAGCGTGCCGTTATTGGCAACGACGCCAAACAAACTTTAGCGAATCAACAACGCCGGGACGTCACGTGGGGCTAATGTAAAGTAGTGGGATAAGTTAAATGGACGTTTGCATTATGAATGTATGGAATGTGTAACTTTTTTATTTTAAGTTTCCTGAAGCACATACAAGGTAAATATATATCAATTCGTTCCCTAGAAATGACAATTCGTTCCCTCAATTTAACAATTCGTTCCCACGATATAACAATTCGTTCCCACGAATTAACAATTCGTTCCCGTGGGAACGAATTGTTATTTCGTGGGAACGAATTGTTAAATTGAGGGAACGAATTGTTAATTAATAGGAACGAATTGTTAATTTGTGGGAACGAATTGTTAAATTCAGGGAACAAATTGTCATTTTGTGGGAACGAATTAATAAAACAAAAATTCTACGTCCCTACGGCGCTCCGTACAATACTGTGTATGGCATATTTTGTACGTTATAATTGATACACGAACAATGTAACTTGTTATATAGTATTTATTATTGCCACTACGTAGTACGTACTATATAGTACGGCTAGTAAAGATAAAAATCAGATATCCGGTCGTATTTTATTGTAATGTATTTAAATTAGTCAGATATAAAACAATAATTTTCCAGCACACGGGAAAATAAGACACTCGTTACAATTACGGCTGGTATCTACTTCATACAAACCCATACCATATACAGGGTGGCCCTAAAAACTTGGACATTTATTATTATAGGAATGAATGAGAAAATGCCATTCATCGTTCCCTATAATTCCAGCATTTGAAATAAATTCATCAAGAAAATGTGTTTATTTTGACAGACGGCATCCATTTGTTTACATTGACAGCACTGACAGCGCAGCTGTAGAAAGTAGTTCGGCGTGAGAGTTTACTGGGATTTAAATTTTGGACAGATACTTGTTACGTCAAATGTTAGGGAAGTGTGTAAATATTTTTGTGCTGGAATTATAACTCTCATATCTCCATATATAATCTTTCAATCTTCACAAAGTTTGATATACATGTTGGTTATTACATTTGGCATATAAATGTTATATGTTACTTTATCGAAACCACACGCAAACCGTTGTCATGGCGATTTGCACGCCACTGGGTCAAAGTCGAAAGAAACATTTGTACGTAACGCTATAAAACGGCTATAAAATTGTACTAAACCACGTTCCTGCAGCAAAATCGCATTTAGTACATTAAACCCATCATTACATAATACAATACATGTATAAGTAAAGACATGCATTCACCACTTACATTATACATTATATACTGCAAGTTTGCTTCGATTTTGCTAAAAATACGAATTTCTGACATCCGTGTCAATTTGAGCATCCAATTTCGCAGTCTTGCGCGTGTAGGACGTTTGCTGGTGAAATTTGTCAACTTATCTGTGTACAATTTGCTGTTAATGGCATTGTAAATTTAAGAAACATTTATGCATGCGCTTAACATTTTCAGCATATCATTTATTTAACTCTGTCAATGAAAATAATGGATATGGTACTGCTTTTCAACTGTTACACAACGGTCTCAGCAATGGAAATTCCGGAGTATGACCTAGTTACGTCATAATCATAATGACGTAAAAATTCGTGCACGAGCAGTAATCAATATGTATCCTTCAAATAGCACAAACATTACTCAATATGTATGCGAAAATTTAATAAGATTCGAACAGTATGTCAAAAGATATATAGGTTAGAGAAAATTTGTTTGGGCCATCCTGTATGATTTATTACCATGTTCTGCTATAACATGAACTATGAGATAAGCCATGTGATTGGTACCTAAGAACATTTCATCAACTTTCGACAGACAATATCGTAAATGTCGTAAATAATTTTAATGAAATATCGCACATCTTTTTAGGTAAAAACCTTTCTCATTATATCCCCGGTCCTCGGATGGTGTATTCACTTACCGGATTATGCGGCTATGTCGCTGTTCAATTGTGGTTTGTTTCTAGTTTCCTAGGTGGTCTGTTTTATCTCCGTCTCGTATCGGACATTGCCCGTCGTCATACTGTGCTCGATTGGCGCCCCGTTTGACCCACTAACCACATCAGCCGCTCATTGAATGCAAATGTAAATGCTTTGATTTAACGACGGCACTGGCTCGATGACCTTGCATATTTTGATATCAAGTTTATATCAGGCTCGGCTCGGAAACGGTAGGAATTCCTCGGCAAGCCTCGGAATTCCAACGCGTTTCCTAGCCTTTCCTGATAAACTTGATATCAAAATACACTAGACTGGTATTCTCTATTTGTATACGCAGCTACAGCGGTATTATCAATGGCCTGACATCATGTTATCAGTCTCCCTACCGACTCCCACGCAACTGGGGCCCGTTTCACTAAGCTTCGTACGACTAAGAAGTTCGTAAGTGCAAATTTAGGATCATCTGAAATTTAAATTGATGGATTTAAATTTATTGAGCATAGGCTGCATTTGCAGCCTATGCTCAATAAATGTAAATCCAATAATTGCTTACAAGAAAAAAGTGTTAATATGAAATTTACAGACTATCATAAGCTTGCACTTACGAACATTTTAGTCGTAAGAAGTTTAGTGAAATGGGCCCCTGTTTCCCAGCACGGCGGGAAATATGACTGCAGGGTATCCAGACAGAGACGATAGTGTCTCTGTGTTATCGTCACCGCCACCATTTAGCCCAAATTGACAATTACATCCAGATAATAGTACGTGTATGATATATCGTACCACATTGACCCAAACGCCAATATAATATAAAATGCTTTCAGACTTTATAATCTACCGGAAATATTATTTTTTCAGGTGACGCATTTAATTAGAATAAATAATTAAAACATATCATGCCTCATTTGCATATGACATTAGCCTGATACCACCGCGAGTCACTATCAGTAAAATAAATATCACTAAATGATTATATCAGTATAGCGGGCACTGGTATTGTTTAGAACTGGTGGAATATTGACACAATTGTGCACTTTTTAATTCCTATAAATAACAGTTTATGCCTACTGAGTGGGCATGTACCTTTAGCTATGATGCTTAACATCTACAAATGTATATTGAATTGATGCAAACAAGAAGTGAAGTCAACAGCATATATATATTTACGCAGCAGCTCAGATACATGTAGGAGTGACTTATCAAATGAATAAACAATAAAATGATGAAATTAAAACACTTAATACAAGTTGGTGGCCGTGACTACAGAGATGAGGCTTACGGACTGTCCATTCGCAACTCCCGTAAGCCCACATTCTCCAGTCACGGCTACATTCAACAAGCCGGTAACTTCTGGAGTAATGCACAGAATAATGCCCACATAATGACACAGGTCTTCGGGACTGTCTAATTATCACATACCTTCTCGACTGAGACACATGTACATCAAGATAAACACTACTACAGCGGAACCTCTCTAAACCGGACACCCTGGGAGGTCCCCAGGGTGTCCGGTTTAGAGAGGTTCCACTGTAAAACAGACAGATGAATACTTAAAGACACGTGTGGCTGCTTATCGATCAGGAACATACATTAGTGTCGGAGGTAAATGACAATGTAACATATCTAAATTAAGCACAACTAATTTTCCACTGTGTCCAGTTTACAGGGGTTCTACTGTATATTTTCATTTACATGAAATCTATTGTCTCTTTGTTACGCAGCTCCACAGGGGACGTAGAACTATTTTTTATTAATTCGTTCCCACGAAATAACAATTCGTTCCCACGAAATCACCATTCGTTCCCTTTATTTAACAATTCGTTCCCCCGAATTAACAATTCGTTCCCTCAATTTAACAATTCGTTGACACGAAATAACAATTCGTTCCCTCATTTTAACAGTTCGTTCCCACGGAATAACAATTAATTCCCACGATATAACAATTCGTTCTCACGATATAGCAATTCGTTCCCTTGAGTTAACAATTCGTTCCCTCAATTTAACAATTCGTTAACACGAAATAACAATTCGTTCCTTCAATTTAACATTTCATTACCACGAAATAATAATTCGTTCCCACGATATAACAATTCGTTCTCACGATATAAAAATTCGTTCCCTCGAGTTAACAATTCGTTCCCACGATATATCGTGGGAACGAATTGTTAATTCGTGGGACCGAATTGACAATTCGAGGGAACAAATTGTTATTTCGTGGGAACGAATTGTTAATTCGAGGGAACGAATTATAAATTCGTGTGAACGAATTGTTATATAGTGGGAACGAATTGTTATTCGTGGGAACGAATTAATAAAAAAAATCCATGTCCCCTGTGGGGCTTCGTACTTTGTTGTGTACTGTTTCTAGTTAATGAATTCAAAGAAGCCAGCATCAGCGGATGTAGATTACAAGTTTTTTATAACATTTCATGCATCGTACTTCACGTCAGGCTATAATGATATGTGCTATTTGATCAGGAGCTACACGGGTCACCAGTCACATGTGTTCACTTTCTCCAGCCACAGCCACAAATAAGAAACAGGCATTGAACCGTCTTACGGACAACCGTCTAGAAGGCTATGGATTCGAAAATATATGTGGCTGTGACTTGATTTTATGACCAGTGTAGCTTCTGATGAAATATTACACTCGTGTAATCTGATACTGTTATATGTCGCTTGTGAGAAGAATAACGGAAGATTCATTGATGGAATGGCGAACAGTGTAGATGCTGGTCAGACTGTGCGGATGCACATTCTCATCTGAGGGCCGTTTCACTAAACTTCGTACGACTAAAATGTCCGTAAGTGTAAAATTATGATAGTCGGTAAATTTCACATTTCTTGTAAACAATTATTGGATTTACATTTATTGAGCATAGGTTGCATAGGCTGCAGACGATCCTAAATTTGCACTTACGAACATCTTAGTAACTTAAGTTTAGTGAAACGGGCCCCTGGATATACACGGGTCGCAATAGCCAGAAGTCCGATTTCCCCATTCACCAATATTTGCCAATATATTTGCTATATGAATGATGGTACATTAAACATGCCCATGCATCGCAGCATAAGCACTGACACAGACAAGGCAGTGGTTCACCTTGCGTGGCAGCTTGACACTCAAACGTTTCCATATGTATCGTCAATTCCAGTTGCCTATTTCGCCAAAATTGCTAAGCATACTTATCTAGCTAAGTATACTTTGAGGGAGTAATCATTTATTTTTCTCGAAATGCATTATTTTTTATAGAAGTAATGACTGCATATATTTGATGATTAAAAGTATGCAGAATTATTATACTGAATATATTACATTATCACAGCCAAAATGGCTGTGATAATGTAATAAATTCAGTATAATAAAACGTAATAAATTTATCCTTACATTTAAAATTTCTCGCTTAAAGTGTTCTTAGCAAAATAAGTATACTTTACAATTTCGGTGACATATGCTACTGGAAACAGTTACAATGACAAATGTATACATATGTACTTTATTCAGACACATTAAACATATTACATAAACCTACTATAGTATTTTACTTGTATCGAATATGAGAAAGTAACAGTAAATGCATCGAATCGTAGGGCATGGCGTCATGACACTTGTCTTGCTATTGGAGTCAGCTGGCAGTCTACACTACGAGTCAAGCACTTATTATCAGTCAAGTCGTTTTTACGAATCAATTGCTTCATCGTTTGATTCCTGGGGCACAACTGACAATGGCATGATTGATTAGCTAAACTATCGCGCCGATCCGACAGTCGTAGTATTTGTAGTAGAGTCATATCCGAACGTGGGATATACTCCTGTACGTGTTGACCGGTACCACAATAGGGTTCACCTTAGTTACAGCGAAGATGGTGAACATGCCAACTAAACAAACTAAAACGAATGTAAATCTCAGTGAAAACGATCGTTTTGTATCACTATATGAATATAAACGATATTTACGTTCAAATACCAGGCTTTAATATTTTTAAACGCCTGTCGCTTCTTTCAAGGCATAGTTTTGACATCGTTTTCGTTGTTTTCAATTAGAACGAGATGTTTTCTTTGGTTAAAACGTGACACGTTTAAACCTATGAAAACATCTTTGTCTTATTATAAGAACGAAAACTATGTCAACACGATGTGTACACGATGACAATCGTTCGTTTGTCGAACCAGTAACATATCCGGGCCGTAACAATATAATTATATTGCAAGACGGCAATTATATCGCAAAATCCATAAGCCCCATTTCGTCAGTCACAACCATATTTTAGTTACACATTTGTATTTGTACCGCCATTGTTTTCGCATTATGAGCTTCAATATCCCGCCTGATAACCTCAATCATTTTGACAGCACCAAAAACATATGAGTCATTAACTAAGACAAATGATTTTCACACTATATTGCCCTCAAATGACTTAAGATTGGGATCCGCTTAACCCTGCATGGCTCGCACACAGACCCAAGACGGTATCTGATGATTTTTAAACCTGCTTTTGTGTCTCAGTTTGACAAGAGGTCAAACATATTAATGCGTATCAATTCTATCGCGTTAATCTGATACACAAATGTACTAAAAGGTCGTTTGTGGAGGCCGTGATTTGTGGCATTGGTAAACGTGTACGTATATGTGCATGTATCAGCTTAGCACCAGTCGATGGATGATCCACATCTTGAAGTTATAATATAAGATATTGTGCATTCGGATCAGCTTGTATTGATGCTGATATTTTGTCCGGCATAGACACTTCATTCCGCCTTAATACAACCAGTCAAAGAAAGCGACTACGATGCTCAGTCTCGACTCAAGATATGTTACGAGACACAACACGCTACACCACCGACTGCGCTAATCTTCCCAGTAAGTGCTCATTGTTTCATTTAAAAGTGATTGAATACTGTGCTTGAAATCAGGCGGTTTGATTTACTGAGCCTGAGCTGTAGCACAGCTCAGGCTCAGTAAATCAAACTGCTTCATTGCGAATTGAGATTGGTAATAGCTGTTTCGGAAACGTTGACGTCTGGACACGATTAACGCAGGCTGTGGTGTACACATACAGATGTCAAAATGGCTCCGTGTTAAGATGTTACCTGAAGCAGACATCTACTAAAACGACCGTTACCTTTGTTCAGTCACTTGAAACTGCGCGCGCATTGAAACAATATGGAATACCTCGTAAATTATCGTTAAGTAGGAGAAAATTCGTCAAGATCTGACGCGAGATCTTTCTCTAACGGGGAACAATATTATCTGTTACATAAATAACACGGTGCAAGTTTAGAATGTTACTAAACCCGGCTTTTATTTACTCGCTCGGGACAGTCAAACAAAACCTGTCCGTCTCGTAAATCAGCAACGATCGGTGTTAGAGTTACAACTGCGTCTCGCTATCAAAGTGATCATGCCCACTTTGACTGATTTATGTAGCCACGGTTTGTGCGGCATCACTGCATACAACCACGAATGCTAGGTGTAGTGTATACAGCTCCATGAATGGCCTTAACCATTTCACCCACAGTTAAAGAAATGACAATGTAAGAGTAAATGTTGGATGTTCCAACATTTACTTTTACATTGTCATTTCTTTAACTATTCTTCTATTCATAGAATGGATTTTTTTTAATTTTGAAAACTCCTGAAGATCCTGATAAGATTGGGTAAATCTATAAATGTCCCATTGCTATTTCTTTACATATTCCATTGTGGATACATCGGGTATTTGTTATTATTTTTTAAACCTGCTGATAAATGATGTAGAACCAGATGAGACGGTTCGTTATGATTCGGCTCATCTGGTTCTAGAGTATCTGCAAATATGGGAATCAAACTCTGTGGGTTTAGTCTTATTCTTCTCGTCGTTCACCATCTACAGTGTCACTCCGGTCACAGCGACGTATGACGCCGTCTTTCCGAGCTCCACCACAGTGCCGTATAGCTTCTTCTCCAGTGGAGTATTTCCCTCTCTGAGCTCCTCCATAATGCCGTATAGCTTCATCTTCAGTGGATTATTTCCGGGCCACACGTCCTTCCTGTGCTGCTCCAGCAGGGGGCATCTCTGTAGTAGGTGCACTGTTGTTTGGTTGTCGTTGTCGCATGAGCATTGTGGTGATGCGGACAGTTTAAGCTGTGTATACATATGCTCATGTAATGTCGCGAACGAATCCTTACAATGTTAACTTGCTCACCCTTAGTTGACATCGGCTTTATCGATGTCTTGATCACCAGGACTCATAGCTGAACTTGTTGTGCGGCTGGTCACCTTTGGCCCAGAGTTTTGTAAACGTGTCATCGGGTTTGTCGGTGTTGCCTGTGGGGTTGGAATGGTTGCTTCTACATAGTCCCTGTATTCCGATGTAGGACGGGTAAACGAGACACCAACGACTTCCGTCTGTCGCGTGACGGTTCTCAATAAATTCTCTCTTTATGATTATAATAGCACATACTGAAACTAAGAGTAAATACTATTATCTGATTCAATTTTCCTCAAAAGGGTTAATGTTAGTTTGTATAGAATATAACAGATGTAGCAATTATTTAGCAATTACTCTAAAATGCATATTAGTTTAAAATGACATAGCTGGCCTCTGGTACACAAATGCACATTAACCTAGACATTGTTCGTTTATCTATGTGTGCACCAATTTTCCACGTCATCTGTCACAGTATTCAGGTGCGGATCCAGGATTTCGGGTTAGGGGGGGGGCGTAACTATTTTGCAATACTTGACTATATTATCGAACGAGCTAAGCTCGTTCGATAATATAGTCAAGTATTGCAATATAGTCGAGATAGCGCTAGGGGGGTCCGGGGGCATTCCCATCCGTAAAATTTTGCAAATCTACATCGCATTTCCTGCGTTCTGGCGCATTTTGGAGCAAAAATATTGACACTGTCACAGTATGTTTAGACATGATTTTTGATTGAAAACGTTTATGTTTTGAAACAATAAGAAAACGACCGAAAAATGCATGTGAAACATGGCACTTGGCATGAAACGTGCCTTGTAACTTGTAAAAAATCTTTACTCGGCGAATTTTAGGGGGGGGGGGACGTGCGCCGGGTCCGCCGCCCCCCCCCCCCCCCCCCTGAATCCGCCCATGGTATTCATCGGGCAAGGACTAACGTGCAACACTGAACTTCGATATAAACTAACCATACTACATGTTCAACGTGTATCACTTGTCTTGAAGAGTTCAGTAGAAAACAGGGGCCCGTTTCATTAAACTTCGTACGACTAAAATGTTCGTAAGTGAAAATTTAGAATCGTCTGGAAATTTCAATTACTGGATTTACATTTGTTGAGCGTAGGCTGCATATGGAGCATATGCTCAATAAATGTAAATCCAATAATTGTTTACAATAAAACATTGTTAATGTGACATTTACAGACTATAATAACTCTGCACTTACGAACATTTGAGTCGTGCATTGAAGTTTAGTGAAACGGGCCCCAGGGGGCTAACTCCCTCCTACTATTGAAGGGGCACTTTGAAGAGAGGTGGCTTACTAAAAAACAACTTCTGTTCAACCCAAGGGAGCAAAAGCAACGAATAAACTAGATTTATGGATTATACCTTCCTCAACATGAATCACGTGTCGGTCAATCACATTAGATGGGACAAGGTCATTTTTTGGGTCATTAAGTGCAAAGAGGTCAAACGAGTTCAAAACCATATTGTTTTATATCAGTAGATGGATATGTACGTGCATATCATGATTGAACTATCAGATAAATAGAGAATACCAGGCTAGTGTCTTTTGATATCAAGTTTATCAGGCAAGGTTGAAAACGCGTAGGAATGGCGAAGCTTGCTGAGCCATTCCTCGCGTTTTCAGCCGAGCCTGATAAACTTGATATCAAAAAACACTTGCCTGGTATTCTATGTATCATGCCATTCGTTCAACGTCAGAAAAACACATTTATTTATTGAGTTTACCTTGATTCTGCGCTCGTTCAGTGCATCAGAATTCAAACTTGCTTACGTAACGTAACGTCGCGTGTTGACGTCATGTGACGTAAACCACCAATGAAATGACGTTGTTCTGACCGGAAGTGCCTGATAAACTTTGCACATGCTCAGAAGTGCATTGACCTGTTATAACTTTGGTTTATCAGGCAGCTGTTATCAGTGCGAGAATGCATTAATGGCATGATAAAGTTGCTTAAATTGTTGTGTATTCTACCTTAGGACATACATGTATATGAAACGATTCGAATTTATGGTAGTTCAAATCGTTGTGTATTTTGCGATTTTCAAGATGGCCGCCAGGTATCAACATTTTGTCTTAAATATATTCTAACTTGATTATTATATGGCGTTCGCTATACGCTTACGACAAGGCAGTGACTGACAAGACAAACTGAACTTCGATGAAAACTAACCGTACTACAGTTTCAATGTGTATCACTGGAAGGGATCAATGGAAAAGGGGGCTAACTCCTGATGGAGTTAGCCCCCTTTTTCCATTGACCCTTTCAATTGTAGTCCGGCAGAAGAAACTTCGTCTGTAATTGTCTTCATCTTCGCATCGCATTCAGTGTATTGTGAAATCCATCGTTTTTTTCATACTTTGGGTGATTTATTGAAACATCATACATGTATATTTCTTTCTGAAACCATTATCTACGACAACTGGCAATTAGATAGGTTACAATGTATGAGTTGCACCCAATATACGAATATTAGTCCATCCCTGGTTTTAATTTCGTTTATTGCATCGCTATTTTTCGCCGCAATTGGGTTCCTAAATACATGTGTAGTTTTCTTTTCCGAAATGACACCGGAAGTTGAAACAAAATGATTTGTCTATGGAAATTTGACATGGAGGAAGAACCGGTGGAGGAGCTGGGGGTGGGGGGGGGGATAAAAAAAACCCGAAACAATTTGGAAATAATCGAACTAAGAAAACAAGAACTAAATTTTGAAAATCGGTCCTCTATTTCTTAAATTAGAAAAATGTCCCCATGTTAAATATCATAAACATCTGCACTCTCTTTGAAGATGTCTATGCGGATTTAGCATGGGAAATTGTTTTTTCGCAAAGTAAAAAGAAGGCTCATTCTTAAATGCTGGTGAAATTTTAATATTATTGAAAAAAATAAAATGTTTTTGCCTAGTTTACATGTACATGTATATAGCCGTAAATTTTAGGCTGGTTTCGTGAAACAGACATTATAGTGTGTTTCACGAAAGCTGCCCAAATTGTACGGCCATATAAACAATTCAAAAACAATATTTTGTTCGATAATATTAAAGTAAAGGAAAATTTAAGAATGATCCTTCTTTTTATTTCGTGAAATTTGGTCAAATATTGATTTTATAGCGAAAACAAAATGTCCACATGTTAAATCCCCATAGACATCTTCACAACGTTAGATGCGGTATTAATTTTATATTACACGCACATTTGCAGCGAAGATTTGTTGAAAGTTCCAAAACGACAAACAAACACGGCTGTAAAAGGCAGTGAAAACGATCGTTCTGTACAACGATATACATAGAAATGTTTATCGTTTGTGACCATGCTTTAAAATATTTAAACGCATGTACTTTTATTCAACGCATCGTGTTGACATCGGTTTCGTTGTTTTTAATTAGAAAACGATGTTTTCGTTGGTTTAAACGTGTCGCGTTTAATCCAACGAAAACATGATTTTCTAATTATATGATCGAAAACGATGTAAAAACGATGTGTAAACGATAGACAGAGCGACTTTCGGCTACAAGCTGAGACTGCCGTGGAATAAGGTCGATTTTATCCAATACATTTTCGGGATGTCTAGACGATTGCACCGCTGATTCTTTTACGCCGAAATTGGCTCTGAAAACGTATCGCACAATGTTATTACATAACTGTCCGTTGGTATAGACGTATGCCAGTCATACGTGGCTGTCACTGGAGAAACGGGGCTTATGATATTCGTCACCAGTGTAGCCCTAGAGCAAATAGCATATTCCTGTAGCCTGATAACGACATATTGTTTAGTAGATGTATGCCGTTTGTTTCATTCATGGAAATGCGACCAGTGTAGATCATGATCAGCCTGTGCGTATGCACAGGCTGATCATGATCTACACTGGTCGCAAAATATATTAATCCCATGTCTGCAGTCACAGACACATATAATATCATTCAAACGATGCCAAATCCATCGAGTGTTTGGACGAGAAACGGCCGGGTAGAAGTCAAGGGATACTGAGGCGCAACTATAACTTACTGCCTGTTCCACGTTGTTCTGTCGACGAACGTTTGGCTATTAAACTCATTAAATCTAAAAAAATTATTTAAATGTAAGTATTTTTTCATCAATAGCAAATAATTTACCCTCCCCAATTATTTTTATTTCATGAAATAACATCAAACATTCGTTTTATTGCGAAAAAACTTCTCTATGGGAATTTAACATGGGAAAAAAGGAGTTGAAGCAGTTGTGGGAGGGTTGAAAAACGACGAATTTTGGAAATTGACTACAAAACCTGGCTAGATAGCTTGGAATTGATATAAGAAAACAAAAATTCAAAATCATTTTTAAAAAATCTGCTTTTTAGCCTTTATGTTAAATTCCCAGAGAGAAATTGTTTGTTTGCCGCAAGAAAATCAATATATGATGGCATTTCATGAAACAAAAATTGGTAGGGTGACTTTTTTGTTATTGATAAAAAAGTACTTAGTTTTAAATTGTGTTTACATTTAATATGTTTAATGGCCGCAAGATCGTCGGCAGCAAAACGTGGAACAGACATTAGGCAATGTCAAACGATGCGAAGTCCATATAGTGTTTGGACGAGAAACGGCCGGGTAGAAGTCAAGGGATACAGAGACGCAAATATAACATACATTGTAGTTGTTTCTGTACTCGAAAACAATAATTTCGTTTAAATACCCGGATCTCAACTATTTCATACCTTTCGTTTCTGTCAACATATGTTGTGACGTATGTTTACATCGTGTATCGTGCCGTGTTCACATCGAACTCATTCGTTTTAGTTAGGAAACGATGTTTTCATCGGTTTAAACGTGAGACGTTTAATGGTACATACCCACTCAGTTGACACAAACTGTTCTTTATAGGAATTAATATAGGAATGAATGGCCTTTTTGTGGAATTTATCGGGGCATAAACTTGGAAAAGTCGCGGGAATACTGGGCGAAGCGATAAAAAATTACAATTTTCGAAGAAAAAAAAAAGATCTTTTTTTTTTTTTCGAAAATTGTAATTTGTTAAGGCCTCGTCCAGTATTCCCGCGACTTTTCCAAGGTTATATCCCTGATAAATTCCACAAAAAGGCCATTCATTCCTTATATTTCCAGCATTTGAAATAAATTCATCAAGAAAATGTGTTTATTTTCCGTTTTCTTAAGAATTATTTTAACTGCGCCTCACGGAGTTTACTGGGATATAAATTTTGGACAGAGACTTGCTACGAGCCAATCAAATGTTAGGGAATTGTGTAAATATTTTTCTGCTGGAATTATTACCAGTTCTAAAAAGTACGAGTGCCCGCTATATAATTAAAATAATTTAGTAATATTTATTTTGCTGATAGTGACTCGCGGTGGTATCAGGCTATTTTGATATGGAAGTGAGGTATGTTATTTTTGGTATTTATTAATTGCGTCACCTGAAAAAATAATATCTTAGACAGGTTATAAAGTATGATTATTGCACATCAAAACATAAATACAGAGAATAAATAGTAATGTCCTTTAACATTTTAAGGAAACACGGTTATCGCCCCTGATATCAGTGTAGAAATTTACGTCTGATATAAACTGTATAATAATGCCAATCAATACGTGGGGTAATGGTGAATGAATTATGTCTCTGATATAAAGAACATTATGTGCCTACTGAGTGCGCATTTACCTTTAAACCAACGAAAATATCGTTTTCTATATACAATGGACGAACACGATGTGAAAACGATGTGTAAACGATAGGCAATCGTTCGCTAGCGTAACCAGGAAAAATTACGGGCTGTACACATTCAAACATTGATACACTGTTATTCAATACTTTTATAATTCCAGCACAAAAATATTTACACAATTCCCTAACATTTGATTGGTCCGTAGCAAGTCTCTGTCCAAAATTTATATCCCAGTAAACTCCCACGTCGAACTACTTTCCGTAACCGTGAGGCGCAGTTAAAATAATTCTTAAGAAAACGTAAAATAAACACATTTTCTTGATGAATTTATTTCAAATGCTTGAATTATAAGGAATGAATGGCCTTTTTGTTGAATTTATCGGGGATGTAAACTTGGAAAAGAGTTTTCCAAGTTTATACCCCGATAAATTCAACAAAAAGGCCATTAATTCCTATAATGTTGTAATTACAGTTATGTACTCAGAACTAACCGAAATATACCAATTCAAGGTCATACACAAACACGCTTTGTTACGCCCCCACCACCGAATGGTGAGGGGCGGGGGAGGGGGGGCTGGCAAATAATGTTATGGACATCCGTGCTGACCATCCGTCCATCCTTCCCGCTTGGGTAAATGTCTTATATGTTATGCTTCCTTTGACGCAGCTGCTTCATATATCATACATCCATACCTCTGATGACAAATCCACGATCGTCGGGCCCCCACTAAACTCAATGTCAATGCACATACTTAGTGCATTCAAAACCTTAACGTTGAGGTAAAGTTCTTATACTGTCTATTTCCTTTCTCATAATGGCTTCATAATTCACACATGCATTCCGCTGATGGTCCTGTATTATGCTATGATACATACACGGTCATCGGACCGCCGTGAAGCTCAATGTCAAAACCTTACCTTTCGGGTAAATGTCTTATAAGTTATGTATTCTTTGTCATAACTGCTTTCTTTTTAACACATGCATTCCTCTGAATGTCCTCTATCATGACAAATCCAAGATCCTTGGACACCCGCTAAACCCAATGTCAATGTCACATACCTAGTGCTTTCAAAATCTTAACGCTCGGATAAATTTCTTATAATTTCTCTTTGCTTTCGCATAACTCATATATCACACATGCTTTCAAATGTGTCATTGTTTTCTTTGTCACGGAAATGGCTGACATTTGTATATCATATCATATCATTTATTAAAAGCAAAGTCACCTCTGGTCACATGCAAGTGGCATATGAGAACATGCTGCTTCAGTAATATAGACAAGGTAATGTACAATGGGGTCAGCGTGTAAGTGCACACACGAACGAACATGACATGTTGGTTCCAACCTGTCGTGTTCGTTCGTGTGTGCACTTACACGCTGACCCCACTTTACAATGTACGGATGGTAAGATAATCTGATGTAGCAGTTGTGACAGGGAGGATACAGCATAAATACCGATAAATACTGATTGCGGACCACTTGTTGTTCATTTTATTTACTCCCTAAAACTGCTGATCTATGTTTTAAATTTGTCAATTATACGTTTAGCAAGAATACATAGTTTAGACAATACTATTGTACTTTTTGATTGCATCAGTTGCTGAAATTTAGGTATATTTGGATGAATGTAGTTTTTGCTATGGATGTATAATTCACGCTCATTACTAAAGTATGGACATTCCAGGAGATAATGAAATTCATCACCTATTGTATTTAAGTTACATATTAAACATTTCCTTTCAGATACTTCTATGTCGTTCCATCTTCCAGTTTCAATGGGAAATAAGTGGTTGCTTGTTCGGAATTTGATTAGCGGAATATATTTTGTGTCGGTTATATTTATTAAGTATGATTCTAGTTCAATTGTTTCTTTGAAAATTTGATACATTTTCCCTTTGGTTGATAACTGCATCGAACCTGACCAATTTTGAATGTACTGATCTTTTAATGTTCGTAGTATATGTAGTTTTGTTGCTTTTGGGTATAGTATCTCTTTGTTCAACCATAAATCATTTTGTCCAACAGTTTATAATATACCTTTTATATATCTAATCCATTTGGAGTTAGGGTAGTTGTTTGCCATAACGTCATATGTTAGATTGCTCAATTTTGTTTGTTTTCCCATTCTTAAAGAGATCCAGTACCCGATCATGCGTGGTTTAACATTTATTTCAATTGGGAATCTACCTAATTCTGCATATAGCATATACATTGGTGTACTTTTCGAAACAGGATTTATCCGGCATCTGACGTCACAAGAAAACAGGGACGTTGCGACGAATGTTGCATTGGTGTGACATATATGGCTGTGACTAGAGAAATGGGGCTTATGTAATTTATGGCCAGTGTAGCTCCTGATCAAATAGCGCACTCCTGCAGCCTGATACCGGTCTATATTGCTTGTTAGACGAATTGCGGGTGCTTCATTGAGGGAATGGCGAACAGTGCAGATCCTGATCAGACTGTGCGGATGCACAGGCTGATCTTGATCTACACTGGTCGAAGCACACATATGCGCCAGTAATTGAGGTCATGAACTTAGAGACATATAGCGATATGCCTGTACACATGGATGTAGGCAGTGTTTAGTCATGTAATTAGCATACACATTTGGATGGATTGCTACGTCGAGATTTTCAAAATCTAAAGATGGCATACTGTCATATGGTATACGACGTCAGTATCCAAGATGGCGGCCGTCCATGGTAATACTATAATAATTTATGCTGCAACATGTATAGTAACCTTTGAACTGCATGTTGTGCTTCTGTAGCCTTGTTCACCAACATTGCGAAGTGTACTTATCTCTCAAAGTATACTTTGAGGGAGAATTTTTTAATTTAAGGATAAATTTAGTACATGTAATTTTTATTATACTGAATTTATTACATTATCACAGCCATTTTGGCTGTGATAATGTAATAAATTCAGTACAATAATTCTGCATACTTGTAATCATCATGTATATGCAATCGATAGTTATATATGACATAATGCATTTCGGGGGAAATAAATGATTACTGCCTCAAATTATACTTTGCTAGATAAGTATACATTGTAACTTGTACTGACTTACAGGCACGATTTGTTGACAAAACAAGTCAAACAATCGTATTGTACAACGATATGCATAAAAACGATTATCATTTGTTTGTTTTACGTGAAAACGATGTTTCCGTTTAAATATCAGGCTTTCAACCATTTAAACACCTGTCATTTCTTTCAACGCACCGTTTTGACATCGTTTTCGTTGTTTTCAATTAGAAAATTATGTTTTCGTTCGTTTAAACGTGATCGGCAATCGTTCCTTTGTTGAACACGGAAGAAGTATGGGTTGTATGTGTAGACGTGTACTAGCAGAGTGTGAGTTATATTCACCTTGAGCCCATTTCTCCAATCACAGCTACATGTGTTGTACCTACAGCCTGAGAGCTTCGTCTACATATATATGTGTTGCTGTGACTGGAGGCATTACTCAAATCACAGCAACAAATCTATCTGTAAATCTGTGCTAGCAGAGCGTGACTTAGATTTACCATTGGTTAGTTTATATAGGAAATATCTTTGGTGGTGGTTGACCTCTACGACATATTCTACAGACAGAGTTGTGGCTGTGACTGGAGTCATTACCCAAGTCACAGCGACGAATTCATCTGCCAAACTGTTCTAGCGGAGCCTGACTTAGAATGACCATAAAAGCCATGCTTCAGCCACATGTATGCATGCAGCCTGGATTCCTGTCTACGAAATATTCTGCAGACAGAGTTGTGGCTGGAGTTATTACCCAAGTCACAGCGGCAAATTCATCTGTCAAACAGTGCTAGTAGATCGTGAGATAGATTCACCATAAATACCGTAAGCCATTGTCTCCAGTCACAGCAACATATGTTGAACAGCCTGCAATCTCGATGATTTCTCTCTGAAGCATTCTACAGACATAGTTTTGCCGTGACTGGAGTAAAACTCCAGTCACAGGAACAAATATGTCTGTAGAAGTGTGTTATCCCATCGTGAGTTAGATTAACCACAAAAGCCATAAACCCGGTGTCGCCAGTCACACACACATCTACAGGGCGTCATAAAACCATCACCGGCTTCGGTCATAATCTGCTTATCGGACGTCGGCAATATTGGATCACGCAATCACGCGCTGTAACGAATGACGGCCGTCTCTATTGACACTTGCATTAACAACTCGTTCCAATAAATGGCTAGGAGACTGACGCTGAGCGTCGTTGCCAATGAGTCACGTGACGTGGGCAGTTGCATTCCATTTCTACATGGTGATGTTGATATTTGCTTATAATATGTGAGCTGTGAACGGACAAAGGGGCTCATGTGTTTTGCGACCAGTGTAAATACAGATCAGATCAGACCAGTGTAGACCGCCCGCATTGACACTATTACGCATTCCATCAATGCAACAGCCGCCATACTCAATGTGCATGATCACATGGTTAGAACAACAACAACAACGACTGGAAGTGTTGAAAGCGCGCCCACTCCAAAGTAAGATTTTGATGAAATATTGCGCAGCAAACGCGTGTTCATGAGCTGCATTTGGTGGTATCGGGACTTTTTGCGAAGAATCGATTTCCGTGTCCGTATTGTCAGAAATACGGAAACGCTTATTCACACAAACGACAGAAGTATGGAAAAATGTACTGAGACCACCAGATGCAGCTTAACAAGACGCGTTTGATACGCCATCGTTCATAAAAATCCGTTACATAATAAGGAACAAATAAAAGAATACGTACCTTGAGGCGCTTCTGGAAGTTTCAGTACTTGTTGCACCTTGATGCTTCTAACAAGGAATGTATATCATTACCGGGCTGCATTAGTGTACTATTTGATCAGAAGCTACGCCAATTGCAAAAAAGCCCAATTTCTCCAGTCACAGATACATGTAACCTTATTGATGTATTAATCGTGTCCACCCCTGCTTGCCTAATTTAAATCGAGTTTCCATTCACCATTTGAACCCGAAAACCCGCTATAGCGGTTGATGCAAACAGTGCATATCTCGATGAGCCGGCTCGTAACGAGCCGTCTCATCGGGATCTGCACTTTTTGAAAGTTATTTTCACATTTTTGAGAGCAAAATATACCCCCTTTTCATAAATGGACTAGTCAGAAAATCATTTGATGACGATTGGATTGGTTGCAAAACTAACATATCAAAATCCATTCCAGTTACTTTGGGGTATAAGGGTTAAGACTGTGCTAAAAGGCGGTTGCGTCAACGATTGTGACAATGGTCGGTCGGACTAACTTGCTTGATCCGCGACTCCATGCAGCATGGCACGGATATACAGTCCATGTATGTTGATGGTTCTACAAACGAACGCATGCATGCCGTTTGCATATCGTGTTCATATAGTTTTCGCTTATATAATTATAAAACGATCTTCTCGTTGACGTTTAAACCAACGAACACGCGTATAAAGTAATTAAAAACAACGAAAACGATGTCAAAACGATGTGTTGGGAGACACGACATGCGTCTAAATAGTTGAAGCCTGGTATTTAAACGAAGACATGTTTGTATCCTTATTGTTATATAAAACGAACGTTTTCAATTCGTTTTCACTTCGTTTTTTCACTTCGTCTTTACTTCATTTTCATTTATTTCGTTTGGGAACCTTCAACAAGTCGTCTGTGTATCACTGCGCCACAATCTGTACTTCAATTGCATGTACGTTAGCGATTTGCGGGCCGTTTCACTAAACTTCGTATTTCACATTAATAATGTGTTCTTTAAAACAATTACATGTATTGGATTTACATTTATTGAGCATATGCAGCCTATGTTCAATACATGTAAAGCCATCTATTGAACTTTCCAAACGATCGTAAACGTGCACTTACGAACATTTTAGTCGTACGAAGTTTAGTGAAACGGCCCACTGGTATTCGGAACCAATCGCCGACAGCCGGAGCGTGTTGACGACAATAAATCACACGCATTGACAGCTTCCAGGCTTGTTTTCTGTCTAGCCGGATAAATTTGCTAAAACAGTTTCCCCGACTATATCCTATGGTGATAAAAGCATAATGGCATCCATCACAAACAGTCGTTAAACTCATAGCCATGCAATCTACGCATTCTGTCCACTGGTTCAGTTAAAGAAATGAACTGGCATTGCTGATTTACCACAAATGAACAGGCCAATGGAAGTATGGGTCTCACATCATGGTATTATATTCCAAAGTTCCAGGACAGGACTGAAAACGCCCCACAAACATGAGAGTTCGTTAAACATGTCCTTACATTATATAGCACACCTAGACCAATAACAAAATCTCTGTACCAAACACCAGTAGACTATTTTACCAACATTGCAAAGCATACTTATCTTGTTAAGTATACTTTGAGGGAGAAATTTTCAATTTAAGGATACATTTATTACTTTTTATTATACTGAATTTATTACATTATCACAGCCAATTTGGCTGTGATAATGTAATAAATTCAGTATAATAATTCTGCATAATGTTCATCATCAAATATATGCAGTTATTAGTTATATATAAAATAATGCATTTCGGAAAAAAATAAATGATCACTCACTCAAAGTATACTTAGCTAGATAAGTATGCTTTGCAATTTTTGGTGAAATCGGCTACTGATCAGTTGGAGCAGAAAAACGTAGCTGCCGTGTAAACAAACTACTGATGAGCCATTAGGGCCTACTCGAAGTATTATTTCTCCATATGGGATGCCACACATCGATATTTGTCATACCGCAGATAAGTTTCTCGGCTTTTGATTGGCTAGCTTGCCTGGTCATATATATTATATGACCTGCCAAGGCCGTCGAACATAGAGAAATTGCGATTCCCCTCCGGCGCCTCGCGTCCAATGAAGACACATTTTGAAAGCGTCTAGAGATTGCGAATTGTATTCCTCACTAAACACAATAAAACCCCGAATTGATCAATACAAGTAACAAATTGTACACTCAAAACCAGTCTTTATTGTTTATTTTTCCATAAATATTCTTCGCTCATCAAGATATGAGCGAAAAATTAGCCAAAATAACGAAAATTGCTTTTCAAATCTCAACACGCTTGTCTTCGTGACACGGCTATATTTAGGTCACAAACTATGGGTTCCACACACGAAACCGCGACGTAGCAATGACAGCGAATGTTTGGGAACCAGTCGCATTATTCTAGAGGCGCCAAAGGGAGAGCAGATCGATAGAGCAGTGGAATATAAATTCAATTACACGATATAAAAAATCTGTCATAAAGTCGTTTTCGATGGATTTATTATTCCATATTTAGTTTGTTTTCGTTTAATAAAAAAACAAAATGTTCATTTACGCCTTTATATTAAGACTGACGGTAGAAAAGCGAATCTCGGATTATTTTTCTTCCTGAAAAAAACGCAAAGATAAAAAGAAGAAATATGTTTATACGGCCAAATACAGGATCTGCGGTATGACAAATACGTTATTGTGATTATACACAGGCTATATGGTGTAATATTGCCCGTCTGAATGTATGTTCACCCTCGGCTATTGCCTCGGGTGAACATACCTCCAGACGGGCAATATTACACCATATAGCCTGTGTAGAATCATAATAACTTGTAATGTTAATAAAAGGAGCATTCTCGCCCACCAGCTGCTCCGAGACAAGGTTATCCGTATATTCATGCCCATGTGAGATTTCCTTGTCTCACAGTACATATACACGTGCTCGTCTCACGTCTAGCGACGACAAACTTTCTAACATAGTAATAGCGCAATATTACGGCCAATGTGTCTTGCAATTACCCCCAAAACTAATGGATAATGTTTATTGGTTTCAATGGTTGTTGACATCTTTGTTAACAGGTCCTAACATGATGATGTCATTATCGTGTGACGTTCATTTCGACGTCGCCAGATCAGAGCTGCTTGGTGATGACATTATACAATTATTGATTTTTGAGGAGGTGTACACGAGTAAGTTATATTCACCGAGGCCGAAGGTCGGTAAATCTCGTGACACCGACTCAAAAGACAATACTTATTTTATCATATGACTTATCATCAAGTTATGGTTTTGCTGAAACCCGACTGACATCTATGTACAAGTTATTCATTGTTGTTGTTCTTCTGAAACCCGACTGACATCTATGTACAAGTTATTCATTGTTGTTGTTTTGCTGAAACCCGACTGACATCTATGTACAAGTTATTCATTGTTGCTGTTTTGCTGAAACCCGACTGACATCTATGTACAAGTTATTCATTGTTGTTGTTTTGTTGAAACCCGACTGACATCTATGTACAAGTTATCCATTGTTGTTGTTTTACTGTCAAGTGTGAAGTACTTTTTGTAAGCTTGTTGCTGATTGGATGATTTGCGTAGTTTTGTTCAATTGGCTCGTCGTTGAACCGTGTCATGTTTCCGTTGCGTGATCAGTGACTCGCGCATCCAGGTCAATATCGCAATATTAGTCACGGACTCGTCCGAGAGTGATATTCAGGTGAATATCATATGTGTCCGCAATCATGTGACCCTCAATTAGGCAATCTCATTGTCTGGACTTTTATGTCATATAATAATGAGCAATAATTTGATACTACTTCGTGTATTAGCTATTGACATGGCATTAGTGAGCGAACATTATTGTTGTTGTTTAAACGGAGAACACGTTGGACTTATAAATTCAGCGAGATATGATAAACATTTCTAGATATACAGTGAAACCTCGCTAAACCGGACACCCTTGGAGGTCCCAAGGTTGTCCAGTTTAGTGAGGTTGCACAGTGAGTCAGGCATTTGATTATTTCGAGCCATTGTTGTGTGTTAAGCGATCACAAACAGGCATTATCACCTGAGATATATGACCAAGAAACCTATTCAAAATTATTATCACATAAGTATGTGTATTGTTGTCCGGTTTAGAGAGGTTCCACCGTATTGTGTAAATGACCGTAAACAATGCGAACACACACGGAATTCGATAGCTCTGAAATGTCCGGCAACATTCGATGTCATTTACTGTTTTCAAGATATAACGATACGGTACAATGTGCGACCATAATGGTGTAGTGTCGTGTACCATTTCATGAAAAGAACACGCTATTCTAAGTAACTTGGGGCCCGTTTCATTAAACTTCGTACGACTAAAATGTTGATAAGCGCAAATTTAGGATCATCTGGAAATTTCAATTGATGGATTTACATTTATTGAGCATAGGCTGCATATGCAGCCTATGCTCAATAAATGTAAATCCAATAATTGTTTACAAGAAAACAGTGTTAATGTGATATTTACAGACTATCATAATTTTGCACTTACGAACATTTCAGTCTTACGAAGTTTAGTGAAACGGCCCCCAGATTCCCCCCACCCCCCTCAATAACCGAAAACAACGTCATAAATCATTGATGCCATTATTTCGCCAAAACGCAATAAAGGTGTGTTTATCGTACACCGGTAACTTGTAAAATGGTCTTGCCAGAACACGGGCCATTAAAGATACTAATCTAAAATGAAGAGCTCGCGGAATCGACAACATTATCGGATTGGTTCGACTTTCACTGCCGTTCTCACCTTGGTCAGTCTGTGCGGCTACAAACGTTTTACCACCATCCCACACTCATACTAACTACATGTACTTAATTATAGTCATACACTTATAGTCGATGTCCGTGAGGGCATCCAAAATTAACTTATGATTATGTGCCTCTCGACGAGCATCTACGGAGCACCGCAGGGGACGTAGAAATTTTTTTATTAATTCGTTCCCGCGAAATACAAATTCGTTCCCTCAATTCAACAATTCGTTCCCACGAATTAACAATTCGTTCCCACGAATTAACAATTCGTTCGATAAATTTAGCAATTCGTTCCCACGAAATAACAATTCGTTCCCTCGGGAACGAATTGTTAATTCGTGGGAACGAATTGCTAATTCGTGGGAACGAATGGTTATATAGTGGGAACGAATTAAGAACAAAATAATCCATGTCCCCTGCAGGCTCCGTAAGCATCAGTATGGTTTAGATAAAACATGCCTGACTGATTGGAGGAAATTAAGGATTATGACCAACGTAATCGTTGAATTCATTTGATATGTTTCCGATAATATTAGGAAACAGTAAACAATTCAATTCAATTCAATTCAGCTCGTTTATTGGCATTAAACAGCAAGAAGCACATTTATAGCCACATAACAAACATGTATGATGGTTTCATGGAAATGTATAATCACTAGACATATTATCCAAGACATATGATTAGTCTAAATCTTTTCACAATCAGTTTGTTGCTAGTCCACTGCATTCTAAACTCTTTCTGTCCTCATTAAATTTCACATACTATTTTCATCTTGCTCACCCATGACCAGCCATTCAAACCGTTATAGTAAAACGGTTCAAATGGCGACCACGACGGCACTAACCTACTATTCTCTATCTATTTTCCTTATTTCTGAACCAAAGTATATGTTGCGACCACATGTTTGCGTGATACGGTCTTAAATATAGCAGTGGTATTACCCGGGATATGGTACATACTACGGACGGTACGGAAGTTTGCTGAGTTACTGCCCACAACCAATACATGATACACCTCCAGAGATCGAATATATAGGCCTACTTCATGCAAAACTACAACTTACAAATTCAAACATGTGCATATCAACTCTTGTACTACTTGTATAACGAAATTAACCAAATCATTTTTGTTGAGAAAAAATCTCATTATTTTGTGTATTTCTCGATACAGGTATATGTTGTTACCACTCGTTTGAACCGTCTCGTCGAGACGGTTCAAATGAGTGGTACCAACATATACTTTCGATGTGAAATAAAGAAAATAGTAATTACTTTCTCTCAAAAGTTTCATATTAGTATAATTATATTTCATCTGTAACGGGTTAAACGACACAGTGTATTGCGAAGTACCTACAACCAAATGCTCAAAATGATTTCCCTTGGCCTAACCACCCTCGACGATTAAGTAAGAATCACTTAAAAGATCCGGCCTCCCCAGCAGGCGTCCGCGCTGTATCTATATGAGCAATTATCCTCGTCTTGTGGAGCAGCGATGTAGGAGACAGGCCGCGTTGAAAGGTGTCTCTTTATATACCAGCTACTTCCAGAGCGGTATCATCATCAGCTTTTAATGTATACCTGTAGTTACATATTGTTTGGAAACTGCGCTACTGTCTGTGCCACGTTTTTATGCCGACGAACTTTTGGCTATTAAGCACATTAAATATAATAAGCATTTAAATGTAAGTACTTTTTCACCAATAACAAAAGAGTCGCGCTCCCAAATTTGTGTTGTTTGATGAAATTCCATAAAATATTGTTTTTTATAGCGAAAGAACGATCTTTCTATGGGAATTTAACATGGGGAAAAGAGGTGGAATACGTGGTGGGGTGGTGGTAAAAGAACAACACATTTTGGAAATTGACATGGAACTAAGAAAACAAGTTATGTTTGGAAAATCGGTCCACAAATAATAAAATATTTAAACCAAATAGCACACTCATGTAGCCTGATAACTATACATAAGCATGACCAGTGTTTCAGTGACGGAATAGCGAACAGTGCAGATCCTGATCGGATGAACAGGCTGATCTGGATCGACGCTGGTCGCAAAACCCATAAGCCCATTTCTCGAGTCACAGCCACTGTGACTAGAGAAATGGTGCGTATAACAATTTCTCTTCAACCCCGGCAGCATAATTAAGGACATACACTGTTTATCAGAAACACGAAACTGAATGACGAACAGGGCCGATCCTGATCTGATTTGGTACTACACTGGTCGCAAATTATCATAGTCAGTCAGTCTCAGCCACACATGAGAACACCCGTTCCTCTAGCTTGTCTATTTCCCCGTGTTCTCGGGAGAACCCATCTCAACACTCTTGTAAACTACGCGTAGTTATGATATGAAACAATCTTGTTAGTTTATTAAAATATTATCATGCTTAATCATCGAAAGTCTGTATAACCTAGCGACGAAAAGGTGTACAGAAAATGTGTGTGGTTTTATGTAGGCGAAGCATTCTGGTTGTCTAAATTCCATGGGAATTAGACGATTCAAATAGCATGCGCAATATATGCACCTACATGCAAGCAAGTTTAATTTCATAAATCGAAATTCTGATCACATTGCGATTTATTCTCAATTTTAAATGTGTAGCAGTTGATTCAATAACATAACAACCGCTGATGATAAAAAGGGTACGCATGCGTTGTTTAAGGACTGACTTTAGAGAACATCATCGTTTGTTTCGAAGACATTAGCTTCGAAAATGTGGTTGAATATTTGCATAAAGTATAGCTGACCGTGTCCTTAGTGTATAATATACTGTACATTGCGTTCAGTTGCCATCTGAGCCATATTAGCATGGACAAACTATCAGCCAGTTTCACCTCTTGTAGCGTTTGATACAGACAGAACACAATATGAAAGAGAAACAATTACAATTTAGTGGAATATACTCCAAAAATAATTATTTACAACGTCATATCCGTTAAATGCAGACTGAGTCAATAGCAAGTCTGATATCTGACGAATGAATGTGACCATTTTTTTAAAACACATAAATGTAGACAATGGCTATCTAGGAGTGTATAGTCATATATATATAGACGGAGTATTTTCCATGCCTTTTGTATTGAATGAAATAACGAATATTGACTTGTGCTGCCATCATAAAGGTGTTGCTAGCTGAATATATGTGATACACCTGTCAAACATGCTGTTCGAAAGTTCGGTGAGTGGTGAGGATTCATACAATGTTACATGGACATATTGCAGATTGTTGAAATGACACCCATGTATCAAACATGATGTACAATTTGGCATGAGATAATTGATAGCACGTTATAATTAATTATATTTGAAGACGTTATTCTAAAATGCATTAGGTTATCTGTAATATGTTTTGCTGTATATGTAGGTGTCAAACGATATAAGAGGTGAAACTGGTCGATGGCTTCTGAATACCAACATGGCCGTGATGGACACATCAAATGGTGTAGATCATGATGAGACGGCTCGTAACGAGCCGTCTCATCATGATCTGCACCATTTGTGACAAGAGAATGTTCACATATGTGTTATATCCCATCACACTTTAGGTTACATTCCACCATTGATTACCATTATATAATTTAAGATAAACCTGTGTCACCTGAATTTACTTAAACAACATAGATAATTAATTACTTTCTGTCAGACCAGCATGTGCGTAATGAATTAGCTTGTGGACAGTAAAATATTAGGAGAAAACAAGGTGTTAACAAGCATGTATGAAATTTCCATGACTCGGAAGGCATGCTTGATTAAAAAAACAGACGCTCGAGAATGGATCAACGAATGATAGCGTCATGTGACGTATGAATACGTGGCAGGCAGTAATATTAAAATTATCTCAATATTTTTGTTGCAGGAGCAAATGTGTATGTACCTCTAATAATTCCATTCCGAAATTCACCAGTAACCACAAACTGAAAGCTCAAAACAAGCAAAATTGTTGGCACTATTTCTTCATTATGTACCACTTTCGCATTGATTCAGCAACATGCTGCTGCATGTTTTGTGACATGACATGACACATACATGTTATTCCTCTTCAAAGTAGTGTCTTCATCCTGAGTTCTGTACAGACCAGTAGCCCATTTCATCAAAATTCCAAAGTATACTTATCTAGCAAAGTATACTTTGAGTAATCGTTTATTTTTCCCGAAATTCATTATTTCATATAGAAGTAACGACTGCATATATTTGATGATTAAAAGTATGCAGACTTATTATACTGAATGTATTACATTATCACAGCCAAATTGGCTGTGATAATGTAATAAATGCAGTATAATAAAAATAAATAAATTTTGTCCTAAGATTGAAAATTTCTCCCTCAAAGTATACTTTGCTAGAAAAATATACTTTGCAATGTTGGTGAAATGGGGCACTGATGTCTTCCAGGTTCCACAAAGGAACGATTGGCTATCGTGTTCACATCGTTTTCACATCCTATTCGTTTTTTATAATTAGAAAACGATGTCAACCAACGAAAATATAAATTTATATTTAAATACAACAAAAGCGATGTCAACACGATGCGTTTAAAGAAACGACAGGAGTTTCAATAGTTAAAAGCCTGGTATCTAAACGGAAACGTCGTTTTACATAGAAACAAAACAAACGATAATCGTTTATAAACATATCGTTGTACAAAACGTTCGTTTTCACTTCGTTTTCGTGTATTTATTTTGGGAATATTCGCTGTACATTCTGGTGTAGCGTTTGCAACGAATGTAATTGTAGCCGAGCCCGATCCCGGCACTCTAGTTAATGAAATACAATTGTGTATCCCGCTCTGCCAGGTGTGTCATATCAATGCTTGGTCCGTGGGTATTCAATGCCTAATTAGGAACCTTAAAGGTACATGCCCACTCAGTAGGCACAACATGTTATTTATAGGAATTAAATAAGTGTATAATTGTTTCACTATTCCACCAGTTCTAAAAATTAGTGTACTGATAGTGACGCGCGGTCGTATCAGGATATTTGTATATGCACATGAGATTCGACAGTTTTTAATTATTTATACTAGTTAAATGCGTCACCTGAAAAAATAACATTTTCGACAGATTATAACGTATCATAATTGCACATACAAAATAAATACAGAGAACAAATAGTAACATTTTAAGGAAACACTGTTATCGCCCCTGATATCAGTGTGAACATTTACGTCTGATATCAATGCATAATAATGCCAATCCACGTGGGGTACTGGTGAATGAATGTTTGTTTTACCAGAAAATGTCGCAGATGATGTCTATGATAGAAAGAACATGTTGTGCCTATTGAGTGGGCATGTACCTTTAAATTCAGCAAGAAAACAAAATAACATGTAACGTTTGCATAACCCGAGTAGCGCTCCGGTTGCGAACAACATCGATCGAGTGCATCGACGTGCGGCTATCTCATACCGCTGCCGTCGCGAGTTTCGGCATTTAGACACTAAGCAAGACGGAAAATCATTGGCCCCTTGTGGGTTATTATGAATAAGTACTATATAATTGCCTGCGTTCCTGGGAGCCGTTTCACTAAATTCCGTACGACTAAAATGTTCGTAAGTGCAAAATTAAGATAGTCTGTAAATTTCACATTAACGATGTTTTCTTGAAAACAATTATTGGATTTGCATGTATTGAGCATAGACTGCATATGCAGCCTATGCTCAAGAAATGTAAATCCATCAATTGAAATTTCCAGACAATCCTAAATTTGCACTTACGAATATTTTAGTCTTACGAAGTTTAGTGAAACGGGCCCCAAGCATATAAGTCCACCGAACAAGATCATCAGTATGTTGTATCGCAATAAAGACAGCTATACGTATATGTATCTCATGTCATGTTGCATATTGATGAACGGATATTAAAACGAACTAAATTATGTTTGCATTTTCTTCATTTCTCAATGTTCATAAAAAGTATTACGCCACACCGTTCGTCCGCATTACGAGGAGATAATGCGTGAGCTTTAGCGATTGGATTATCGATCGTACATGCGGACGGATGTGGTGTAACTGTTATCACATCCTCATGGCCATACATTGCACATGCGCTCTGTTAATACAGAAACAAACACACGAAAATGTATCAAAGATGTAACAACATTGAGTTAAACCTTATCGTACAATTCCTCCAAAAAGCGATTGTTTATGTTGTGCGCATGACATGTGGGGTAGTACTGCACAGGAATTAAAATTAACCAATGTACTTTTCTATTTTCTTCATTTTTCAATGAAGATATCTGTTGTTATCACTCAGTTGAACCGTCTCGAAGAGACGGTTCAACTGAGTGGTAATAACACTTAATTTTGGTAAGTAAGAAAGATAACCATTTTATTCTACTAAATGACTATGAATATTCGGTATAAAATGGGCTAAGTGGCGTTGTTGGTTGTGTAAGGCTACATACGGGTTCAAGTGAATGATGCTTACGGTGAGATAAGTAATCGGCATAAAATACTCCGATTGATTTCTCTATACGCGGGTCAGACAGACGGCTTGACACGAGGGCAGACACGTATAAACAAATATCATTACGGAAATTTATGACCAAAAACAGCGTCAATAGAATGATTTTCGAGTATGTGTCATACCTTATGTATATAGTATACATGAAGCATTTTCGAATTGTATATATTTTCATGCGATTTAACAAGTATACATGCACATTTACGGAGCCCCGCAGGATATTTTTTTATTAATTCGTTCCCACGAAATAACAATTCGTTCCCACGAATTAACGATTCCCTGGGGAATTGTTAATTCGTGAGAACGAATTGTTATATCGTGGTAACGAATTGTTAAATCGTGGGAACGAATTGACATTTCGTCGGAAGGAATTGTTAATTCGAGGGAACTACTTGTTATATCGTGGTCACTACTTGTTATATCGTGGGAACAAATTGCTAATTCGAGGAAACGAATTGTTATATCGTGGGAACGAATTTTTAAATTTATGGAACTAATTGTTAATTCGTGGGAACGAATTGTTATATCGTGGGAACGAATTGTTAATTCGAGGGAACGAATTGCTATATCGTGGGAACGAATTGTTAAATTGAGGGAACGAATTGTGAAATTGTGGGAACGTATTGTCAATTCGTGGGAACGAGTTGTTAAATTGAGGGAACGAATTGTTATTTCGTTGGAATGAATTAATACAAAAAAGAATGATATGTGCCCTGCTGGGCTCCGTACACATTAGCATATTGTTTTGTTTTAGTAATAGTAAGGGCTTGTTCATACTAGTAACTGTCTGAGCATGAATAATCGAGATAATTGAGTATACATTTAATATACAACCACAAACGAACGGTTGCCTGTCGTGTACATATCGTATTGACTACAAGGAGATGTCAAAACAATGCGTTTAAAGAAATGACAGGCGTTTCAATAGTTGAAAGCCGGTTATTCAAACGAAATTATCGTTTTCACCGACAAAATAAACAAACGATAATCGTTTCTACGCATATCGTTGTAGAAAACGATCGTGTTCTCTTCGTTTTCCATTCGTGTTCGTTTGTTTCGTTTGGGAACCTTCAACAAATCCTCACTGTAGGTTTAAATATCGGATAGCGCGATTAACTTGCTTATGTTACGATGTGTTCGAACCGGCATCAATCAAGGTGGACGGACGTCTTGTTAACTTACATGTATGTCCGTTTTTTTTTCGAACATATGAGTGGAACTGAAGCTATGCTTATTGATAACGAGTGCTCAAAGTACATTTAACCCGTTCAACCCTAGTTCATTAATGAAAAGGTGTTGTTTTTGTTTTAAAAGATATGAATATTACTTGCAAACGTGCAGATCCTGATGAGACGGCTCGTTACGAGCCGGCTCATCTGGATCGGCACTGTTTGCCAACCACGCTATAGCGGGTTAAATAAGGGCTAAATAGAATAGAAATACCAGTAATGTTTAATGGCCAGCGAATAACGTCATTTTCAGTCAAGAACACACACGGCAATATAATAAATTACAGTGAAACCCAACTAAATTAAACACAATGAGGTCCCCAACGTGTCCGGTTTAGAGCGGTTCCACTGTACTTTATGGAATGCTAATTTACTTTATCTTATTTACAGTTGAACCGCGTAAAACCGGACAACCTGGGGACCACCCAGTGTGTCCGGCTTATCTCAGTTCCACTGTATATGTGCACTTGATTCCCATGTGGTTTACAGTCGAGAGCTGGGGGCCGTTTAACTAAACTTCGTACGACTAAAATGTCTGTAAGTGCAAACTTATGATAGTCTGTAAATTTCACATTAACATTGTTTTCTTGTAAACAATTAATTGATTTGAATTTATTGAGCATATGCTGCATATGCAGCCTATGCTCAAGAAATGTAAATCCATTAATTGAAATTTCCAGACGATCCTATATTTGCACTTACGAACATTTTAGTAGTACGAAGTTTAGTGAAACGGGCCCCAGATGCGTGTATCTTCCTCATACAATGAACAGTTAAACACAATCTAGCCAGTACAAAATGACCATTACATGTCCGGTTTCGAAGGATTTCACCATATGTGGCTGTAGCTGGAGGAATGGGGCTTATTGGTTCTGCTACCAGTGTAGATCCTGATCAAATAACACACTCCTGGGGGCCGTTTCACTAAACTTCTTACGACTAAAATGTTCGTAAGTGCAAACTTATGATATTCTGTAAATGTCACATTAACAATGTTTTCTTGTAAACAATTATTGGATTTACATTTATTGAGCATAGGCTGCATATGCAGCCTATGCTCAATAAATGTAAATTCATAAATTGAAATTTACAGACGATCTTAAATTTGAACTTACGAACATTTTAGTCGTAAGAAGTTTAGTGAAACGGGCCCCTGATGTCTGCCTGGTAACAATATATATTACATGTTAGAAGCATCATGGGTGTTTCATTAATGTACTGGCGAGAACCTGCAGAACCTGATAAGACGGTGCGGATCTACACTGATCACAAAACACATAATCCCCATTTCTCCAGTCACAGCCACAAATAAAGATTACTTTGTAAAAGGTATGGTAAAGTTCCCAAAGGTATTAACGTGAACTGTGGATAGTGAGAATGTATTAAAGCAAACAACGACACTAATCTGATTATCAGAGTCCGTTATAGAAATTGGACACGGTCTGTTAAGCGATTTGGTATTCGGCCACCAATAAACAAGCTATAAACCCAAACAGCATGGTTGAAGAGAGGATATTTTAATCAAACAATCAGCACTCTAGCACGGACATTTTTCAGTGGAAAACAGCCATATACATGTACATAATTGTTATACAGTCCCTGGAGGTCCCCATGGTGTCCGGCTTAGAGACGTTTCACTGTAAATTAGGCATAGCCGTGTGCTACAGACATTATCACCTGAGATAAATGACCAAAAAAACAATGTCACTCGTGTTTTCTTGGTGTCCGGTTTAGAGAGGTTTTACTGTAGTATCTTGACATCGAATATATATTGGAGCCACTCTAAACTGGACACTCTATGTCTCAGAAAACCAAGTGTTTTATTTGAATGGCTTTCACTATATGCCATGTTCCCCTCTAGATCAATGAACTGGCATGCTTATAAAATGCAAGACAATGCTACAGGCTACAGTGGGGTCAGCGTGTAAGTGCACACACGAACGAACACGACAGGTTGGTTCCAACCTGTCGTGTTCGTTCGTGTGTGCACTTACACGCTGACCCCACTGTACATGAGAAGTCTAAGGCTACAATACTGTGCTGTTCGATAAGGATCTAAACTGGTCACACATTCCATCAGCCCTAGTTTTCCAGTCACAGCCACATATGTAGATCAAGTAAAACAACAACAAAAGACATGGCGGAATTAAGTTCCGTAGTATGCCTTTCAAATTCTGTTCTCAATCTGTGGTTTTCTATCGATACAGTTTGGTCAGCGTAGTCTGCCACTGCAACGAGACGGGATATGGCGGGAATTATGGCCTTAGGAATTACGATACGCCGTCTAGGGCTTTCTGGGAACACGATCGACGGATATTAAAGACGCACAATTCTTGATGTATTAAATACGATCTGCAGATCATTACAAGAAAGAAACTGTCGCCACAGCAGGAGAAAAGCTTCAAATGCTGTTCATTTCATGTAGCGAAATTGTAAAGAGTTCAGTACGAGATTTATAACGGTACAGATGTATTGTAGAACTCTTTCAATGGTTTACACTTGTACAAATTATAATTCTGTAAAGCCCCATCGTCTATAGACGGGTGTATATGATTAATATTTACCGCATAATTTCAGGTGGTGCGGTAAACCACAGGTAAACCGGCGTATTAACGGCGAGTTGTGGGCGGAGTCGACGTCACGTGGTCACCGACAGCCATGTGACTTCGCCGAGAAGAGTGCGCGAGGTGGAGGTATTGGCAACATGAAGGCACCGTTGATTGGAAGGGAGGTCCCTCGTGAAGTGTGAAGAATGGGATGTTACAATAACACGCCGATATGCTATCTACACATCTACCCAGGTATCCGCCGCTAGTGATGCGTACTGAATAGGAAATAGGTGGCAAATTGAAATCTACGACGATTTTGACATCAATTGGGTTTTCTGTAGACATGAGTGTTCGGCGGCGAGTAACCAATCGGGGAGGAACCAGTCTATCACGGTGCCGTACAAAATATCGCCCGCTTTAAGTGGCTGTCAATTCACAGGAAATGATTGTGATTATTAATACCGAAAGCAACTCTTACATCAGCCAGCGAGATTGTATATAAGAGGAATATAAGAGAAAGCACTTTGTGATTTATTTTATTGTAAACCGAAACATAATCTTACACTATATTGTTTACCGGTACTTGTACAACTTGTATATTAAGGTTTTTATACACATACAGATTGATCTCCTATTTATTTACACGTTTATCTACACCGATTTGATATTTTATTATTTATTATATACTTGAATGTAATATATTATTGGATTATAAAAACGGAGTGGCACAATTTACACAATCAATACTACATGTAACAAAAAGTAAAGTTTTAAAACACCGTTTAATAATTGACAAGCAGAATGGTTTGGCGGAAACTGACTCCCATTTGAAGGCCGCTGTCACTGATATACTTTAAGTAGACGTCCGTGGAGGAATAAAGTGTCACTTCTGTTTTGGATCTATATTTTAATGCGGATTTACATCACCAGAGCAATGTACAGTGGCCGGACGGTTCGTCACGTGTACTTAGTGTTGTTTGTGATTCTGATTCTCACCGGATTGTCGTTGGAATGTGGCCCCGGGAATCGGTCGGGCAGTCGCAGGCACAAGTCCCGCAAGATGACGCCGCTCGTGTACAAACAGCACGTGCCGAACGTGTCCGAGAACACGCTCGGGGCCAGCGGGCTGCCGGACGGAGAGATATCGCGCGGCGACCCGAAATTTAAGGACTTGGTTGAGAACCATGAAACGGACATTATCTTCCGAGACGAGGAGAGGGACGGTTCCGACAGGATCATGTCCGAGGTAAAGTAGCATACGCATATTGTATACGTGTACTCTGGTTTCTCCCAGAACCACCCTTAACCCGTTGAACCCGAAAACCCGCTACAGTGGGGTTTGCAAACAGTGCAGATCCAGATGAGCCGGCTCGTAACGAGCCGTCTCATCGGGATCTGCACCTTTTGCAAGTAATTTTTTTTTTTTTAGAACAATAACATTCACTTTTCATCAATAGACTAATCTGAAAATCATTTTCTGACGATTGTATTGGTGGGAACATTATCATAGTTCATTCCAGTTACTTAGGGTTGAAAGGGTTAAGCCCCAATCTGTGCCGATGAATGCATTTGTACAAGTGCTCTCACGTTTGTTTGTAATGATTTTTCTTTGAAAATAATTTTTTTTTTAAATCAAATGATTCCACGACGTTTGCCGTCGGCGGTCGGCAGCTAAATTGGGCCATACACATATATGCGACAGTTGTAGATACTTAGCAGCGTGTGCAGCCACGAAATGCGATATAAAACTGCGGGGTCGTTTCACTAAACTTCGTACGACTAAAATGTTCGTAAGTGCAAAATTATGATCACGTTAACAATGTGTTCTTGTAATCAATTATTGGATTTGCATTTATTGAGAATAGGCTGCATATGCAGCTTATGCTCAATAAATGTAAATCCATCAATTGAAATTTCCAGACGATCCTAAATTTGCACTTACGAACATTTAAAGTTTAGTGAAACGGCCCCCTGAAGTACGTGTTACTTGCATTCGGGCTGCTACGTAGCGGCTTAATTGCGAGAAACGTAGGTTCTGATCAGACTGCGTCGATGTGCAATATGATCAGGCGTTACGCTGGTCATAAACGTATACAGCCATGGCGATACCCGGGACAAACCATAGATATGAATTGTGATTCGCCGCTTGTGTCGAAATTCGCAGATCCTGACCAGACTGGGCGTTCGCACAGTTTTATGTGAGGCTACCTCATTCGCAAATTCCGTCAGGTACATTTTGTCAGCAGGAACGCAAACAAATTGTAATGAGTGTTTAGTTTTCATTTTGATAAAGTCGTGGACTGTCGTCATATACGAAACATGTATACGATTATGTAACAAACTCTCGTTGTATTTCTTAATTGAGATAACAGTCGTGGCTGGGTCATTGGTCAGACTGCGCTGATACCTAAATTGATTTGGGACTATCTGGGGCTATATTGGTCGCAATGGACTTACCCAGTTCTTGCACGGACCCCTTCATTTGGCTTGTGGTTAACCCTTTGAACCCGAAAGCCCGCTATAGCGGTTTATGCAAACAATGCAGATCCAGATGAGACGGCTCGTAACGAGCCGTCTCATCAGGATATGCACATTTTGAAAGTAATTTTCACATTTTCGAGAACTAAAATACCCCCTTTTCATAAATGGACTAGTTTGAAAATCAATTTTGAACGGTTGGATTGGTTGCAAAATTAACATGTCAAAATCCATTCCAGTTACTTAGGGGTGAAAGGTTTAAACTACATCTATGCAATACGGAGCCCCACATGTGACATTTTTTTATTAATTCGTTCCCATGAAATGACAATTCGTTCACACAATTTAACTATTCGTTCCCTCGAAATAACAGTTAATTCCCACGAAATAGCAATTCGTTCCCTCGAATGGACAATTCGTCCCCACGAAATAACAATTCGTTCCCACGATATAACAATTCGTTGCCACGAAATGACAATTCGTTCCCTCAATTTAACAACGAACGAATTAATAAAAAAAAATCTACGTCCCCTGCGGGGCTCCGTAGTTCAACGGGAAGGGTCAAAATTACAGACATGCACACGTATGTTAGATTAAGGAATCGCTAAATCAAGAAACTGTCGATAATTACGACTGGGAATCGCGGAAACGTACCACACCGTACACCACCATGGACGTATCTATATGTACTATGGTATATACAGTATACATGTTGCCTTACAGTATCATTGAAATTGTAAGCTATAAATCTGGCACATTTAAATGTCACTTTAGTTTCTCCAGTTCGATTTTTGGTCTAAAGTATATTGGGACTTGACGCTTTCTCCAAATCCCTACTCGATATACGGTAATTTGATTGGCCGGAACTGAGCGCAGTCTCAAAATGGCTGTGATAATGTACTAAATTCAGTATAATAAAAAATAACAAATCTATCTTTAAATGTAAAATGTCTCAAAGTGTACTTAGCAAGATAGGTATACTTTGCAATGTTGGTGAAATCGGCTACATAATGGCGTATAAGTCCATGAAGCGTTTTCGCCCATCGTTGCCAGCACAGCTGACGGCACCAGGGGCCGTGGCTAGACATAAGTAAACTAATTACCCTGCAGATCTACATAGCCATTGATCCACATTGCCGTGTCCCCAACAAACCGCTCATATCCGCACACTCGGCCAGTCTTAACCGTTCCAACCACCCTAAGTAACTGGAATGGACTGTGATATGCTTGTTTTCCCACCAATCCAAACGTCACAAAATTATTTTCAGATTAGTTCATTGATGAAAAGGCGGTGATCTTGTCCTAAAAAAATATGAAAATTACTTGTAAAAAGTGTAGATCCTGATGAGCCGGCTCATCTGGATCTGCACTGTTTGCGAACCGCATTTCACCAATAAATATCTGACATTGACGTTCCCATGTTTGATACATTTTCGATTCTATTAAGTTAATTGATAAGAAGGGAGAAATGAGAAATACTGGGGATTATGAAGAGATAGTTCGGTACATGTATATCTAGCCTATTGGGATTTACAAAGCAGATTAGCCATATTTCGAAGAAGCAAGCTGAAAGCGAGTGATACAGTGACACCTGTCTAAACCGGACATTTGATCGTTCTGAGCCATAGTTTTGTGCTCTCCGATAGCGACCAGACAGTATCACCTGAGATAAATGATCAAGAAACTCAAAATAAGATCACATGTGTTCTCTTGGTGTCCGGTTTAGACAGGTCCCACTGCATTTGCTTTTTCTATATTGTATATGCTATACATATTTATCCCGTCAACACAGTGCGTACAGTGGGGTCAGCGTGTAAGTGCACACACGAACGAACACGACAGGTTGGAACCAACCTGTCGTGTTCATTCGTGTGCGCACTTACACGCTGACCCCACTGTATGTGCCGTGAAACACGGTGCCGTGTACCATTTTTGATATCCTGTCAATACGACCTAATCACTGCCTATGAATATGTGCGGTTGTCATACTAGTCGATTCTCCGATTTTGAGGATGCGGCTGGGGATGCGGCTGGGGTTATTCTTTTTGCATTTTAAAGCTATTTGTAGACGTTGACGGTCGTTAGTGCCGTGAATGGGAAAACATATCTGGCGCGGCACGGAAACGGGATGGGCTCGGCAGAGCCATCCCGTTTCTTAAGCCTTGCCAGATACTTTCCCCATTCACGGCACTAACATACTATTCTCTATGTATTGCGTATGCTCTTGAGTGATATACCTATTGCACAAACAACTGTGCAATACTAGTCACCGATATATATGTAATAAAAGTAAAGAGCAAAAGTATATATATAAAGATTACATAATACTGAAGTGCACACTATTTTCTTGTCTAGGTACTTTATTGATTTTCGTTGATAATTTTACTTCAATTTTGAGAATATTCAAATAGTTGACGTCTGTCATATGACAAGTATTAAATCAAATATATACGTAAACAATACGGCATCCAACATACTATTTTACTAGTACAATTATCGTTATTGTTAGACAATGGCGCCTATCGTTCCCAGTGGGCCGTTTCACTAAACTTCGTACGACTAAAATGTTCGTAAGTGCAAATTTAGGATCGTCTGGAAAGGCCAATTGATGGATTTACATGTATTGAGCATGCATACTATGCTCAATAAATGTAAATCCAATAATTGTTTACAAGAAAACTTTGTTAATTTAAAATGTACAGACTATCATAATTTTGCGATTACGAAGTTTAGTGAAACGGGCCCCTGGTCACTGGCGACCATAGCGTGTCCAATATATGCATTATCCAACCACAGATTCTCCTAAAACGGATTTTCTACTGATTTGCCTCGTCTATTACCTTCTCCAGTTGCTACATGGATTATGGATGCACCGTAAATGTTTGCTTTTCAGATTTTTTATTTAATTTTTCTACACCAACTTGCAAAACCACGCTCACATCGTTAGTATGTGTACACATGTGACTGACACTGTTATACGAGTATACATGTATATTCAATAATTGCGACACTATGACCGTTCCAATACAAATGCAATTTGGTCAGTATTCTAAAAACACATGTAAAGCCGAACATTTGCATTTTGTCATGATCTATATTCATTTTGCTGGGATAAATAGTGACACCATGTATTGAATTAGGAAAATTGGTTTCGTTGGTCTAGCCAATCAGACACATATATAATCAGCAACTACATGTGTAGCTTCAATTGTTCGTCGACTGTGTGCATCTACATATGTTGCTTCTACCAAAGTTCATAACTATAGAATCGTCCGGGTGCCAATGCTAAAATATATTTCCTAATTAGGAGATACTAGCTCCTAATTAGTAGATACTAAGTCCTAATTAGCAGATAGTAAGTCCTAATTAGCAGATACTAACTCCTAATTACGAGATAGTGAGTCCTAATTAGGAATTAATAAGTCCTAACTAGGAGATACTAAGTACTAATTAGCAGATACTAAATCCTAATTAGGAGATAGTAAGTCATGATTAGGAGATACTAACTCCGAATTAGGAGATACCATCTCCTAATTAGGAGTCAGTATCTCCTAATTAGGAGATAACAATATTTTATCATTGGCACCAGGACACTTCCATACATAACCGCAATTATGCTGAATATGTTCGGAACGGTAAATAATGTGTAGCTAAGGCTTCATCCAACCTGCGATGCAATCCAATTGAAAACTCAGCGTAATGTCGTACATGTGTTTTTTCCTATGTTCACTAGCATCATTACGTATGGTTTAACACACCAGATGCATGTAACAGACAGACATGAACATTCCAATATTAAATATGGAACTTTAATATTGGTATGTAGGATCTGAAATAGATTCATTCGATTATTTCTTGGTCGACGCGCTGGCAAAAACGATCTTATACCATTTACATTGGCCGGGCCATCCTGATTTGTGTTTGCAGAGTGGATTTCAGTTTTAGCTGGCATTCATTCCACGGCTGAACAGTCAATCACCGTGGACCCTGTTAAGACTAGGAAGATGCACACAGCTGGCTGTGACTTGAGAATTGTGGGTTATGGGATTTGTGACCAGTGTAGCTCCCGATCAAATACCACATTCCTGGGGCCCGTTTCACTAAACTTCGTACGACTAAAATGTTCGTAAGTGCAAACTTATGATTGTCTGTAAATTTCACATTAACTATATTTTCGTGTAAACAATTATTGGATTTAAAATTATTTCCAGTCACAGTCACTTATACGTGGGTGGGTCGACAATCCTCAAATCATAGATAGAAATCATTTGGAAATACGTCGTGGATGTTTATTGGCGGGCGTCTTCTATTATGACTTCAATAGATGTGATGGAGTAACTTTTATGAAACGATAGCCACTTTACATTGAATATGGATAGGCATGAACGTGCAGGCTGCACTAGCTTTCAAGAGTCCGCCCGCCGAACGATGTACCAATTATACGCTGTGCTCCACAATCTGCTAGCGCCATCGAATGCAATTGAACTGGGACACATTCTTCGATCGACACAGAAAGTTCATTTAAGAGCATTGTGGGAGGTTTATGTACGTAATGCCCGGTGGGATCTTGGTCGTGTGAAGTATATGCATTCGCATTCTTTAATATGCAGACTGAATATGCAAGCCAATAAGCCGTTTATACATGTACTTAAGAGTTTTAAACGAAATGCCTAAAAGTGTATATTTCCAAAATAAAGAAACAGTTAAGTGGTCTTCGAAATGCACTGTGTCAAACATCGCTGAACATGTCTGTCACTTATGTAAAGAGTTGACATTTTCACAGTTTTATTATTATTTGAAAAGTCCAAACTGACATAATTTTGCAAAAGGTTAACACATACATGTTTTTAATATCACAAAAAATGGTATTTTATTTAGATTACAAATATATGACAATAATTCCAGCACAAACATATTTACACAATTCCCTAACATTTGATTGGCCCGTAGCAAGTCTCTGTCCAAAATTTATATCCCAGTAAACTCCCACGCCGAACTACTTTCCGTAACCGTCAGGCGCAGTTAAAATAATTCTTAAGAAAACGGAAAATAAACACATTTTCTTGATGCATTTATTTCAAATGCTGGAATAATAAGGAATGAATGGCCGTTTTGTTGAATTTATCGGGGATATAAACTTGGAAAAGTCGTGGGAATACTGGACGAGGCCTTCCGGCCTTCGTCCAGTATTCCCGCGACTTTTCCAAGTTTATACCCCGATAAATTCCACAAAAAGGCCATTCATTCCTATAATGACAATAACAAATGTATACGATTAACATTGTTTATTATTAAGGATAAACCAATGACTGTAATATACTTCTGCAGAGAACACCAATATGTCTGAATGCAATTACTACCGTCTGTTCCACGTTTTGCTGCCGACGAACGTTTGGCTATTAAACACATTAATTCTAAAGAATATTAAAAAGTAAGTACTTTTTCATCAATAACAAAAATGTCACCTTCCCAAAAAAAAAAAATTCATGAAGATTTTATTGAGAAAAAACGATTTTCCTATGTGAATTTAACATGGGGGCTAAAATAGATTTGTTTTAAAAAAAAATTATTTGTGGACCGATTTTCAAAATCTAACCTTTGTTTTCTTAATTACATCATTTTCAAGCTATCTCGCCATGTTTCGGAGAAAACTTCCAAAATGTTTCGTTTTTTTGATGATCAAAAAACGAAAAATGTTGGAAATTGACTCCCCATGTTAAATTCCCATAGGAAAATATGTTTATCGCAATAAAATCAATAATTGATGGAATTTCATCAAATAATTTCTTTTTGGGGAGGATGACTTTTTTGTTATTGATGAAAAACTACTTACTTTTAAATATTTTTAGATTTAATATGTTTAATAGCCAAAAGTTCGTCGGCAGGAAAACGTGGAACAGACAGTAGTTAACGGTCGCTACAAGGGACAAGCAAACCAATGACCCACTGCCAAAGCCACTGACAAGGAGACGACAGTTTCATTGCCACGGTTGATCATGACCACTCATAAAACGTTATACGGTTACATATACGAACAGTATCTACTCTTTATGGAATTACAGCCATCAGTTAATATACCATTAGCCGATTTCACCAAAATTGCTAAGCCTACTTATCTAGCTAAGTATACTTTGAGTGAGTAATCATTTATTTTTTCCGAAATGCATTGTTTCATATAGAACTAACAACTTCATATATTTGATGATTAAGAGTATGTAGAATTATTATACTGAATGTATTACATTATCACAGCCAAAATGGCTGTGATAATGTAATAAATTCAGTATAATAAAAATAAATAATGTTATCCTTAAATTGAAATTCCTCCCTCAAAGTGTATTTATCAAGATCAGTATACTTTGCAACTTTGGTGAAATAGGCTACAGTAAATGATCAGAAGAAATACAAAGTCCGGAACTACAGTGGAAATGTTTCTGAATGACATTCGTTTGATTATGTGTAAATAGTACCCATGTCTGATTACGTGTAAATATCGGCGCTGACAAGCCGCCAGATCGCTGTGCTGGCATCTTTGGTCGTTGCAGCCAAATATTGACCAGCCAGAGGGTACACCGATTGCCTTGCAGTCAGCAGGGGCCCGTTTCACTAAACTTCTTACGACGAAAATGTTCGTAAGTGCAAAACTATGATAGTCTGTAACTTTCACATTAACATTGTTTTCTTGTAAATAATTATTGGATTTACATTTATTGAGCATAGGCTGCATATGCAGCCTATGCTCAATAAATGTAAATCCATAAATTGAAATTTACAGACTGTGTTCATGTATATTAGGAATACATGTTCAACTATTGTGGGTTGTTTTCGCTCAAGTTTATCAGGTAATGCTGAGAAACGTGTTGTAATGTCTCCTCTCGCCACACAGCAGTTGTGTATATGGAGAAAACCATGTTTTTGTCGTTGGATATCAAATTCATTAAAAAGCAATGATACGAAACGCCAAATTCCTACCACTTCTGATCTTGATAAACTTGATATCAAAACATGCGAGTTCGGAATTATATTTATAATATGACAATTTTTGCAATAGCATTATCATGTATTAAATAGTTTTCAATGAATTCAGCTATGAACAGTGACGCATGCGACCAACGCAGTCCCAGATGAGACCACATATATGCCTAATCAGAATGGTCGCCATTCCGTCAATTCATTCAGCCTCCAAGGATCAGAAACGGTAGGAATTCCGAGGCTTCCAAGCGTTCTCCGATGTATATCATGTCGTTATATATGTTCGCTGAATATCTGCATGCACATGCTGTGATCAGGACTTACGCTGGTCACACCAAGGGCCCGTTTCACTAAACCTCTTACGACTAAATTGTTCGTAAGTGCAACATTATGATTGTATGTAAATTTCGCATTATAACTGTTTTCTTGTAAACAGTTATTGGATTTACATTTATTGAGCATAGGCTGCATATGCATATGCAGCATATGTTCGATAAATGTAAATCCATCAATTGGAATATCCAGACGATCCTTTATTTGCATTTACGAACATTTTAGTCGTACGAAGCTCAGTGAAACGGGCACCAGGCCCGTACACAGGAATTCATTTAGGGGGGTGCTTTATCGACGGCGCAAAGGGCCACAAATGTTTTTGTGCACATCCACGGACAGACCTCGGCAGATTAACCCTTTCATCCTTAAGTAACTGCAACCAATCAAATCGTCAGAAAATGATTTTCCAACCAGTCCATTTATGAACATGTGGTGTTCTCAAGATTATGAAAAGTACTTGTAAAAAGTGCAGATCCTGATGAGACGGCTCGTTAGGAGCCGGCTCATCAGGATCTACACTTTTTGCCAATACCACTATACAGGTCTGTGATGTTGAAAGGGTAAGAGGGCGTACGGGTCTGCACATACGCACTAAGGCTGCTTTTCACAGCAGACATCCCTTGTGCGGCCGCGGTCAGACTGATGAGTCATGCAACCAGAGACATTGGCCAACAGTCCTGACAGAAACTGAACGGTGGAACTGATTATTTGGACGTTTCAAACAGGCGGCCAACAACATTTGTTTGTATTGGAACGTACGCCATGAATCACGGTTGCATGTTTCAAGTAGCAATACGCACGTATGATATTTGACGGTGACTAACAAATGGGGTTATGGTCATTGCGAACCGGAACCGGAAATATATATATACAAATACTAGTATATGGTATGAGGAATGACGCAAAAATAAACTACATGTAGGTTGGGCCGACGGTTATTGCACTGTTTACTTCTAATCGACAATTGGACATGTCAATAGTATGATAATGATTACGATAAATACATGTCTTATCTGTGGTTCATAGTTTGAGAGCCCTATTAAGCAATGGAAAATTAAAATACTACATATTGCAGTAGAAATAGTTGGGCAAAGAAAAACATCTGGACAAAAATATACCGTTTCAGTAAAACTCCATGGTCTGATCTGCGTTGATTCAACAATATTTATTTGATGAATCGAGATCAAGACATACATGTTATTTAAATGGCACACGCCATGTGATTTTGTACCGTCGGACATCTGCGTAATTTCATGAAATACGAACTTTACAAAATTTTCCGTAAATGGCGTCAACAGTTGATATCATTTTCAGAGTACATCATATTCTACAAATACTCTGAAAATGTTGTCTACTTTTGACTTTATTTATGAAAAATATTGTAAATTTTTGTAAACGTATTTCATGAAATTACGCAGATGTCCGAAGGTCCAAAATCACATGGCGTGTCTCAAATGGGGTTTGCAAACACAACGTCAGTTTACATTTACATGTACAATGTATATCATCTATAATCATGACACCGTGTATGGGGAAGTTATTTGATGCGGGAAAACATTGACTTTAACGTTTTGATCAATTGTCATTTTAGTAGTTAACGGACAATCGTTTACGGAGGGATGCAGCTAGTTATTTCTCTTTGAGTTTATTTATAGCAAACCGGTACAACGTGTATATTGTATGGCATAATTGCGTGTAATAAAACCGAAGAGCGCATGATGTGTTGTGTAAAGGAGCAATTATAGTGTTTTCGACTAGTTTTGATCCAGATCATCCTACATATCTGCGCAATATGGGGGCCCGTTTCACTAAACTTCGTACGACTAAAATGTTCGTAAGTGCAAAATTATGATAGTCTGTAAATTTCCCATTAACATTGTTTTCTTGTAAATAATTATTGGATTTACATTTATTGAGCATAGGCGGCATATGCAGCCTATGCTCAATAAATGTAAATCCATAAATTGAAATTTACAGACGATCTTAAATTTGCACTTACGAACATTTTAGTCGTAAGAAGTTTAGTGAAACGGGCCCCAGATCCGGAACTGCATTATTTGCCAGATTCATATTTTCACACTTATTAATTGTATTGAAATCAGTGTAGACCTGGATCAGACTGCACATATGTGCAGTCTGATCTGGGTCTACCATGTTTGCAGTCTTTATTTTGGCAAGTCATTCAGTAAGAAATAAACGCTAAAATAAACCAAAAGACCGGATCTCTATAAATAGATTTGCAAAGGGAAATAACTGGCTGCGATCCCGCATTCGCCCAAGCCACACATTGCTACCACATATACATTGCAATAGTATGTGAATAAACTTCAATAAAGCTAACGTTGTGATTAGTAAAATGCTCACGTGACCCCTAGCATGTACAATGCGATTGTAATAAGTTATATTATAAAATAATAAACATAGCATTTTACATGTGTCAGGTACATGTATTTTAATAATCACCGAGTCAAATTGTTTTCACCAATCGGTCAATTTTGACAGTTGAACGGACAAAGGCTAATTTAATCGGATCAGGCCGTATTGTAACCCAACATTGAAAGCAAGCCTTATGTCGAGTTTATCTAAAATACATGTGTTAACTATCGCTATGGCCAAATGAGACACGCCATGTGATTTGGTACCTGCGGACATCTGCGTAATTTCATAAAATACGTTTACAAAATTTACATTATCTTTCATAAATAAAGTCAAAAGTTTACAAAATTTTCAGAGTACACGCGGAATATAATTCAGCACGTACTCTGAGAATCTTGTCAACTTTTAACGCCGTTTACGGAAAATATTGTAAATTTTGTAAACGTATTTCATGAAATTACGCAGATGTCCGAAGGTACAAAGTCACATGGCGTGCCTCAAATGGGAACAGTCGGTGTTGTTTGTGAAAGGCCGGTCTACCCCCCATCCTATGCATATGGAGTATTTCAATAAGAGATAGTAGCTAGTTATCTCCCGTTGAATTTATTTATAGAAATCCGGTCCAAATTGTTTAGTTTAGGGAATTATTGCTTGTAAAAAGGGGCGAATGTGGCATTTGTTATGAAAAGGAGCGAGTGATTTCGAACAGTGTTGATCCAGGTCATGATACATATCTGCGCAATCTGATCCGGGACTGCAGATTCATAATTTCACACTTATTCATGTTATTGCAATCAATGTATACTCAGATCAGACTGTACAGGTGTGCAGTCTGATCTGGGTCTACTCTGTTTGTAAAATTCATATTTTGTGCTATCGAGTAAGAAATAAACGCCGAAATACAGCATAGGACCGGATCTCTATAAATAGATTTGCAAAGGGAAATAACTGATCCCATTACAACTTCGTCATGCCTTAAACTGTTTTATATTAATTGATACGACGTGTCGGGATATATCGGAGTAGTAAACATGTCAACAAATATGCATATCAACATATAGTCCCTGGACGAGACTGGAGTACTCTGTACCATTAGACACGGGCATGCGGCGTGTTTCTGCTTTCATCGGTATAACTACATATGCATAACAAGGCTTATAACTTTGTCGGACGCGGCCTCGTATCATAACAACATAAGAAGTTTTAAACGTGTATTGCCTATGCATTCTATGTATTTCTGCAGAATAACGATACTTTTCAAATGAACATAATTATGTAAATATTTCCAATACAATATTGACATTAGAGCTCTTATGATACGAGGTCGTGTCTACCTAGGATAACCAGCTGTAATTCGATGTTCTTTGCAAAATTCATGTTCCAAATATGCTACTTCAGCAAGATAACAATAATTATCCAATGAACATGTGCACTTTCCACCAACATATCCACATTAACGTTACTAAAATCGCGAAACCGATAAAAGCCGAAACACACCGAATGCCTGTGCATACAAGGAGAAAACTGTTCAAACTGAACAAATGCGATGTGCTGCAATAAAACTGGACATGTTGAGTGTTAGCCATGCAACGTTTATTCCCGATCTTCGAGAACATTTATACAACTATATACCGATTTGCAAAGTTCAATTTAAACGGCAATAGCGAACGATATATGCTCTGATCCCATTGGGCGGAGGCCACACTGTTCGCAATTAAACGCTTTTCCTCGTGGTGAGTCATATACAATGAAACCTCTCCAAACCGGACACCCTGGGAGGTCCCCAGGGTGTCCGGTTTAGAAATATTTCACTGTAAATCAGGCATTTGATCATTCTGAGTCATAATTGTGTGCTATGCTATCACGAACAAACAGTATCACCTGAGATAAATGACCAAGAAACTCATAAAAAATAAGATGACATGTGTTTTCTTGGTGTCCGGTTTTGAGAGGTTCCACTGTATATGATTATGACAGGAGTAATGGAACTTAAGGGATGTGTGACCAGTGTAGCTCCTGATCAACTATCACAATCCTTTAGCCTGGTGACGATCTATATTGCATGTTAGACGAGTGACGGGTGTTTCATTGATGAAAAGGCGAACGGTGCAGATTCGGATCAGACTGTGCGGATGCACAGGCTGATCAGGATCTACACTGGTCGCAAAACATATAAATCCCATTTCTCAAGACACAGTCACATGTATGCTAACGAGGCAAACCGCAGTTAACTGAACCAATAAATGCTTAAATTTAAACAAAACCTTACATGCTCTACAGATGTGGGGGCAAGATATAATTTCACAGCCCGTTAACTGTTCAATTTACCACCCATATTGAAATTAAAACTGCATTATTAGTTTTTAAAGTAGTAATACATTTTGAACGATTAACACGTTTTTGGATTGTAGAATACTGATGAAACTATTAAAGATACCGAATACCTAATGGCGACCAACGAGCGAAAATGTACATATGTATAATTCCAGCACAAAAATATTTACATAATTCCCTAAAATTTGATTGGCCCTTAGCAAATCCAAAATTTACATCCCAGTAAACTCCCACGCCGAACTACTTTCCGTAACCGTGAGGCGCAGTTAAAATAATTCTTAAGAAAACGGAAAATAAACACATTTTCTTGATGAATTTATTTAAAATGTTGGAATTATAAGGAATGAATGGCCTTTTTGTGGAATTTATCCGGGATATAAACTTGGAAAAGTCGCGGGAATACTGGACGAGGCCTTCCGGCCTTCGTCCAGTATTCCCGCGACTTTTCCAAGTTTATACCCCGATAAATTCCACTAAAAGGCCATTCATTCCTATAATATGTACTTAAGACAACATATTTACACCCTAAAGTCATGATGCAAACGCCCATTCATTCAACGTACTGCGTTTATATCCGAGTATATTAAACTAGCCCCACTTGACGTCGCGCGACGTTGTTGATTCGTTAAAGTTTGTTTGACGTCATTAAAATACATGATGTTCATCGTCCTTGTCAGTATCGTCCAAATATTGACCGGCAACGTCGCAGAACGGTATTGTATGAATTGCGACAAAATGACGTAAAACAATAAGATTCCTAATCTTAACGCCGTATTTGGTTATTTATATCGTTGAGTGCATTGATCAATAACGGCAGCGGCCGTCAAACTGGTATATTGTCAGATCGTGGTTCATACAGATACTTATCTGGCTGTAACTGGAGACGTGGGAATGGACTGTGGCCAGTCTAGCTCCTGATCCCATACATATCACCCCCTGCTGCCTCATAAACATCTTAACAATCCAATATGTGAACAATAACTTATACATTTCGTTTGTTAGAAGCGTGACAGTTTCATTGATGGAACGGCGAACAGTGTAGATCCTGATCAGACGGATGCACAGTCTGATCTGGATCTACACTGGTCTCAAAACCCATAAGCCGCATTCCTCCAGTTCACAGCCACATATAAGTGAGAGCTGGTGGGTAGACAATCCCCAATATTGGATATAAAGCATATGGAAATGCGGCGTGACTGTTTATTGTCAGGCGTTTTCTATTACATATAAGACTCCACTACTACTATCACCAAGGGAACGGGATTGTGTTTTGTAACCTTGGTGATATCATGCCGCGTCACGTGCTACCAATCCCACGACCAGTCAACATGCCCTATTCGACGCATGTTTACATTACCATGCTGAAAATAAATTTATTCTGTTCTGTCTTTCGATGTTACTCTGACTGGAGAAATGGGAGTGAGTTGCCTCTGCGGGCAGCCACGTTGCATATCATCCAGTTTACTGCTTCAGTTTGATAAAGATCTAAACTGTTTTCTATAAGATTTTCAGATGTTTGCATGGCTCAATCGCGGACCTAACCGACCCTGATTAACCCTTTGAACCGAAATCCCGCTATAGCGGTTTATGCAAAAAGTGCAGATCCAGATGAGCCGGCTCGTAACGAGCCGTCTCATCAGGATCTGCACTTTTTGAAAGTAATTTTAATATTTCTTAGAACAAAAACACCCCCTTTTCATAAATTGACGAATCTGAAAATCATTGTGTGACCATTGGATTGGTCGGAACATTAGCATATCACAGTCCATTCCAGTTTCTTAGGGTTGAAAGGGTTAAACATTGTGGATGTCCAGGCTGGGCTATGTCTACACTGAGTGCAAAGGACATACAACCTGGATTTCGATTGACTATCGTTCAGACATCGTTTTTACATCGTTTTAGCTTTTATAATTAGAAGCCAATGTTTCGTTGTCGTGTCACGTTTAAACCAACGAAAACTTATTTTCTAATTAAAAACAACGTAAACGATGTCAAACGATGCGCTGAAAGAAGCGACATGTGTTTAAATAGTTTAAAGCCTGGTATTTAAACAAACGTATCGGTTTCACGTACGAAAAAACGATAATCGTTTCTATACTTATCGTTGTACAAAACGATCGTTTAACTTCGTTTTGCATTACGTTATTTTCCGTAAATGACATCACAAGATGACGAAATGTTCGGAGCACATGCGGAATGTGCTGTGAAAATTTCGTAAACTTATGACGTCCTACATAGAAAAGATCACAGTTTCTGTAAATATTTTTCATAAAACACCGTACACCGTCTTGGGTACGAACTCAGATGGCGCGTCGCATATGCTAATCGAACTGTTGAGTGATTTGAAATGACTGTCTTTGTTTGTTGAGCTCTTCCCTGTCCGTCGGGAGTATATTGCTTTCTATTTCTGAATGTTTCCACGCCACTCCAGCCGGAGATGGAAGTTTATGCGCATCTTCGACAATCACCCGCAGACATCAGTTAAGAAATAATTAATTACTATTTCCTGGGTCGTAGGCTGATACTATTAGATGCTTAGGGTGTGATACCACTCTCTCAGAAAATCCGTAAGTGTTGACTTTAAGTTCAATGACTCTTTGATTCATTGTCTTCCCGCAAAAAGTAACAGTTGATTTCTAACTACATATATTTGCATAAAACAGTTAAATTTATTCAATGGAATATGTTCTGGGGAAATCAGAAATGCGTGTGTTGATGTGACTTCTTGCCTGTAGTCTGGTAAGGATATCGTTTATTAGAGGCACATCTCATGTGGCACGCACTGAATCACGCACTGAATCACGATCAGGGCAGATACACTATAGGAATGAATGGCCTTTTTGTGGAATTTATCGGGGTATCAACTTGGAAAAGTCGCGGGAATACTGGACGAAGCGATAAAAAATTATTATTTTCGAAAAAAAATCAAAAAATATATATATTTTTTTTTTTTTTTTTTTTTTTTTTTTTTTTTTTTTTTGAAAATTGTCATTTTTTAAGGCCTCGTCCAGTATTCCCGCGACTTTTCCAAGTTTATATCTCCGATAAATTCCACAAAAAAGGCCATTCATTCCTTATAATTCCAGCATTTTAAATAAATTCATCAAGAAAATGTGTTTATCTTCCGTTTTCTTAAGAATTATTTTAACTGCGCCTCACGGTTACGGAAAGTAGTTTTCTGGGATATAAACTTTGGACAAAGACTTGCTACGGGCCAATCAAATGTTAGGGAATTGTGTAAATATGTTTGTGCTGGAATTATACCGTGTTGTCCTTGATCGGATTGCGTGGATGCGTATGCTGGTCAGGGTCTGCATTTGTCACACATGTCATACACCCTTCATCTCCAGCGATAGCCGAAATGTACAGTCTCTGTTTCCTTCAGATAGCTGAACATGTTCTCAATGACAAAGGTCACGTACACGATATCATCAAACGCCTGTGTCGTGTATGTATGTTTATCAGGCAACCTGTCTTGTATTGACCGAATACGAACTGACTGGTAACATATTGTTGTAACATCCGGGTACAACGAAATGAAAACCTGACGTTTCATTGGTCGGATGACGTCACGTGACGTTACCGAATGACGTCAGTGTAATGACGCAACGTAGACAAGTTCGCGTTCATTTTCGAGCATAAAACGTTACCTGATAAACAGAATACCAGTCGTCTGTATGTTGATACGTTTATCAGGCTCGGCTTGGAAACGGTAGGAATTCCTCGTCAAGCCTTGGAATTCCTACGCGTTTCCTAGCCTTGCCTGATAAACTTGATATCAAAAGATACTAGCCTGGGCCCAGTTGCTCAAAACCTCTGTTAACTTAACAGACTGTTAAATCCTTAACATTGTTAAGGATTTAACACTCTGTTAAGCTAACAGAAGCTTTGAGCAACCGGGTTCTGATATTCTCTAGTTCTATTCCACAAACCACACTTTTTGAGACGATCCCAGCAGTTATTGACTACAGAAAACATGTCAATGGTATACACAAATATATACAGTGCAACCTCTCTACAACAGCCACCCATGGGAAGACACAAAACTGGCTGTTGTAGAGAGGTGGCTGTTGTAGGGAGGTTGATGCTGAATAAATTTTGTCGTCTGATGTTTATTTATTTTATTCATCACAAACATACTTTGGCAACATTTTAGAATCATTTCCAATGGAAATGATTCTAAAATGCTGTCAAAACATGTTTTTTGTTGAGAAAGAAGGCAAAAGCAACAACAGACGACAATTTTCGTGCTCAGCATTCTAAGGGTTAACTACAGAGGAAATCATACATTTGGGATATAAAACAGCGGCTGTTATAGAGAGGGAGTTGTAGTAGTGAGGTGGCCGTTCAGGGAGGTTCGACTGTATATTAAAGTTGAATGCATAATGAAACAGTTCAGACATTTGCAGTAAAACGTCAAATTTGCAAATATCCTGAAAATGACGTTTATTCTGAAGTCTCACAAAACATGCTGTAACGTTGACTTACCGATACATTTCGTTCGTTTGTCAATACAGTACAAATACATGTGCATGTGTTATGTTCATTGACGGCCTTAATGAAATGTCGAGCTAATTCGAAAGTATTTGCACATGATTACGACTTTTCTACAATGTTACGAGCATCAGATGGACATTCTTAGGTTTCTTTTAATCAAATTTATAAATTAGTTTAATTTAATTGCTTTATAAATAACATTTTCCGACACTCCCTGACATCCGCATCTGCGGGAAACGACATCAACGATGACAAACAAGCAATTTTCGCCGCCATAGCAACATATTTTACCCTTTGCCCCATGAGCATCTCAACAGCGGAATGGCCTGTATGTTGCACTTTTTACGGCCATTTTACGGCCATATAAACAATGCAAACTCAGTATTTTGTTCAATAATATTAAATGTTATCAAAATTTCAGAATGAGCCTTCTTTTGTTTCCGTGAAATTTGCTCAAATATTGATTTTATTACGAAAATTTAATTTGATGTGGGAGGAGTCAGAACACGAAAGTTTTTGGAAATTGACTCTAAATCCTGGCTAGATAGCTTGGAATGATCTAACTAAGAAAACAAAAGTTAAATTTTAAATATCGGTCCAGTATTTCTGAAATTCTAAAAATATTCCCCATATTAAATTCCCATAGACACAGATTGAAGATGTCTATGGGGATTTAACATGGGGAAATTGTTTTTTCGCAATAAAATCAATATTTGACCAAATTTCACGAAATAAAAAAAGGCTCAATCTGAAATTTTCCCTTAGTTAAATATTATCAAAAAGTATATTGTTTATTAATTGTTTATATAGCCGTAAAATGTGGGCAGCTTTCGTGAAACAGACAGTAATTCAACACGTTTACTGCAGATACAATGGCCTAGTATTGTTCGGACTAACCTGCTTGATAAATACTGACGTTTCCCTGCGGGGTTTTATGCTCGCCCGCTCATTTTCTGCTTATTAATTTCAATAGCTGCCCGCTATCTGTTGATCTGTTGATATGGATCTTGTGCATAAACCCGTAATTAAATCTTAACGCAAAGCCTATCACACACACGGAACATTCACCTGCAACGTACATGTACAACAAGATAGAAGTCGATGTACACCACAACACTGCGTATTGTCGTAGAATTCTTCATTTATTAATTCGTTCCCACGAAATAACTATTCGTTCCCTCAATTTAACAATTCGTTGGAACGAATTAACAATTGGTTCCCACGATATAACAATTCGTTCCCTCGAATTAAGAATTCGTTCCCACAAAATGACAATTCGTTCCTTCAATTTAACAATTCGTTCCCTCGAATTAACAATTCGTTCCCACGATATAACAATTCGTTCCCTCGAATTAACAATTCGTTCCCACGAAATAACAATTCGTTCCCACTTGTTTTGTTTCGTGGGAACTAATTAATTAAAAAAATCCATGTCCCCTGCGGGGCTCCATAGTATTGCGTGTCAGTGCAGCAAAACTGGTAGTCACGAATTACTACATGGTTGTCACACAGCTACCAATACAGTAAAATGAAGAACAAAGGTCAAGGGTTGTTGCGTTTATTTGGGTCTATAGGGGTTTAAAAATTCCTTCTCGGAACGAGGGAACGAATTGTAAATTCGAGGGAACGAATTGTTAAATTAAGGGTACGAATTGTTATTTCATGGAAACGAATTAGTGTTATTTCATGGACCCTGCGGGTCTCCGTAGACATCGGACACAATATGGCAGCTATAACGTGTACAGTGGAAACTCTCTAATCCGGATATCATTGGGAGACCATTGTGATTAATTTAGAGTTTCACAGTAATTTAGTCCACTGCCGTGTCTGTTCATGATTGAAAATGACACAAAGTGTTCATGATGTGACTAATTGTGTGACTATTACACCCGTTCTAAAAATTACGAGTGCCCGCTATACACCATTACCCCACGTATTGATTGGCATTATTATATGTATATCAGACGTAAATGTCCACCCTCATATCAGGGGCAATAACCGTGTTTCCTTAAAATGTTAGCGGACAGTACTATTTAGTTTATATATTTATTGTTTGATGTGCAATTATCATACTTTATAATGTGTCGAAAATATTATTTGCTCAGGTGACGCATTTAATTAGTATAACTAATTATAAATATCATGCCTCATTTCCATATGAAAATAGCCTGATACCACCGCGAGTCACTATCAGTAAAATAAATATTACTAAAGGATTATACGTGTATAGCGGGCACTTGTAATTTTTAGAACTGGTGGAATAGTGACACAATTATACACTTATTCAATTCCTGTAAAGAACAGTTTGTGCCTACTGAGTGAGTATGGACTTTGAATACACACTTTATTAAACAAATAATATAGGAATGAATGGCCTTCTTTTTTTCTTTTTTTTTCGAAAATTGTAATTTGTTTAAGGCCTCGTCCAGTATTCCCGCGACTTTTCCAAGTTTATATCCCCGATAAATTCCACAAAAATGCCATTCATTCCTTATAATTCCAGCATTTTAAATACATTCATCAAGAAAATGTGTTTATTTTCCGTTTTCTTAAGAATTATTTTAACTGCGCCTGACGGTTACGGAAAGTAGTTCGGTATGGGAGTTTACTGGGATATAAATGTTGGACAGAGACTTGCTACGGACCAATCAAATGTTAGGGAATTGTGTAAATATTTTTGTGCTGGAATTATCACACATTATACAATAAATACATGTAGACATGCACATGGACGTGCTTATTGCGAGTGCCGTACTCTCCCACGGTTGACCTTGCCAACATCCAGCAATGTCAATACGGGAAGATTGGCTCCAGTCAGTTTATGACCAGTGCGCGTACAGGAGTAATTGGCGGCACACGTGTAGGACGATGTTACCAGTAACAGAACACAATAAAACGCACAAACTATGAAGCTCTGAGAAAATAGATGACATGTACGTATACAATGATGCTAAATTTAGTCACAGTTGTATATATATATACAATGTATTGTCCGATAGAAGATTTCGAAATGCTTCGTCGCCATTTATCTCCGACTGGCGAGGATAATGTCTGTTCATGATCGCAAAGCACACACGCGTGTCTTTAAGTAGTTGTATAAAGTTTCACAGTGGAACCTCTCTAAACCGGACACCCTGGGATCCCCAGGGTGTCCGGTTTAGAGAAGTTTCACTGTATTAGCGAAACATTGTGCATGGACCAACCGCTTACATGTTAAATGTTATGATAGCCTATGCCTAGATGGCAATTACCTGTGCAATAGCAACTAAACTTCGCCTGACCCCTGTGTGCAGTAAAAGCCATTTTAATGTTGTTTGAAAGGTACTTGAGAAACTATCTGAACCCACCCATACCCATGGGACCATTTGTGACCGTGACTGGAGAAATGGGGCTTATGGCATTTGTGACCAGTGTATCGCCTGAACAAATATCACACTCTTGGGAGCCGTTTCACTAAACGTCGTACGACTAAAATGTTCGTAAGTGCAACATTATGATAGTCTGTAAATTTCACATTAACAACGTTTTCTTCTAAACAATTATCGGATTTACATTTATAAATGTAAATCCATCAATTGATAGTTCCAGACGATACTAAATTTGCACTTACGAACATCTTAGTCGTAAGAAGTTTAGTGAAACGGTCCCCAGTATCCTGATCTGTTTCATTGATTGCATGGCGAACAGTGCGGATCCTGATCAGACTGTGCGAATAAACAGGCTGATCCGGATCTATACTGGTCATAAAATCCATAAGCCCCGTTTCTCCACTCACAGCCATATACATTTTATGCGAGTTGTATGCAGCGTTAGTTTTCAAATTCTGTTGTAGAAGGCTTTAAAGCAATTAATGGGAATTTCCTCCATTCGCGATATATACAGTGGAACCTCTCTAAACCAGACACCCTGGAAGGTCCTCATGTGCCCAGGGTGTCTGGTTTAGAGTAGTTCCACTGTAATTAAGCACTTTATGAACATTTTCATTTTCCTTTACAATCATAAACAGACACGACAGTGAAATAAATTACTGTGAAACCCATCTAAATTAAGTGCAATGTTGTCCCCAGCGTGTCCAGTTTTGAGAGGTTCTATTGCATTAAAGGTACATGCGCACACAGTAGGCACAAAATAAGTGTATAATTGTGCCACTATTCCACTATACAGATAACATTATTTATTAATATATTTTTACTTATAGTGACTCGCGGTGGTATCAGGCTATTTTCAAATGCATGATATTTTTTAATTATTTATGCTAATTAAATGAGTCACCTGAAAAAAATAATATTTTCGACAGATTATACAGTATGATCATTGCACATCAAAAAATAAATGTAGATAATAAATAATAATGTCCGTTTGCATTTTAACGAAACACGGTTATCGCCCCTGATATGTGTGGCAATTTACGTCTGATATAAAATGTTTAATACATGTAATGCCAATCAATACGCGCGGTAATGGTGAATGAGTGGTTATTTTCTCAGAAAATATCTCAGATGATGTCTCTGATCTGAAGAAAATTCTGTGGCTACTGAATAAATCTTCCTCATTTCATGATCATCTATTAATGACATACAGCGAAGATGTGTTGGAGGTTCCCAAACGAAAGAAAAGAAAACGAATGGCAAACAAAAAGAAAACAGGCCCCGATTCACTAAACCTCTTACAACAAAATGTTTTAATTTGGTACTTACGAACTTCTTAGTCGTACGACGTTTATTGACACGGGGTCCCAGGCTATCAATTATTTAAACGCCTGTCGTTTCTTTCAACGCAGCGTGTTCGTTGTTTTGACACGTTTAAACCAACGAAACCATCGTTTTCTAATTAGAAAAAAAAACTAAAACGATGTGTAAACGATAGGCAATCCTTCCTTTGTGGAACCAATTATGGGCTGTAGACGAGGCGTGACAGTTATCCGTCAATATTTGATACAATTTAGTGTAGATTACATCTGCATTGTCCGCTACAACAACAACACGTCCATGTTGATAATGTACATCAACCCATCGTTTTCTAATTAGAAAAAAAAACTAAAACGATGTGTAAACGATAGGCAATCCTTCCTTTGTGGAACCAATTATGGGCTGTAGCGAGGCGTGGACAGTTATCCGTCAATATTTGATACAATTTAGTGTAGATTACATCTGCATTGTCCGCTACAACAACAACACGTCCATGTTGATAATGTACATCAACCTTTGTGGCCATACCTGAGAAATGGGGCTTATCAGATGTGTGAACAGTGTAGTTCATGATCATATAGCACACTCGTGTAGACCCATATTGATGTGCGTCCATCGATGGCCTGGCGAGCAGTGCTGGGGCCGTTTCACTAAACTTCGTACAATTAAAATGTTCGTAAGTGCAAAATTATGATTTCACATTAACAGTGTTTTCTTGTAAACAATTATTGGATTTACATGTATTGAGCATATGCTGCATATGCAGCATATGCTCAATACATGTAAATCCATTAATTGAAATTTACAGACGATACTAAATTTGTACTTACGAACATTTCTGTCGTACGAAGCTTAGTGAAACGTCCCCAGATCCTGATCAGACCGTACTGATGTAAAAAACAACAACATAACGCCATAAACCCGTATACACCGTTTCTCCAGTCACAGTGACATATTGGCAGTGTCACGTGAAAAGTCATTGGGTATAACAGTACGATACAGTAATTGTATTGGCGTCTCCGTACAATGTCCACTCCTGGTCAGACAGCTAATATATAGCAATTATTTCCGAAATCGCCCAGTATTAACCGTTAGACCGCTACACACAACAATTGTCGTCCGTTGTTGATTTTATATATTGCCTTAATTCTCAATAAAAACATGGTTTGACAGCACTTCAGAATCATCTCCAATGGACATGATTCTGAGGTGCTGTCAAAGCATGTTGTAAATTATTCTAAAGTGCTGTCAAAGCATGTTTTTGATGATAAAAATGGAAAATAGGGAATAAAGAGCAGACGACAAAATAAATAAGATAGCGGTGTAAGGATTAAATTTAATTCTAAATATTAAAAGGTACAAACGTATACATGGATATGGTATTAATAAGTGTATTATAACTATTCCACTTGTTTTAAAATGTGCATGTGTCTATGAGACCAGACATGTGATTTTGTACTTATAAACATGTGCGAAATGTCATGAAATATATTTCCAGAAACTGTCATATTTTTTGGCAAATGATGTCGAAATGTGATGAAACTTTCATAGCATATTCGAAATATAAATTCGCATTTGCTATGAGGATGTCGTCCACTTGTGGACAATATCGTACATTTTGTAAGTATTTTCTTAGGTACAAAATCACATGGCTTGTCTCATATACTGACTTATATGTACAGTGGGGCCAGCGTGTAAGTGCACACACGAACGAACACGACAGGTTGGTTCGCTACCCACACAAAGTGTATGTTGTTACCACTCAGTTGAACCGTCTCGCCGAGACGGTTCAACTGAGTGGTAACAACATACACTTTTGATGCGAAATGAGAAAAAATGCAGAAAAATATTTACATTTTTTTATATACATGAAATACAGTGGGGTCAGAGTTCCAACCTGTCGTGTTCGTTCGTGTGTGCACTTACACGCTGACCCCACTGTATCGTTGTGCAAAACGATAGTTTTCACTTCGTTTTCAGTTCGTTTGTGTCTGTTTCATTAGGGAACCTTCCACAACTCTTCGCTGTACAGTGGGGTCGGCGTGTAAGTGCACACACGAACGAACACGACAGGTTGGAACCAACCTGTCGTGTTCGTTGGTGTGTGCACTTACACGCTGACCCCACTGTATGCCCATCATTGCAGTAGCGCTGCATTGAGCTTATGAGGTGGAACTACATTTTTAATTTACTAAACTCAATTAAAATGGAAATGCATGTATGCAAGCATAATTCCGCTGCAACTTGCAAATATAGTTGACGAATACTGTTTTTCGTCAACGCGAGACGTTTACACAATGACAATAGCGAAATGAACTGTTATTAAGGCCAGGCCATTGTTTCTCACTGTTAAGCGTCCACCTGGATATCCAAACCCTACTTACGTATCTGATAAAAACAAACCAGGCTTTGAAAAACAAACAAATGTAAATTTATGTTAAAAATTTCCTCAACCCTTTGCAGTGTGCAAAGGGTTGATGAAGTTTTTAACATAAATTAAAATTTCCGCTAAATAATAAGAAAACGCTCTTATTAAACGTATTACGTGTACATTCATGAACGGATTTAAAACTTGGACAAGTCCCAACTCAAATTTCATATTACTTCACCAGTAAATAGTGTAAAATAATGTTGTTTTTTTTCATAGAACCACTCGCAAAACCTACCCGCACGCGGACAACCAGGGTGTCAGGTTAAACGATGTTCTACTGTAGATCAAACATGAAAGCGTTTTCTTCTTAACTATTACCGCGTTATCTTCGGATACAAATTACAATGCACCCATCAACATTGAAGAGGCCAGTTGAATAAGGGGGGTAAGTCCATATTGGACTTATCACTCTTTATTCAACTGGCCCATTCAGTTAAGCACTGTCCTTTTAAACAGTCTTATCAGGGGTCCGTTTCACTAAACTTCGTACGACTAAAATGTTCGTAAGTGCAAATTTATGATCGTCTGGAAATTTAAATTGATGGATTTACATTTATTGAACATAGGCTGCGTATGCAGCCTATGTTCAATAAATGTAAATCGAATTAGTGTTTACGAGAAAACATGAATAATGTGAAATTTACAGACTATCATAATGTTTGCACTTACGAACATTTTAGTCGTACGAAGTTTAGTGAAACGTCCCCCAGGACGATCGAAAACTAACTAAACGACGATTTGCATTGAAGCACCCATGTACTTTATCTGAAGAGATTAAATTTGCATGACACAGACTTCAATCAATACCAAAGTTGCACACGGGCATGGTGTTGTTGTTGTCCATGATTGATTGCGTATTATCGAGTAGTTTGACCATCTATATACACACAGTGGACCCTCTCTAAACCGGACAACAATAAGCATGTGTGATCATAATTTTTATGAGTTTCTTGATCATTTATCTCAGGTGACAGTGCCTGTTCGTGATCGCATAGCACGCAACTATGGCTCAGAATACTGAAATGCTTGGTATATACAGTGAAACCTCGCTAAACCGGACACCCTGGGGACCTCCCAGGGTGTCCGGTTTAGCGAGGTTTCACTGTACATGTATATACATGTATCTCGAATTGTATGTATACTTGTCTACTGCTTTTGTCTATGTCTATGAGATCTATATGTGCAACCACTTTCATAATTGAGACACACCATGTGAGTTTGTACGTTCGGACATCTGCGCAATTTCATGAAGTAGGTTTTGCAAAATTTACAATATTTGCCGTAAATGGCGACAAAAGTTGACAAAATGTTCAGAGTACATGCGGAATCATGCGGAATATAATATAATTCCACATGTTATCTGAAAAGTTTGGTAAATGTTGACTTTATTTTGAAACATATTGTAAATTTTGTAAACAAATTTAATGAAATTACGCAGATGTCCGAATGTTTAGAATCACAAACCGTCTCTCATATATGTGTTTAAAATATCATCGACACCACTAGATTCCTTTTCCGTATGTTTTTCGTCACTGTCTTATAGGGTGAGTCATCTGCAAATATGTATTAAATTAATAAGTTTATTATCGATTTAGTTCCTTTTGGTTCCATTTTGTCTCATTTTCTCCATTTCTGCTGCATGCTGTCAATTACTGGCCAATTATTCTGCCCGTGCCAGAGAAACGCCGTCTAGTACCACAGATCACCATACGTCTGACTCTAGTTATTCAAGTAAGGGCTGTTTTATTCCAAATATCCGTATTAAGATATACAATGAAACCTCTCTAAACCGGACACCCTGGGGAGGTCCCCAGGGTGTCCGGTTTAGAGAGGTTTCACAGTAAGCCATACATTTGATCATTATGAGCCATAGCTGTGTGCTATGCGATCATGAACAGACATTATCACCCGAGGTAAATGACCAAGAAACTCATGAAAAATAAGATCATTTTATTGTGTCCGGTTTAGAGAGGGTCCATTGTACACCATATTGCAAGCAACCTGCGGATCAGACAGCGATTAAGATGGTCTCGATATCAGTCCGAATATGCTCGTTTTTCTTGCCAAACAGACAATACAAGAAAACAATAGAAGTAAGCTCTGGAGACGTCTAGAAATCATCTTCTTGGAAAGGAAGACTTCTTGCATTATGGCATAGTGGGACAAATAATATACCAACGCGTTCCAAAATTATGTCAAGATATAGTCCAGTACATCGTAAAGTGTGACTGTGACGGGAGAAATTGGGCTTATGGGTTTTGCAACCAGTGAAGATCTAGGTCAGACTGTGCATCCGCACAGTCTGACCAAGATCTGCACTGTTCGTTATTCCATCAATAGAACGCCCGTCATGTACATTTAAGGAATACAAACATGGGCAGTTGCGTTTACTGGAGTATGAAAAACAGTTAGTCTGCTTGAACTGCGTGGAGTCCAAAGCAGACCAAATGTTTTTCATACTACAGTGAACGCAACTGCCCATGGTTTTATTACTTATATTTACACTGCATTTTCGGATAGTTTCAAAGATGTAAATAACCATATCCGGCGTAAAAAAATAGGAATCTTAGTGTTTTACGTCGTTTTGTCGCAATTCATGGAACAGCGACGTTGCGGTCAATATCGTGACGTTATTGACAACGGCGATGAACGTCGTGTAATCTAATGACGTCAAACAAACTTTAACGAATCAATAACGTCGCGCGACGTCACATGTGGCTAATGTAATGCACTGGTATATAACGCAATAAGTTGAATGGGCATTTCAATAATGAAATTAAGGACAGTGTATATATTGCATTATATTTCCAGTGATTGTGGTCTGTTCATTCTCGCTAAGCACCAATACTTATATTTCAGTGGAACACCTCTCAATCGGACACATTTGCACCTCACGTGGTATCCGTTTTAGCAAGGTACCATTGTGAATGCTCATGGCGTTAATTTTACAACGTATTGCATCTTCGTTAGAAATGGCAAAGCATCATTTGTCGGAACATCACGGAAAGTACGATTTTATTAGATGCGGTACTACTTTTAGCTGCGGAGAAAATTACTACAGACTGGAGGTAAACACTGTGTGACGTGTCCTAGCAAAACGGGGCGTATCCCATTTGTCCTTGGTAGCACCAGAACTGATAGGTTATCTCGCTGTGGTGGAAATATGTAAAGAGTTGGTCATGGAATCATAGTCCATTACACCCCTTAATATTCTGGTCTATTACATCAGTCATATAAACGGTATTTTTTAAATATCTGGAGCCGGCTCATCTGAATCTACAGTGTTTGCAAATGTTTCCATTACGTGTAAATGGTTAACCTGTCTATCCCGAAGTGATGCGCCATCCGATGGGGTAGTTTGAACGTACGGAACATTGGTTTTTTTATTAATTCGTTCCCACGAAATAACAATTCGTACCCTCAATTTAATAATTCGTTCCCTCGAATTAACAATTCGTTCCCACGATATAACAATTCGTTCCGACGAAATAACAATTCCTTCCCTCAATTTAACAATTCCTTCCCACGAAATAACAATTCCTTCCCAAGGGAACGAATTGTTAATTCGTGGGAACGAATTGTTAATTCGTGGGAACGAATTGGTAATTCGTGGGAATGAATTGTTAAATTGAGGGAACGAATTGTTATTTCGTGGGAACGAACGAATTAATAAAAAGATAATTCTACGTCCGCTGCGCGGCTCCGTATGAACGGGATTGACCGTTGTTACAAATTCATTCAGAACATAAGAACACTAAGAACATAAAGAGAATCCAATCATATACGGGGCAGTTTATGCCCGTGTTATTGTTATTGTGTGGAATTTGTGGCCGTGACTGGAGAAATGGGGCTTATGGTATTTGTGACATGTCTAGATCTTGATCAAATAGCAAACTCAATTAGCCTGATAATGATCTAGATTGCGTCTTTGGAGCATGTTGGGTCGTTCATCGATGGAATGTCGAACAGTGCAGATTGTGACATTAAGACAGCGGATGCACAGGCTAATCAGTATCTACACTGATCATAAAACCAATAAGCGCAATTCTTCCGCCATAGCGGCATTTCTAGCCCACGTGAAAACATGTTCCTTAGCACGTTATCAGGCAATAATTCCAGCACAAACATATTTACACAATTCCCTAACATTTGATTGGCCCGTAGCAAGTCTCTGTCCAAGATTTATATCCCAGTGAACTCCCTAGCCGAACTATATTCCGTAACCGTGAGGCGCAGTTAAAATAATTCTTAAGAAAACGGAAAATAAACACATTTTCTTGATGAATTATAAGGAATGAATGGCCTTTTTGTGGAATTTATCAGGGATATAAACTTGGAAAAGTCGCGGGAATACTGGACGAGGCCTTAAAAAATTACAATTTTCGAAAAAAAAAAAAATATTTTTTTTTTCGAAAATTGTAATTTTTTATCGCTTCTTCCAGTATTCCCGCGACTTTTCCAAGTTTATACCCCGATAAATTCCACAAAAAGGCCATTCATTCCTATAATGCATGTGTTAACCCTTCCTTTCCTAAATACCCCATAACGGATTGCCCATGATAATTGTTGGACTATTCAATTAAATAGAAAGTGCAGACTTTTAGAACTGAACAAGATTGACAAATTCTGCAGATTCTGATGAGACGGTTCGTTAGGAGCATACATATGTATTGGTATTTTGGTCTGTACTTTGAAAGGGTTAACATGTATACGGGTGGTGTATACACCGATGATAGACACACATATTCTTCAAACAATCGGAACCGCAGAGTTTTTATATTTTTTCAAATGGTTTTCCTATTTGCAAGTGAAATGTTAACATGATCCTGTCTAGATACATGGATGTCACATTTGCAAGATCGTATCAGCGTTTGTCGAAGGTATTCGTTGTCACTGTCTTGTTAGGTGTATATGTACGTGGTTATGTCGAGTTGATGGAAATGAGACTCGGCTCACTTCATCAAAGATACTGTGTGTGTCCTTTCACTTGATACATGAATACAGTGGGGTCAGCGTGTAAGTGCACACACGAACGAACACGACAGGTTGGGACCAACCTGTCGTGTTCGTTCGTGTGTACACTTACACGCTGACCCCACTGTACCTATACATAACTACATATTGAGCTTGTATCTGCAAATGTATAACATGTCCAGCTTGAAACCATCCGAAATTTAGACGAATTAAAATAGTGATCGTCTAATTCCCGCCTCTTGAATTTCAATATCTGTCTAATTCCCGGTGAGACGAAAACAGCGTCTCCTCACAGTGATGACTGACATGTGGACATAAACATCACTATAACATGTAGTTGTGGGCAATAACTCTGCAAATGTCCAGGAATACTGCAGAGTTACTTCTCGGAACTATATGACAAGGAAGTACTGATTGTTCTATAGAGTGTCTAATAAGTCAAATATGACTGACCCGTTCCATAGTGGTGACACTATAATAAACAATATGTTTATGTTTTATGACATGGTAGACGCACAGGTTGAAGTAACGGACTGAGGTCTATAAATGCATAAACTATGCCTAAAAGCATCCATAAATGAAAAGAAAATGAGCTAAATAAATTGTAAGTGTTTTAGAGGGAGTAACACAATTTATTTTTAGCTTATTTTTGTTTCATTTAAGGATGCTTTTAGGCATATTTAATGTATTTATAGACCTCGGTCCGTTACTTCAACCTGTGGGTAGACGGTGGTATTTCAACGAGACACGTACGTGTACATACATACGATGTACATACATAGTCATACGATGTACATACATACGTACCAATATAAACGAGCCCCGTTGCAGTACAGCCATTGAGGGGATGATATATTTTATCATCATTATGTTACCCAAAACATTTCCCGCATGTTTGCCAAACACTTACAGGCTGTAGTCAAGTTTACAGTGGAGGGCTAGAGTGTGTTTGGCCAGGATTAGCGAGGGATTGTCGGAATTTACGTGTTTTTAATTTGATGAAATACGTGTAAAATATTTACCACGTGTTTACCTAGTGATAGTGACGATCCAACTTTGAGTCATGTTACCTTGTTTGTTGGACACTATAATTATGTTCATGAGGTTCCATGCATTCAGTACATCGTATATATGCCGTTGTGACAGACCCACATCACGTATATGAGACACGTCACATGACTTTATACCTCAAAAGATATGCGATGTCTCATGAAAGACAATAATTGCAAAGTTTACTATACAGTCGAACCTGTGTTAAAGACCACCTCCGAATAGCAATCACCTGGCTGTAAAGGCCACCATTTTTCACTTCCCATGGCTGGCCTTTATACACAGGTTTGACTGTATTTTCCGGAAATGACATCACAACTTGACGGAATGTTCATAGCAAATGCGGAATAATATTCCGCATTTGCTATGAACATTTCGTCAACTTTCAACGTCGTTTACAGAACATATCACAGTTTCTGTAAATAATTTTCATGAAATGTCGCACATCTTTTTATGTACAAAAATGGCTCACAGGGTTTGTTTATCTCTTATGAACCTACATGTTGTGCGTTGTAACTTTCCCTTCGCCGACGTTGTTAAAAATAAACTCCAAACAAAAGTGCAAAACTGTCATTTGCCGGTTCCGGGGGCCGTTTAACTAAACTTCTTACGACTAAAATGTTCGTAAGTGCAAATTTAAGATCGTCTGTAAATTTCAAAGAAAACATTGTTAATGTGACATTTACAGACTATCATAATTTTGTACTTACGAACATTTTAGTCGTACGAAGTTTAGTGAAACGGGCCCCAGATAAGTAGTTTATGGACTCGGTGATGACAGACATTCCTTCCTGAGTACTATATTTTCAGAAACAATCACCGACAGATTGCACGTTCAAGTGGACATTTGAATGTTTTGAAACGTCTAATCAGTGTGAAGTAGAGTTACGGGAGTTGTAAATAATCACTCGACATGTACAGCAACTACAGTTAAGGTTTCAGTGGTTTGACGGCTCTATGACCGGTGTACTTAAAGGCACATGCCCACTCAGTAGGCACACAATATAGGGTTAACTGTATTGTAATTTTCAAATTTGCGGCGTATGTCAGAAAATGATTGATCGAAAAATCGGTTTAATGGCGACGCGCTAGCGAAGCTATTAAACATGTTTTCCGACCTATCATTTTCTGATATACGCCGCAAATTTCAAAATTACAATGTGGTTAACCTATGTCTAATGCACTCCTGTACTACTGGCGTAGGAATACATATTGAAATAATTTGCGACAGTTCATCAACAATGATATACCTGTAGTGTATGACCATCAGCCAATCAGATTGCGTGATATTTATAGAGTGCATTAGAATGTTCTTTATAGGAATTAAATACTTGTGTCACTATTCCACCAGTTCTAAACATTACGAGTGCCCGCTATGCAAATACACGTATACTCATTTAGTAATATTTAGTTTACTGATAGTGACGCGCGGTGGTATCAGGCTATTTGCATATGCAAATGAGGCTTTTTAGTTACTTATGCTAATTAAATGCGTTACCTGAACAAAATGCATTTTCCACAGATTAAAAAGTATGATCATTTCACATAAAAAATATATATACAGATAATAAATAGTAATGTCCGTTACATTTAAGGTAACACGATTATCGCCCCTGATATCAGTGTGGAAAAGTACGTCTGATGTATAATAATGCCAATCGATACGTGGGGGAATGGTGTATAGCGGGCACTCGTAATGTTTAGAAATGGTGGAATAGTGACACAATTATACACTTAATTCAATTCCTATAAAGAACAGTTTGTGCCTACTCAGTGGGCATGTACATTTAACCTTGTCAACACGACATACCTATTTTATATAGTGAGTTGTATTGGCGAACAGTGCATATCCAGATGAGCCGGCTCGTGGCGAACCGTCTCATCAGGATCTGCACTTTTTGCAAGTAATCTTCACTTTTTTCACAACAAAAACATCCCTTTTCATACATGGACTTGTCTGAAAGTTTTGTGACGATTAGATTGGCTGCAAAATGAACATATCAACGTCCATTCCAGTTACATAATGGTGAAAGGGTTAAAGGTACATGCCCACGGAGCAGGTTATACTATAGGCAGACAGGGCCCGGTTATTCAAAACATCAGTTAGCTTAACGGACTGTTAAATCCTTAACTGAATGGTTAAAATCTCTGTTTTAACAGAGATTTTAACCATTCAGTTAAGGATTTAACAGTCCGTTAAGGATTTAACAGTCCGTTAAGCTAACTGGTGTTTTGAACAACCGGGCCCAGATAGTTTTGTATATTCAGTAGATATGACATTTTCTGGCAAAATAAACATTCTTTCTCCATTACCCCACGTATTGATTGGCATTATTATACATTTCATATCAGACGTAAATTTTCACACTGATATTAGGGGAAATAACTGTTACCTTAAATGTTAACGGACATTGCTATTTATTATCTGTATTTCGTTTTTGATGTGCAATGATCATACTTTATAATTTCTCGAAAATAGTATTTTTTCAGCTGACGCATTTCATTAGTATAAATAAGTAAAAAATATCATGCCACATTTGCATATGAAAATAGCCTGATACTACCGCGCGTCACTATCAGCAAAATAAATATTACTAAATGATTATATCTGTATAGCGGGCACTCATAATGTTTAGAACTGGTGGAATAGTGACACAATTATACACTTATTTAATTTATATAAAGAACATTTTGTGCCTACTGAGTGGGCATGTACAGTGGGGTCAGCGTGTAAGTGCACACGAACGAACGCGACAGGTTGGAAAGTGCACACACGAACGAACACGACAGGTTAGAACCAACCTGTCGTGTTCGTTCGTGTGCACTTACACGCTGACCCCACTGTATTGTGGTCTGACGTCACAGATTACCCGGTCAGGACGGTACCCTAACAACCCTATATATTTGGAAACTACATAATTATTTCTGGAAACATATATAATGGTTCCCCCACAACAAACAAGGTGTATGATCACGTGGTACTAACAACAACAACAACAAGTACCGATTCAAAGTACGTATTCTTTTATAGTGTCCTTATTACATAACGGATTTTGATGAAATATGGCGCATCAAACGAGTCTTGTTAAGCTGCATTTGGTGGTCTCTTATTTTCGCCCAAACTGATGTCGTTTTTGCGAAGAATAGATTTCCGTGTCTCAGACACGGAAATCGATTCTTCGCAAAAACGACATCAGTCTGTGCCAAACTCCCTGGACCACCACATGCAACTCATGAAGACGCGTTTGCTGCGCCATATTTCATCAAAATCCGTTGCATATTAAGGAAAATATCAAATAATACTTATTTTGGAGGTTAGACACCACCAAATAGTTTTACTATATAATTTAACCGAATGCCATCCAATAAGGCCAGTCTCTCCTACTTTCACTATTCGTATGGATGTTGTGGGACCCACTTGTACATGACCTGCAGCCAGTCTGTACTGGTTCTGCATGAACTAAACAATAGGTTCACTTACTCCTAAGAAAGAAAAATCCAACCTTGTCATATCCTCCAATATTGTGTACATTTGTTGGCCACGGAAACTCCGTGTACATCAAGTGACCAACAGGTTCAGTGTTTTCTTTTAAATGCTACAAATATGTTGAAAACTGGTGTTAAAGGCACCCCAAAATGTTCCTCAAGTGAAACTGGGTAGTAATGGATCAAGATTTGCAAGCAAACGGTGTCTGTGACCTCAAAACACCCGCACTATTTTTTTATACCGGACTACTTTTGCATACACCCTGGGCGGTCTCGCACCATTTGGTGTCTTCTAACCTTTGGAGTGGGCGACATTGTTGCTGTTGTAACCACGTGATCATGCACCTTGAAAAAGAGTGTCCCGATATGCATGGTCAGTATGTTTGAACATATAACAGACTGAGTGTATTCTGATAGTTGTTTTGTAAAATCCCTATGTCTGGCTGTGACTGGAGTAATTGGGCTATGTGTTGCGACCAGTGTAGATCAAGATCAGCCTGTGTATCTGCACAGTCTGACCATGATCTGCACTGTTCGCCGTTCCATCAATGAAGCACCCGCACTGCTTCTAACAAGCAACATAGATCGTTATCAGGCTACAAGAGTGTGATATAGGAGCGTGGCACTTGTCACAAAACCATTGTATTCTGTCACAGACACATTTATAGCGGGTTTCCAAAGCAAATGGTGTCAAACTTGTATAAAATACCATAATAACCCCGAGTATACTCGGGGTTATTATGGTATTTTATACAAGTTATTGTCATTTATTTTTGAGTAGAACCTCACTACACCAGACCGCCCGAAGAATATATGAGACAAGCTGTTTCATATTGTGCGATATTTCTTGAAACATATTTACAAAATTTGTGATATTTTCCGTAAATGACGTTAATAAAAAGTTAACGACATTTTCAGAGCAAATGCGATATTTCGTCAACCGTATACGTGTCTGACTGCCCAATCGTCACATATATCTACCTGTCAATCGTTACAGAGGTGTAAGGAGAAGTTGAACATTCTGGCAGTGCTCGTACAGAACCAGTGGCCCGGCAACCCGCCGGAGACACCGCCCGTCAAGGTCAAGGTCAAGGAGGCCTGGGACGATAACTACCTCCATGGGGAAAACTCGCTCCACTATGAGGGGCGGGCTGTTGACGTGGCAACCAACGACAGAGACAGGTACATACTTATAATGCAGCAAACAAACGGTCTAAATTGCTTTTGACTACATACCCAAGGTGCATGATCACGTGGTTATAACAACAATGGCTAAAAGTGTTGAAAGCGCGCCCACTCCAAAGTAAATATTATTTGATATTTTCCTTAATAGGCGCAGCAAACGCGTCTTCATAAGCTGCATTTGGTGGTCCAGGGAGTTCGGCGCTGACATATGTCGTTTCTGCGAAGAATCTATTTCCGTGTCAGTAGACACGGAATCGATTCTTCGCAAAAACGACAAGTTTGGGGCAATATATCGAGATGTTTCAAAAAGTGCAGTTCCTGATGAGACGGCTCGTTACGAGCCGGCTCATCTGGATCTGCACTTTTTGCATAAACCGAGACCAACCTATACGCGTTTGACGCGCCATATTTCATCAACATCCGTTACATCATAAGGACGAAATAAAAGAATACTTTGAATCGGAGGGCTTCTGGAAGTTTCAGTACTTGTTGTTGTTGGAACCGTGTGAGCATACACCTTGATACCGTCTGAACGTCACATGATCTGAACATGTACATGGATACATCTCTTTTTTGGGCAACAGCAACATTTATTTCAGTGAATCCGATGAAGTTCGCGACAAATATGTATCTAGAATTCAACGGCAATATACAATAATTCCAGCACAAAAATATTTACACAATTCCCTAACATTTGATTGGCCCGTAGCAAGTCTCTGACCAAAATTAATATCCCAGTAAACTCCCACGCCGAACTATTTTCCGTAACCGTGAGGCGCAGTTAAAATAATTCTTAAGAAAACGGAAAATAAACACATTTTCTTGATGAATTTATTTCAAATGCTGGAATTATAAGGAATGAATGGCCTTTTTGTGGAGGGGATATAAACTTGGAAAAGTCGCGGGAATACTGGACGTGGCCTTAAAAAATTACAATTTTCGAAAAAAAAAAAAAATATATATAAATTGTAACCAGTATTCCCGCGACTTTTCCAAATTTATACCCCTATAAATTCCACAAAAAGGCCATTCATTCCTATAGTGGAACCTCTCTAAACCGGACACCAATGCCACCTCTGTATTCTGATAGTTGATGGGTTTCTTGATCATTTATCTCAGATGTCAATGTATGTTCGTGATTGCAAAGCACGCCGCTACATTTCAGAATACTCATATGCCTGATTTACAGTGGAACCTCTCTAAACCTGAGGACCTCCCCGGGTGTCCAGTTTAGAGAGGTGTCACTGTATCGACAATAATGTATTCGACAAAAGTACCAGACAATTGATTGACGACAAGATACGTGTACAAGTGTAAGAGTTGAAACCAGTGTCAGCATGAGTCTGACAAAATTAAGTTTAATTTCTAGTCTAATCACCATCCCACTACAATCGAATGTACAGTTGAGGCATTTGCTAGACTCTAATCCATGCTAATATTCGCTTTAAATTGACCCCTCACGATTCTTTGAAGGTAATGTATATTTCACATGGCACGTCTTCTATTTGGGCTCGTATATCAGTTGCCCGTGACCTACAATGTATAACGACCTTCATTATACGTGTATGTGAAAAGCGTACACACGGGTGGCACATTGTACTTTCAAATATGTATACTTTTTATTTCATCATTATGCTTGATTCAACTTCGCAAGTGCATATACACATTGATTGAAGTGCTATAATATTCATGTACATATACTAGTTACACACGTCAATATGCTAATCCCATAGACACAAGTGTGCTTGGCATTCATAAACCGTTACTGTTGCTTACTGTTATACAATACAATCGTTGCTTTATAGAACTCATTTAACCTTTTCCCTGTTTTGCGATATTTCGACTCATCCAAATCCAAAACATCTGAATAAAAGAATCAAATGCTGTGTCAAATGATGGTTAAATTATCTGATAGAGTAGAAAACATTGTGGGAAAAGGAGAAATTGCTTGTTACAAGCAATTTCTCCTTTTCCCACAATGTTTTCAAAAGACATCTTCTGCAGAGGCGTGAAAAGTCGTCTCTATCAGGGAAAGGGTTAATGAATAAAACCATGGGTTGTTTCGTTTATTGGGGTGGACAATACATGTGGTCTGTTTAAACAGACCAAATGTATTGTACACCCCAGTAAAAGCAACAGCCCATGGTTCTATTACTTATATTTACACTGCATTTTCTGATAGTTTCAAAAATGTAAATAACCAAATATGGCGTTAACATTAAGAATACTATTGTTTTGCGTCAATTTGTCGCAATTTCTGGAACGGCGACGTTGCCGGTCAATAGCGTGCAGTTATTGACAATCTCGTGGAATTTATGGAAGTTTAACCAATCAACAACATGACGTGACGTCACGTGGGTCTAATGTATTGTATTGGGATGTAAACACAATACATCGAATGGGCGTTTGCATTATGAATGTATAGAAGGTGTAAATATTAATTGATAATTCCAGCACAAAAATATTTACACAATTCCCTAACATTTGATTGGTCCGTAGGAAGTTCTGTTCAAAATTTATATTCCAGTAAACTCCCATGCCGAACTACTTTCCGTAACCGTGAGGCGCAGTTAAAATAATTCTTAAGAAAACGGAAAATGAACACATTTTCTTGATGAATTTATTTCAAATGCTGGAATAATAAGGAATGAATGGCCGTTTTGTTGAATTTATCGGGGATATAAACTTGGAAAAGTCGCGGGAATACTGGACGAGGCCTTCCGGCCTTCGTCCAGTATTCCCGCGACTTTTCCAAGTTTATACCCCGATAAATTCCACAAAGAGGCCATTGATTCCTATAATAAAAGAAAACGTTTGTTCTCTTCCAGATCTAAACTCGGCATGCTCGCCAGACTGGCTGTGCAGGCGGGGTTTGATTGGGTCTTTTACGAGTCACATGGTCACATTCATTGCTCCGTAAAATCTGGTAAGTGGTGTTATAGTTACGTAGTGTATAGCACGGTTTTATACATATATACTGTTGATATATACAGAACACCAGGCTAGTGTCTTTTGATATCAAGTTTATCAGGCAAGGTTAGTAAACGCGTAGGAATTCCGAGGCTTGCCGAGGAATTCCTACCGTTTCTGAGCCGAGCCGAGCCGAGATAAACTTGCTATCAAAATACACTAGTCTGGTATTCTATTTATCAGGTAACCTTTTATGCTAGAAAATGATCACAGATGGCGTCGTTATCTATGTACAGAACGCGGGCGCTTCTTTGCGTTGCGTCATTACACTGACGTCATTCGATAACGTCACGTGATGTCATCCGACCAATGGAACGTCAGTTTTCACTTCGTTGTAACCCGGATGTTTATATCAGGTCAATGCCTGATACAACAATATGTTATCAGTCAGTACGTATTCTGTCAATACAGGGCAGGTTACCTGATAAATGTAAATATGCTACCGAACTTACACAATCATGAGTAAACTTTCTTCGAACTAAAAGTATCATCGTTGCGTGTAGAAACAAAATTGCTACCCCGCTCTATACCTCTCGCGATAACATATCGGAGACGATTTATTGTAGCTACGTTGCGTGCTAAGATTTGTTTAAAGTAAGCAACTTTACTACAAACCTTCAGACAAGGTTTATTTATTAATGTATTCACGATTTAGTTTCGATCAAACAAATTGTATAGCGATTCAAATGTACCAAGGCAACCATTGATCATTATTTTTCATCAAGACATAGTGTCAGTATATTAAGAAAGTGTACGAAGTGTTTATTTCAATGTTTGGATATATCAGTTTCATAATTCCATAAATAGCAAACTTCACACGCATATGTTTGTCTAAATTATCTCATTTAGTATGCTTTAATACACCTTGGAGCGGCACCCGAAGTGTCATTTACAGCAAAACTATTTGTCTTTGGAATACGCTGCGATATTTTCAATCGTGTTTCTGGTAATCGTGTACACTATCGCCGATAATTGAAAAGACTACAATTTAAGAAAATAAAACTATTGACCCTGGAAACTCATGCTGTCTTTTCGCTGTCTACGTTCGAGTATTGTATTTACTTTTCAATTCAGAAAAGCCCGCTAATATTCAATTCATCACGTATTTTGATTCGGCTCATCGATTTAACGAGTCTTTTAAGGGCTTCGTTAAAATGAGAACAGAGAGCGATAACACAGGTGAAATAGTATGCAGGTATTACTTGCGTAGGAATATTGCGGTCATTGACGGACACGAGAGGCATCAGAACATTGTGACAAGTGTTGATCCTGAACATAAGTGTACATGTATTCTTGCAGTCAACATACTAATGTACAACTGGTTTTCATGAACATATACACGGTTATATGTGGTTGTGACATGAGAAATGGGGCTTATGGTTTTTGCGACCAGTGTAGATCCAGATCAGACTGTGCATCCGCACAGTCTGATCAGGATCTGCACTGTTCGCCCTTCCATCAATTGACCACCCGCACTGCTTCTAACAAGCAACATGTGCCACATCTTCTATTAATGAAACATCAGTACTGTTTTTAACAAGCATACACAAATCGTTATTAGGCTACATGTCCTGTCGTGCGTTATTTGATCTGGATCTACACTTGTCACAAATCTTATAGGCCCCATTTCTCCATTCACACGCACATATTGACTGAATGGCGACCAATGAATGCTAAGAATATGCCTTAGCTACACTGGTCGCACGTCTTGCAGTCTCTCCTCCTAGACGGTGTCCAAATGTAGACCGTCCATTTGTTGGGAATTAACAAGATGCATACTGTGCATTCATGGCGCAATCACGCTGCATTCATGCTAGCCGCATTCATGCTGATACACATTGTTGCAAACTATTGTCTGTTCCACGTTTTCCTGCCGACGAACTTTTGATTATTAAACACATTAAATCTCAGAAATATTTAAATGTAAGTACTTTTTCATCAATAACAAAAACTTCACTTTTTTTTTTTATTTGATGAAATTCCGTCAAATATTGATTTTATTGCGAAAAAAGGAGGAGGATAGTGACCAGGAGGGTCGAAAAGAAAAAAAAAGAAAAAAAATGAATAGAAATTGACTTCGAAACCTGGTGAGATAGCTTGGAAATGACGTAAATAAGAAAACAAACGTTAGATTTTTAAAATCGGTCCACAAATAAAATAAAATCCCATAGGAAAATCGTTTTTTCGCAATAAAATCAATATTTGATGGAATTTCATCAAATAAAAATATTTGGGGAGGGTGAATTTTTTGTTATTAATAAAGAAAGTATGTTTTCAACATGTTTTAGATTTAATGTGTTTAATAGCCAAAAGTTCGTCGGCAGGAAAACGTGGAACTGACAGTAATATTGTAGCCATTATACACTGTCTGGAACAAATACGTTGTCCAAAAGTAATGGTCGAAACGTTGTATTTATGATAGTTTTAAATCCTGATTTATGGATTTGACTTTGAGAAATGGGGCTTATATGATATATGGCCAGTGTAGATCCTTGTCAAATAGAATACTTATGTAGCATGATAACAATCGATAATGCTTGTTAGAAGCAATACAAGTGTTTCACTGATTTAATGGCGACCAGTGTAGATCCTGATCAGCCTGTGCGGATGCACAGGCTGATCTGGATCTACACTGGTCGCTAAACCCGTAAGTCCCGTTTCTTCAGCCACAGCCACAGTTAATGCGTACTTCTAGTTTGTGTTTGTGGCGACATGCAGACCGCCACCTAGGTGCGAATTGAAACCTATACAATGTATACAGGTCACGTGCACTTGTCAATAACCCTGTTAAATACACCATGTGTTAATGTGAACATGTGTGTAAGTTGTTTTTAAGGCCAGAAAATTCGTGACCTCATCAAATAATAGGCATACACCAACTTGTAATACAACCTGAATGTAATACAGTTTCATGTCAGTGCGAGATGTAGGTTTTCGATACAATATTCATGTTTCGAGATGAATTAGAAACACTATCACATATATACAATGTACATTTATGACCGTACATTTTATCCAACATGATTTTTGTTCTGATATTAACATTGCTTCCAAAACATGCAATATATTGGGAAATGTTGTCGAAAGTTATAAGCAATCAATGGCATAGCATATAATATGCACATCACACAGAGTAAGCGTCACCTCGGCCCTAAGACACGTCGGCCCAAGACAACACGGCCCCGACACCTCGACCCTAATTCACCTCGGCGCTAAAAGGCATCGACACTTCGACCCTGATTTTTAAACTTGCTAAAACAACCCATATATCAGCAGCCGATTTCATCAACATTGCAAAGTATACTTATCTAGCAAAGTATACTTTGAGGGAGAAATTTCAATTTTAGGATAAATTTATGAATTTTTATTATACTGAATTTTTTACGTTATCACAGCCAAAATGGCTGTGATAATGTAAAAAAATCATTATAATAATTCTGCATACTTTTAATCATCAAATATATGCAGTAGTTAGTTCTATATGAAATAATGCATTTCATGAAAAAGAAATGATTACTCCCTCAAAGTATACTTTGCTAGGAAAGTATACTTTGCAATGTTGGTGAAATAGGCTACTGATCTTAAATGCGTTAAGAAAATGATCATATTGTTTGTACATGTAGTACCTACCCTTTAAATATTTCCCTTTAATGTATAATAATAATATGGTATACTGATATAGTGTGCACACATTAACGAGTAGTTGAATCGAAAATACTATGACAATCCCACTTAAAAGCATAAAGAAATATACATTTAACATGTTAATATCGATTCAACACGTGCATATAGATACTGTTCTATAGAGAAGATTCCCATGTACCGCTATAACATATGTATTGATTATATCAAATCATGAATCGGATCAGGGCATACACTGGTAGCTGTTTAAAATATTGCAAAACTTGCTTGGAATATGTATTGATTATATAAAAACATCTATCTGATGAGGTCATACACTGGTCGCTATTTCAGATATTGTACAACATGTTCGGAATATGCCCCCTGGCGTATTGCTGGACTCTATCTAGTGAAACTTTTCGACATTTCGACGTAAATGTACACGGACGGACGGACGGACGACGGACGGACGGACGGACGGACGGACGTTCCAACATTTTGGGTTTATGGGGTATTTCCATTGTTTGAAGAACAATGAAAAAGCCCCTAAACAACAATAGAGTTTATGATGTTACGGAATATTACAAAGGAATATTTTGTTCCTAACCACGCCCCTAAGCTCTCAAACCCCCGGACGTTGGCCCGGACGGACGTACGGACGGACGGTGGTTCACAGTAAGCTCAGACGCAGCCAATCAAGCTGCTTGATTGGGAGTTGATATGACAATAGTAGTAAATGTTCAGAAACGTTGACATATTGGCAGATTAACTCAGGCCGTGCTATTTATTCACGGTATACTCACGAGAAGGCCGTCTACATTTGTGGCTGTGACTGGATACATTGGGCTTATGGGAGTTGTCACCAGTGTAGCTCCTGATCAAATAACACACTCTTGTCGCCTGGTAATATAGACCGTCGCAAATTGACCGGCGCATTCAACTTGCGCCGGTGACTAGACGAAACATGTGTTTATGCGATAGCTCTAAGTAGAGCTGAATGGCAGACATGGTATATCTATCTGATTGGCGGTGTGACAAGTGAGCGCGTGTGTTGGCGGTAATATGTTTTGCGTCTCGTGAACTGATGATAACAAGGTGTAAGATCAGTTCTAAATATAGCGGCTTAACATTTAATGATTAATTTAATATATATTGGCGAAAGTGTCGCAGTATGTAATTAATTTAGGCGATATGCTGCTCTTTCATTGGTCGAGAAACTAGGGTAAACAATAATAAGTACGTTATAGTTCAAAGCTCGCTAGCGCTCGCTACGAAATTTATTTATCAAATATTGAATTTTTAATAAATTAATTTCTCGCTCACTGGCGCTCGCTACGAAATTAATTTATTAAAGATTCAATATACAAATGTATGAACTATAACTATTACTTAGAAACATGACAGGTGTTTCATTGATGGAATGGCGAACAGTCAGATCCTGCTACACTGGTCGGATAATCCGTAAGCATGATAACAATCGATAATGCTTGTTAGAAGCAATACAAGTGTTTCACTGATTTAATGGCGACCAGTGTAGATTCAGATCAGCCTGTGCATCCGCACAGGCTGATCTGGGTCTACACTGGTCGCTAAACCCGTAAGCCCCATTTCTCCATTCGCAGCCACATTTATAGTTAATAATTGTCTTGTAATTACTGTTTATTTTTCGTTTCAGATTCGTCAGCAGCCATTAAAACGGGCGGATGTTTCCCGGGCACGGAGGAGGTGCTCGTGGAGAACTTGGGCTCTGTTGCCATGGCGACCCTGCGGGTGGGCGACCGCGTCCTCAGTATGGACACGGAGGGAAACCTCGAATACAGTGACGTCATCTCGTTCATGGACCGTGACGTCAACGGATACGGGCTCTTCTATACACTTCACACGGACGCCGGCAAACACTTGACTCTCACGGGCAAACATTTACTCTACGTTACCAATAATAACAACACATCGAGCGTCAGAGACGTTGACGTCACGTTTGCAGAGAATGTGAAAGTTGGCGAGTTTTTAATCACACGAGAAAGTGACTCGCTGTCTGTATCGTTATCCCGTGTTGTGGATATCACGGTGGACAAGCGGAGGGGCATATACGCTCCTCTCACGAAACACGGAACTATCGTTGTCAATGACGTCGTAGCGTCGTGTTATGCATATATAAACAACCTTTTTGTTGCGCATACGGTGTTCGCGCCGATGCGACTCTTTCATGACATATCGCAATATCTGCCAACGTGGAGTTGGACAAATTCAAACAGTGCTAGTTCTGGCCGTGACATTGATTCGAGAAACACGAGCGTCGGCCTGCCTACCGGCATGCACTGGTATGCCAAGCTTCTGTACAACGTAGGCACCACGATCCTGGACAAAGACACGCTCTATGTACATTGACAGAACACGCATGCGCGTGCTATTTATAGTGCTATAAATGCTATCTATGAAATCCATAAGAGACACTGCGAGTGCACAAATCACAGTGTATATGTGTACATAGTTATGTTTCGGTAAATTGTCACGTGACCCGAGTGTCGCCATGACAACGCTGATATTGTTGTTGGTGATATAAAGTGTGTTGACAACAGTGGTTCAATTATTTTTAGAATATCATCATGTATATATTGTGTACACGTGTATATATACCCAGGGGCATTATCACGTGGTTACAACAACAACAATGTCGCCCACTCCAAAGTAAATATTATTTTATATTTTTCTTAATATGCAACGGATTTTTATGAAATATGGAACAGCAAACGCGTCTTCATGAGCTGCATTTGGTGGTCTAGGGAGTTTGGCACAGACTTATGTCGTTTTTGCGAAAAATCTATTTCCGTGTCAGAGACACGGAATCTTCGCAAACACGACAGAAGTTTGGGCGAAAATACAGAGACCATGAAATGCAGCTTAATAAGACTCGTTTGATGCGCCATATTTCATCAAAATCCGTTAAGTAATAATGACACTATAAAAGAATACGTACTTTGAATCGGTACTTGTTGTTGTTGTTAGTACCACGTGATCATACACCTTGTATACGAATATGCACTTATTGTTTATATGAAGAAATCAATGATTCACTATGCGGGTTTCATCGTACAGAGCCCCGCAGGGACATGGAATTTTTTGTATTCATTCGTTCTCACGAAATAACAATTCGTTCCCTCAATTTAACAATTCGTTCCCACGATATAACAATTCGTTCCCTCGAAATAACAATTCATTCCAACGAAATGATAATTCGTTCCCTTAATTTAACAATTCGTTCCCTCGAATTAACAATTTGTTCCCACGATTTTACAATTCGTTCCCACGTATTAACAATTCGTTCCCGTGGGAACGAATTGTTATTTCGTGGGAACGAATTTTTAAATTGAGGGAACGAATTGTTATTTCGTGGGAACGAATTAATAAAACAAAGAATTATATGTCCCCTGCGGGGCTCCGTACCATCGTGTTGTCATGTAGTTGTCATCATGAAATCCTACCCTGTTGCCAGTTACATGTACATGCACTATGTACTTGAACATTAAACATGTATTTACGATCAGGGGGCCGTTTCACTAAACTCCGTACGACTAAAATGTTCGTAAGTGCAAAATTATCATAGTCGGTAACTTTGATATTAACAATATTTTCTTGTAAACAATTATTGGATTTACATTTATTGAGCATAGGCTGCATGCAGCCTATGCTCAATAAGTGTAAATCCATCAATTGAAATTTCCAGACGATCTGCACTTTGCACTTACAAACATTTTAGTCGTACGAAGTTTAGTGAAACGAGCCCCAGATGTCTGGTACCGTGTTTATAAAAGAAAAATAAGATGAAAGCCGTTCTCATGCTCAAAATCATGAATTTTGCTTGGTCGATGCTGAGCTGTGCTCAGTCTCTGCCAATAAAGCTGCGTGATTTTGAATACGAGCTTGGAGAACGTGCACATAAAGTTATAAGCACATGCCCGGATGGGGCTAAATGCCCCTGTTTTACTTATGACAGTATATAAAGAATTTCAGACCTGTTTCTATTTCATATGAGAACCTTTTATGAAACGAACCAGGTTCACATTATGCTCCGAACATTGCCAAATGACACTTCAAATGGAAGCAACTATGATATTATGTTTATCACATGACTTCCCTTTACAAAGAGCAGAGAACTTGGGATTACCCAATAATTCGCAGGTAACCAGACATCATTGTCTCATAACACATCTAGTTTAAGACTAACAATTAAATATTTTAAATTGGACTCTGTATCAGTGCTGTGTAAACAGGTATTGTAACCTGACTGTCGTTGTTTGACACCGCTCACAGCCGTGTTCAAACGTACAGCGCGTGCCGTTTGACCTTGGCTGATGACAATTCCGGGGTCAAGCCAACACCTACGTAATGCATGTGTCTCATGACGTTACTAGAACGCGTCATTACGTCACCAGACCAGTTCATAACGGTCACACTGACATTTTGAAATTGATGTAGGTAGCTGCATCACGCGACTTGTAGTGCGGTCCCGGAATATGAATGTGTAAACCAGCTGTTTGAATGGAACGGGTTATCAAAGTATCGAAAGTATTGCATATATGCTTAAATTGCATGATATTTCTGACGGAAATGTAACAATAACTTTCGACCATGTCCGTGGCACTCGGGAACTGTTTGAACCCGCGGCCTACGGCCTTGGGATTCAAAGTTTCCTCGTGCGACGACAAACGTTTACCCACGGCTGGACATGATAGAACCTTATATTACCAAACGGAAAAACAATGTGCACGATAGCATTGTACTGATTTCAATGTGTTACTGCACAGGTGAAAGACTCGGAGCTGGGACCAGGTAAATGCAACTGTATAGTCTAACATAAATGGGTGTGTTGTGTAATGCTTTTTGAATGGGTCATTTACTGGGTCCTAGGTCCGAATTTTCCACCTGTGTGTTACTGATGTTTCTAATGGCTGTTCGCTAATCGGTGACGGTCAACGTCAAAACTTATCGATTATGAAACGTAGTCGCTTTGTTCGTTTTGTATCAACGCCGATTTACATGTAATACCACATACTATGAATACGTAATTATGGTGATACGTTCAACCAATCAAATTCGCTTCAGATGTTATTGCACGCGTGTTCATATCACTGGGATAGCTGGCGTAATTGTACATGGTGCAATGAGGGATCGTAGCTAGTTATCTCCCGTTGAAGTTATTTATAGAAATCCGGTCTTATTGCTTGTGTAAAAAGGGCGAATATAGCATGATTTGTTATGAAAAGGAGCAATTAGTGTTTATTCAGATCATCCTACAATTCTGCGCAATCTGATTCGGGAATGCATTATTTGCCAGATTCATATTTTCACACTTATTACTGTTAATGCAATCGGTGTAGACTCATGTGCAGTCTGATCTGTGTCTTCTCTCTTCGAAAAAACTAAATATTTGTGCTATTCAGTAAGAAATAAACGCTGAAAAACAGCATGTTATTGGATATCTATAAATAGATTTGCAAAGGGAAATAACTCAGTTGACATGCTCAAATTGTATGTCAAATTGCACTATATGTGCACCGTGACAACCCCAGTACAGGAGCGTTGGAACAGGTCCGACATGTTCGGCGACTGCCAGATCAATAATTTTCACATATTTGGAATTCATATATATAAAAAAGCGGAATGTAAATATGTTTCTGCAATTTTTCTTATTTCTGATCAGAAGTGTATGTTGTTACCACTCAGTTGAACCGTCTCGGCGAGACGGTTCAACTGAGTGGTGACAACATACACTTTGTGTTGGTAGAGGGGGCACCCACTAGATTCGCCGGGGCAATCTTATGATGCTTCCGGCGCCACTGCAGTTGGTTCATATCACTTGCGTGAAACGGGATATAACACCGCATAGCAGGTATTTCATGTGATAAACGTTTTAGTACCTCCGTAAATATGTACATGGGTGTAAATATGTGTATATTGTATGTCCGCGTTGTCAATATGGCGACGAGGAGGGGAGACAACCTATTTATTATCTGGCGAACAGTGTCTGGCGAGAGTTGTTTCCCTTGAATGTCTGTGATCACAATATGAGTATACAAACTACGATAGGCTCTTTGACTATTGTCTCTACGCATGTCTACAATTTGTCGACGCATGTAATTGAATGTAATACCATGCAACCTCTCTACAGCCACCGATGAAAAGACATACAACTGGCTGTTGCAGAGAGGTGGCTGTTGCAGAGAGGTGGCTGCTGTAGAGAGGTGGCTGCTGTAGAGAGGTGGCTAGAGAGGTGGCTGCTGTAGAGAGGTGGCTGTTGTAGAGAGGTGACTGTTGCAGAGAGGTGACTGCTGTAGAGAGGTGGCTGCTGTAGAGAGGTGGCTGTTCAGAACTGTGTCGGAACTGGTCCGGCAGATCCGGCGAGTGCCGGACCAATCATTTTGACAAAAATATTATTTTTTATTAAAATATTTAGAATTCACATATATATAAACGGGCCAGGAATGTAATTATTAGTATTATTCTATTAACATGCACTATGCATTTCGCATACTGTTGACTTGAACATGAATTTTCGGTTTTGTTTTTCGTGTCGGCCAGAACTCGTTTGATAATATTATATCAGCCGATGCACAAGTCTCTAAATATTTCTTTGCATTTTGTCTCATTTCTCACCAAAAGTATATGTTGTTACCACTCAGTTGAACCGTCTCGACGAGACGGTTCAACTGAGTGGCAACAACATACACTGGTTGGTGGGATCCTCGACCTTGGCCGGACCAATCTTATGAGGCTTCCGGCGGCCCTGCGTTGATGGCTCTAACTATAGAGATAATAGTCAAGTTGGGATATAACATATTGGCTGTTACAGATATATGGGTTGTTGTAGAGTTTACCCTTATGTGAGGTTCAACTGTATTTCACAAACTTGCAATAGTTTAAGTACAATAAAATAACGCCAAATACTATCTGATTTTATTACTATATTTGAATATGGAAACAGATGTCGGCAATATATGGAGTTGTGATAGAGGGGATCGTCAAGAGCCTGGTATATGGATGAGCCAGTGCATGTGTCAATAGCCTGTATTGCCCAAGGCATAACAACAATGTAGTGCCATACTACCATACGTTTGTATTACTGTAGGCCCTGGTTTCTTTCTTAACCCTTTCCCTGTTTTGCGATATTTCGACTCTTCCAAATCGAAAACATCTGAATAAAAGAATCAAATGCTGGGTCAAATGCTGGGTCAAATGATGGTCAAATTATCTCATAGAGTAGAAAACATTGTGGGAAAAGGAGAAATTGCTTGTTATCAGCAATTTCTCCTTTTCCCACAACGTTTTCTAAAGACATCTTCTGCAGAGGCGTGAAAAGTCGTCTCTATCAGTGAAAGGGTTAAGGAATAAAACCATGTGCTGTTGCGTTTACTGTGGTTTAAACAGTTGGTCTGTTAAAAGTTTGTGGAGTCCCAAGGACTTTAAACATACCAACTGATTTGAATATCACGGTAAACATAACAACCCATGGTTTTATTACTTATATTTGCATTGCATTTTCTGATAGTTTCAGAATGTAAATAACCAAATATGGCATTAAAATTACGAATCATTTTGGTATATGGCATTTAGCCACAATTCCTGGAACAGCACCGTTATGCATCTGCTTTATAATTCCAGCAGAAAAATATTTACACAATTCCCTAACATTTGATTGGCCCGTACCAAGTCTCTGTCCAAAATTTATATCCCAGTAAACTCCCACGCCGAACTACTTTCCGTAACCGTGAGGCGCAGTTAACATAATTCTTAAGAAAACGGAAAATAAACACATTTTCTTGATGAATTTATTTCAAATGCTGGAATTATAAGGAATGAATGGCCTTTTTGTGGAATTTATCGGGGATATAAACTTTAAAAAGTCGCGGGAATACTGGACGAAGGCCGGAAGGCCTCGTCATTCCTATAATATATACATAGAAGGTGTAAATATTTAAGATTTACTTTAACGGATTATGTTGTCCGGGCGTACTCGGTTTGCAACTAAAATGTATAATGTATAATGTTTGTTTGCATTATATGGAACGCCATAGCTGTCTTATGTAGGCTTACACCATTAGGTAATTCGGTACCGTCATTTCATCATTACGTCATTCGGTGGTTTCATCACTTGGTAATATGTGGCTGGGCTAATGTAAAACTAGTTAGTGTGTTCTAACCTTAATATTCCGTGTTAAGTTTCAAATCCCTCTGCGTAATTTATTCCCAAACGTCACGTAATGTTGTTTGCGCATTACCAAATGATGCAGCAACCGAATGACGAAACCACATGACGTAATGATGAAACCGCATGACGTAACGATAAAACCACATGATGTAATGATGAAACCGCATGACGTAATGACTGGACGGCATAACGTAATGATGAAACGGCATGCCGTAATGATGGAACCACAAAACGTAATGATAAAACCGCATGACGTAATGACGTAACCGCATGACGTAATGATGAAACCGCATGCATGTCATAATTATGAAACCGCATGACGTAATGACGGAACCACATTACCTAATGGTTTAAGCCTACGTAAGACAGCTATGGCGTTCCATACTAACGCTACCGTAATCGAAAATGGCACATTGCATAAATCACATAAGCAATGAATACATTTTGCTGTCTGGGAAAAAGCATATACAGGGAAACCTTTCTAAACCGGACACCCTGGGAGGTCCCCATGGTGTCCGGTTTAGAGAGGTCTCGCTGTATGCCAGGCATTTGATCATTATGAGCCATAGTTGCGTACTATGCAATCATGGACGGTCATTTTCACCTGAGATAAATGACCAAGATGCTCATCAAAAATAAGATCACATATCGATGGTCTAGTAACATAAGGTCGCAACTGCTATGCTAAAGCATAGCAGTTACGACCTTATGTTAATAGACCATCTATATGTTCGCCTAGTGTTCGGTTTAGAGAGTTTTCACCGTATGTTTGTTTGTTATCTCTATGTGCATGATATTCACGCACTGGCTCATCCCGGTATACTCTGTATTTATTGTAATAGTTCGGCGGCCGGCTGACAAAACTGACCATATGGCATCAGTAAAACATAATTATTGTGAAGAGTAATTGTTTGCCTATATGCTTGTTGGTCGCATAAACGTGTCTCGCTAGAGACATTTCTTCTCTACGTTTCATCGTGGCGAAGGAACGAAAATTAGCGTCCATGAGGCGTAAAAAAGCGTGGCGAAGAAGCGAAGTTTAATAATTAAACTACGCCTCTTTGCCACGCTAATTATCGTGTCTCTTCGCCACGAATAGATGATAATTATCACCATATAAGTTCGTAAATTGCGTCATTTTACGCCCTTTAATCTTCGTGTCTTCGTAACGCTGTTTTACGCCGCCTGTACGCTACTCCTCGTTCCTTCGCCACGAAGAAACGACGAGAATAAATGTCCGTAACGAGCCACCATACCTATGGGGTCTTGCTGTTTGACAGTCGGCGGCCAAAAATGGAACTGGAGTTTTAAATTCATCCTTACATAAATAATATGACACATAGGCGATGTACATGTAAACGTAATGCAAGGGTGAATTTATCATTTCCTGCAGGACTTGTTTTGTATGTATACCTGTTTGAAACTTGCTGGCAAGCCATGGAACATAATTGTTTGATGAAAAGAGAAAAAAGGGACGATACATGGTGGCCGTTTCATTAAACTTCGTACGACTATAATGTTCGTAAGCGCAAATTTAGAATCGTCTGCAAATTTAAATTTATGGATTTACATTTATTGAGCATAGGCTGCATATGCAGCCTATGCTCAATAAATGTAAATCCATAAATTTTTTACAAGAAAACATTGTTAATGTGAAATTTACAGACTATCATTATTTTGCACTTACCTTTTCCACTGACCACTTCAACAGACTTATTGACTGGCGAACTCTATGAGCAAAGGGGAATAATTCTAGGTAAACCACATACAATATAGACTCGTGTTGGACAGGGGGCAGGTTCACTAAACTTCGTACGACTAAAATGTTCGTAAGTGCGAAATTATGATACTCTGTACATTTCACATTAACACTGTTTTCTTGTAAATTATTGGATTTACATTTATTGAGCATAGGCTGCATATGCGGTCTATGATCAATAAATGTAAATCCATCTGTTGAAATGTGTCAGGCTACATGAGTGTGCTATTTGATCAGGAGCTACACTGGTTACAAATCCCATAAGCTCCATTTCTCCAGCCACAGACACATATATTCAATTAAAATATTCAAAAATTGTGCACAAATTGTACTTTTTTATCGCGGTTCTGTTATCGTTTTACGACATCACTACCAGTAGTCACAGCTGTCGCCGGAAATCAACGTACTGTCGTTATGTGTTCGACCGTCGACATCGTACATGTACGTGTACCAATCTGGTGCCCGTTTCACTAAACTTCGTACGACTAAAATGTTCGTAAGTGCAAATTTAGGATCTACTGGAAATTTCAATTGATGGATTTATATGTATTGGGCATATTCTGCATATGCTGCATATGCTGCATATGCTGCATATGCAGCCTATGCTCAATAAATGTAAATCCAATAATTGTTTACAAGAAAACATTGTTAATGTGAAATTTACAGATAATTTTGCAGTTTAGTCGTACGAAGTTTAGTGAAACGGCCCGCTGCTTCTTACTATTTTTAATGAAGATATAGATATCATGTTCTAACTACATCTATGTGGCTATGATGGGAGAAATCGGCATTATGTGGTTGGTGACCAGCGTAGCTCGTGATCAAATAGCACACTCCTGTCTCCTGGTAATTATATATATTGCTTGTTAGAAGCATGGCGAGTTGTTCATTGGTGGAATGGCGAACAGTGCAGATCCTGATCAGGCTGTGCGGACGCACAACCTGATCTGGATCGACACTCGTCGGAAAACCCATAAGTCCCATTTCCCCAGTCGAATTTGCTGTCTGTAACGAAAGGCGAATTGAAGCCAGAACGCACCACGGTTATGTTGCTGTCATATATAGCGTAATAAGGCGACTACCCACACCATCCCCCTCGGGGAGTTCTCCCAATAACCCATTCAATTGTTGCTATATTTATTTACGAAGAGCTGGCAATAGTATATCATTTTGGGAACAGTTTGACAGTTGTCTCTGCTAACGGTCACCAGAGTATCTGTTGTCTATTGTGATGTTTCATCCGTCTCATAATATGACCTGGATACACATTTATAATAAATCTGTCTTGCCAAATATCTACGTTTGTGTTACTTTATTATATAGAGAATACCAGACTAGTGTTTCTGATAACAAGTCTATCAGGCTACGCTAAGAAACGCGTAGGAATTCCGAGTCTCGCCGAGGAAGTCCTACGTGTTTTTTAGCGTAGCCTGATAAAATTGATATCAAAATACAATAGCATGGTATTATATTTATCAGGTAACGTTTTAGGGCTACATAATGAGCAATTACAATGTTATTTTCGTTGAAAAAAACTGACGTAAATCTGTAACATCATGTGACGCCGCTCGAACAATGAAAGTCATTTTTCAATTTGCTGTAGCCCGGATATTCGTATCAGGTCAATTCCTGATACAGCAATATGATATCAGTCAGTACGCATTCGGCCAATACAAAGCTCGTTAACTGATAAAACCATGAATCCAGTAGCTACCAGGTACATGTAAGGCGCAATGCATGTCCTCTACACATTGCCTATATATTTGGCTGTGACTGGAGAAATGGGGCTTATGGATTTCGTTACCAGGGGCCCGTTTCACTAAACTTCCTACGACTAAAATGTTCGTAAGTGCAAAATTATGATAGTCTGTACATTTCACATTAACAATGTTTTCTTGTAAATAATTGTTGGATTTACATTTATTGAGCATAGGCTGCATAGGCAGCCTATGCTCAATAAATGTAAATCCATCAATTGAAATTTGCAGACGATTCTAAATGTGCGCTTACGAACATTTTAGTCGTAAGAAGTTTTGTGAAACGGCCCCCATATGCAGATCAGCCTTTGCATCCGCTCAGTATAGTTTGTATAATGTGCTGTCACTGGAGAAATATGGTGGCCGTTTCACTACACTTCGTACGACTAAAATGTTCGTAAGTGCAGATTTAGAATAGTCTGAATTTCAATTGATGGATTTACATTTATTGGGCATAGGCTGCATATGCAGCCTATGCTCAATAAATGTAAATGCAATAATTGTTTACAACAACACATTTAAACACATGAAATTTACAGACTATCATAAGTTTGCACTGATGAACATTTAGTCGTACGAAGTTTAGTGAAACTGCCCCCAGATTTTATGGGATTTGTCACCAGTGTAGCTCAAGTAGCCGATTTCGCCAAAATTGCTAAGCATACTTATCTAGCTAAGTATACTTTGAGATAGTAATCATTTATTTCCCCCGAAATGCATTATTTCATATAGAACTAACGACTGCATAGAGTTGATGATTAAAAATATGCAGAATTATTAAACATAATTTATTACATTAATTATAATTTGGTCAGAAATGATTTTATTTCATTAAATAAAAATTAATAAATTTATCCTTAAATTGAAAATGTCTCCCTCAAAGTGTACTTAGCAAGATAAGTATACTTAGCATGTTTGGTGAAATCGGCTACGGATCAAAAAGTATACTATAGCCGGATAACATCTATATTACTTTTTAGATGTATGACGGGTGATGGAATGGCGAACAGTGCAGCTCCTGATCAGTTTCACAAGCTGATATGGATCTACACTGGTCGCAAAACCCATAAGGCCAATTTCTCCAGTTAAAGCCACATATATATTCAGTTCCGGTGACTGTTCCGGAAGACACGATAAAACCTGTCAGGTTTGAACCTTCCGGGAAGGCCGACTGATCCCTCATCCAATCACAGGTGTGTTAACCCGTTCCTGACACAATCTACCTTATCACAAGTATACTTTGCAACTTTAGTTCGAGAACGAACGCGAATGCCGTAGATGACGTCAACATAGCAATATATGACGTCAATTATTGAAAGTTAATTCAATCTGTACGAGTATCAACATTTGACGTGATTTGGGACACTAAACAATTTGAAAAGGTGCTACTTTTAAAGTGCAGAGGGGGTCGGATGAAAAAAGTGAAAATGAACGGGTTTAACGTTCACCAACAGCTAGGCTCATATAGAGACTGGACCACAGTTTAAAGTCTCATCCAACAGACCAGTGGGATGGAACTACTGTGAAAATATTGTTGGTGCCTGATGCGAGGTTTGAACCCACAACCTCCGGATTGGAAGTTCTAACCCATAGGCCACAATACATCCCGGGGGTGACGGGAGGGATACTAACGCTCGTGTCTTTAGATCGTGTCTACAGACCGAGTTCATTTAAAGCGGCCCATGACGTAGTGAGGGTATTTTATTGCTCATTGATGTGTTGAAAGCTACGGTCGACATAGGTTTTTTTTATTAATTCGTTCCTACGAAATATTAATTCGTTCCCTCAATTTAACAATTCGTTCCCTCGAATTAACAATTCGTTCCCACGATATAACAATTCGTTCTCTCGAATAAACAATTCGTTCCCACGAAATGACTGACAATTCGTTCCCTCAATTTAACAATTCGTTCCCACGAATTAACAATTCGTTCCCGTGGGAACGAATTGTTATTTCGTGGGAACGAATTGTTAAATTGAGGGAACGAATTGTTAATTCGTGGGAACGATTTGTTAAATTGAAGGAACGAATTGTTAATTCGTGGGAACGATTTGTTAAATTGAGGGAACGAATTGTTATTTCGTGTGAACGAATTAATAAAAAAAGAATTCTACGTTCCCTGTATGGCTCCGTAGAAAGCCACATGTACACGTAGATCAAGCCTTGGTAACAAACTGCGTCTCGCAGAAGTATGCAATCAAAGACCAAATACTCGTCTGGAACAGAATATCAGGCATGCTTCCTGATGAATGAAATGTACAGTGATAATATTGCGCAGACGCACGTGCAGATCTGGGGCGCATGTGACTAAACTTCGTACGATTAAAATGTGCAAACTTATGTAAATTTCACATTAACAATGTTTTCTTGTAAACGAGTAGTATTGGATTTACATTTCTTGAGCATATGCAGCCTATGCTGAATACATGTAAATCCATCAGTTGAAATTTCCAGACGATCCTAAATTTGTACTTACGAACATCTTAGTCGTAGTTTAGTGAAACGGGCCCCTGGTGCGCGTTTCACGGAACTTCGTACGACTAAAATGCTCGTAAGTGCAAACTTATGATAGTTAGTAAATTTAACATTAACAATGTTTGCTTGTAAACTATTTACATTTCTTCAGCATAGATTTATGCTCAATGAATGTAAATCCATTAATTGAAATTTCCAGACGATCCTAAATTTGAAGTTACGAACATTTTAGTCGTATGAAGTTTAGTGAAACGCAGCCTGTGTCTTCTATACTGGTCACACACCCGTCTAGCCCAACGTTTCTTGCATCGCGTATGTTTGTGTCTCCGGTACAGGTAACTGCCCCGGGCCAGATGGTTTGTAGGAGTATACATGTACACGTCAAAGGGATACACATAATTTAATTAGTAGTTTGATCATAATATTAATTTACTGTTGTATGTGTTGGTATACTTAATTGGAATTATCAAGCTGAGTGTGTTAATCAGGATGGATTCTGCTGGATTCCTGGTGCTGTTTTTACTGACAATAGTAGTACATATCACAGGTACGTAAATAATTGCATTAAACCTGGAATCCCATATATCAGGTTGTAATTTGGGGAGATACACGTATATCTGTTTCGTCCATTCTTTAGATATGACATTTTTCTGAAAAAACAAACATTCATTTACCATTACTGGACGTGTTCATTCGCATTATTATACTTTTCAATATCAAACGTAACTGCGGCTCTCGATGTCAGGGGCGATACTCGTGTTTCCTTAAAAGGTTAACTGAAACGACTATTTAGTATCTATATTTGTTTTTTGATATACAATGATCATACTTTACAATATGTTCAATTGATAAAAAAATATTTATTCATTTGACGCATTTAATTGATATAAACACTTTACAAGTGTTTGCCTCATTTGCATACAAAAAGCACACTGGTACAACCTCGCGGCGTCACTATCAGTAGATTAATGTAAATATTAATAAATGATTATATCTGCACAGCGGGCACTCTTAGTGTTCCAATCTGGTGGAATAGCTACACAATTATACACTTATGTAATTCCTATAACAAGCATATTGTGCCTAATAGATGGGAACTCAGCTTTAACTTTCATTTTCACAAATAAAACGATGCCTGAATGTATGGATAAACAAATACCTGGCTAAGAACATACTTCAGAAAAGCGCATACAGTGGGGTCAGCGTGTAAGTGCACACACGAACGAACACGACAGGTTGGAACCAAAAACGACATAAGTAATGGATTTTGATGAAATATGGCGCATCAAACGCGTCTTGTTCAGCTGCATTTGGTGGTCTCTTTATTTTCGCCCAAAATTATGTCGTTTTTGCAAAGAATCGATTTCCGTGTCACGGAAATCGATTCTTCGCAAAAACGACATATGTCTGTGCCAAACTCCCTGGACCACCAAATTCATCTCATGAAGACGCGTTTTCTGAGTCATAGTTCATAAAAGTCCGTTGCATATTAAGGAAAATATCAAATAATACTTACTTTGGAGTGGGCGACGTTGGTGTTGTTGTAACCACGTGATCATTCACCTTGATACCTGTATCACAAAACAGACGCCGGAGCGCGATATAAAAGTTACCAGGGCCCGAAGTCGTGGTACGACGCTGACGGAGATTGCCGATCCCGGCATGGAAATCTGCCCGTGCTCGACTCGGCGGGCCGAGTAAGGAGGTTCCAGAGGAACGTAAACATGACGTCAGACGTGTACGTGTGGACGGCGGGCTACCGACAACACTCGCCCTGGATATGGGTGGAAGGTACACACGAGTTACTATTGTAGTAGTACTGTGCAACCTCTATACAACAGCCACCCATGAGAAGACGCAAAACTGGCTGTTGTATAGATGTGGCCGTTGTAGGGAGGTTAATGCTGAACTAAATGTTGACATCCGGTTTTGTTTTTTTCTCAATAATTCTCATCAATAACATGCTTTGGCAACATTTTAGAATCATTTCCAATGGAAATGATTCTAAAATGCTGTCAAAACATGTTTTTTATTGAGAATAAGGCAAAAGTAACAGCAGACGACAAGTTTCGTGCTCAGCCGCCTAATGGTTAGATAATCATCCATTTGGGATATAAAATAGTGGCTATTATAGAGAGGGTGTTGTAGAGAGGTGGCCGTTCGGGGAGGTTCGACTGTAACGCCATAGTTGAAGAGTTGTTCTGCCTTGCGGTACAAGCCGGCTTTTACAGCGATGTGGTAGAGTGTTTGCCTCACACGCAGGTGGACTGGGTTCGAATCCAGCTGTCGTCAAAATAGTTATCACTTTACATTTAACACATTCCCCTCGTACTAGACAATATAGAGAATACCAATCAAATGTATTTTGATATCAAGTTTATCAAGTAAGGCTAGGAAACGCGTAGGAATTCCGAGGCTCGCCTAGGAATCCTTCGGTTTCCGAGCCGAGCATGATATTCTTGATATTAAAAAACATACGAATATGGTATTCTATTTATCAAGCGACGTTTGATTCTAAATGAAGGGCAACTCAACACGTTTTTTGCTGAAAGGAACGCGGACTTGTTTACGTTGCGTCATTACACTGACGCCATTCGGTAAATCATTTGATGCCGTTCGACCAATGAAACATCAGTTTTCAATTCGTTGTATCCCGGATATTCTACCTGATACGACATCATTGTTGTCAGTCAGTGCGTATTCAGCCAATACAAAGCTCGTTACCTGATAACACGTATTATTAAATGTACATGTTTGTTTACTGTTCCTACGTGTAAGTGTTACACATGTACAACAAAGCAATCTTTACTGAGCATCCAAACAATGTCCATGAGTCCATATAACCACCTTATGTAGCCTATTTCATCAATATGACAAAGTATACTTCGCTAGCAAAGTATACTTTGAGGAAGAAATTTTCAATTTAAGGATAAATTTATTAATTTGTATTATACTGGATTTATTACATTATCACAGTCATTCTGGCTGTGATAATGTAATAAATTCAGTATAATAATTCTTCAAAGTTTTAATCATCAAATATATGCATGCAGTCGTTAAGTTGATTACTCCCTCAAAGTATACTTTGCTAGAGAATCGGCTACTGGTAACATATTAACCCCTTCATTATGACGATGACCACCTCAGACATGCAGTCCAGATTTGCTCCTGGTTCACAAAGGAACGAATGCCTATCGTTTACACATCGTTTTTCGTTTCTATATTTAAAGGAAGGCTTCGTTTGTTTAAACGTGTCACGTTTAAGCCAACGGAACATCAATTCTTCATTTAAAGACAACGAAAACAACTTCAATACGATGCGTTTAAATAGTTGTAAAATCTGGTATTTAAACGGAAACATCATTTTCACGTAGAACAAAACAAGCTATAATCGTATGCATATCGTTGAACATAATCCAATCTTCGCTGTATACATAGAGAATAATAGGTTAGTGCCGTAGGCAGAGCCTCGCCCATCCCGTTTCCTAAGCCTTTCCAGATATTTGTTCACATTCACGGCACTAACCTACTATTCTATTTATCCCGTCAACACTAAAAATAGCTTTAAAATGTGAAAATATAACCCCAGCCGCATCCTCAAAATCGGAGAATCGACTAGTATGACAACCGCACATATTCATACGCAGTGATAGGTCGTATTGACATAATATCAAAATGTTTCACGGCACCGTGTTTCACGGCACATGCGCACTGTGTTGACGGGATAAATAGGTTTAAGCCCTCCTAGATTCCTCGACCCGTATCTTTCATGTCACATCGTATTACGTGAGCGTGACGTGCATATTTCGTCCTCTCACAAGGTAGCAAATAATACGAGATGTTTGGGTTAGGCATACACGTGTCATTTCCAAATGCAGTGTCAATCTCACGTTAGAGGGGCATATCAGGATTTCTTGAATAAAATACTATAATTGGCGATAATAAATTACAATTTACAATTACAATTTTTTTTTTTTTTTCGAAAATTGTAATTTTTTATCGCCAATTAACAAATGGTTACGTGTTTTCATCATGGACCTGTGTACAGTGGTATAATTGACGATAGTAGGACCGCTTGGTTGTTTCTATTTACACCCATATACATGTAGGTACATAAATATCGGATTTCGTATCTTGTTGCATTCAGCAAGATAGAAAATCATATACGTATGTGACGATATCTGTCACAATTGAAACAACCCAGCAGTCCTATTATTTTCATGTATGTTCAATTAAACCAATTTGTACCTTTAAGGGATATGCCTATTTTGTCACAGATATGCCGCTTTAGGCGCCCAAAATGGTACCATGACACTATTTGCGAACAGTTACTCTACTCTGTATCGTCTGGTATGGGAGTAGACTGCAAGAGTTACAGTTCGCAACTACCATGATACAGAAACGTGTTTCTTTCATTTACCACCCATACACGTACGTACACATTGGCAACCATTAACCATTTGAACCCGGAAGCCAGCTATAGCGGTTGATGCAAACAGTGCAATTCCAGAGCCGTCTCATCAGGATGTGCACTTTTAGTAATTTTAGTATTTTTGAGAACAAAAATACCCCCTTATCATTAATGGACTAGTCTGAAAACCATTTTGTGACGGTTGGATTTGTTGCAAAATTAACATATCAAAATATATTCCAGTTACTTAGAGGTGAAAGGGCTGTATGTGTATAATGTGTAAATATTAGGACTGAATCAGCTTTAGTATATTTTTTACACATTTTGATAAAGCGTAACATTCGGCCACAGTACCAGATTATCTATTTCAAAACAGAAATGTACAGCTTACTGAAAATATATTTCCTCTGATATACAATATTATTTGTATAGTTTCACTTTCGTTATGGCAGGAACACTATCGACATAGGTGAAGAGTATTAGGGTTGAGATCGGAAAAAAATAAACCAAAACTGAGTTGATCGGAAAATGGTCACAATATATTTGTTATAAACTTTCAAAAATCCCCATGATTCCCACTGGAGCTTAATCCATGAGTCAATATGGCGTCCAAAATGGCCGACAACAGGACGAAAACCATGATCCGCGCAAAATTGACTAATCTCGTATATTTGTTGTTTGCTGCTATGCAGGGTGTTTCTCTGCGGAGTTCGTGACCCGGGAACCGCGACATATTGGTTCCAACCAGGCCTCCGAGTGCGCCAGTCTCTGCCAGGACACAACCTATGCTGCATTGAAGGTGAGCCATATTTAAGAGTAGGAATTGGCTCGAAGACCTTCCAAAACCGGTCGTAAAAACTAAGCTTTGCACCAAAGCTTAGTTTTTACGACCGGTTTTGGAAGGTCTTCGAGCCAATTCCTACTCTTAAATATAAGCTAATTGAACTAAATTAACTGACTAGTTTTTACGCAATGGGGAGTTAATGCTGCACATGCATCAGAGTTCAGATGCTTCCTTTCGGCAAACCGCGTCATATATATTATAGGAATGAATGGCCTTTTTGTGGAATTTTTCGGGGTATAAACTTGGAAAAGTCGCGGGAATACAGTATTCCCGCGACTTTTCCAAGTTTATATCCCCGATAAATTCAACAAAAAGGCCATTCATTCCTTATAATTGCAGCATTTTAAATAAATTCATTAAGAAAATGTGTTTATTTTCCGTTTTCTTAAGAATTATTTTAACTGCGCCTGACGGCGTACGGAAAGTAGTTCGGCGTGGGAATTTACTGGGGTATGAATTTTGGACTGAGACTTGCAACGGACCAATCAAATGTTAGGGAATTGTGTAAATATTTTTGTGCTGGAATTATTTAAGTAATAAAACCATGGGCTGTTTACTGTGGTTTCAACCTATAAACAGACCAAACTTGTTCATACCACAATAATGGAAATTGCTCATGATTGTATTACTTATATTGCATGTTTGATATATTAAAAAATTGCAAATAGCCAAAAATGTCGTTAAAATTAGGAATCGTCATTATATCGCAATTCATGGAACAGCGATTGCCGGTCAATAGATTGCCGTGATTGACTACGTCGTGGAAATTAATCATGACGTCAAAACATTAACGAATCAACAACGTTGCGCAACATCACTTGGGGCTAATGTATTGTACTGGGACATAAACGCAATACGTTCAATGCGCGTTTCCATTATGAATTGATGGACAGTGTAAATATTTACATATATTCTTATATTTACAAATATTTAAACCTATACATTCATAATGCAAACGGTCATTCGACGTATTGCTGTTGCATCCCAGTACAATACATTAGACTCACGTGATGTCGCGCGATGTTGTTGAATCGTTAAAGTTCGTTTGACGTAAGGTTGTCAGTGACCGCACGCTATTGACGCACAACGTCGCTGTTCCAGGAATTGCGACAAAATGACGTAAAGAAATATTAATAACTAGATCTATGATTGCTCCTTTTCATAGCAAATCATAATACATTCGCCCTTTTTGCAAGCAATAAGGCCCTAATCCTCACAATTGGGACCACATTTCTATAAATAAATTCAACGGGAGATAACTAGTTGCGATTCCTCATTTGCAGGGTAAGCTGTGTTTCTGCCTAAATGACGTGCGGCGGTTGTCGCCCCTGGACGCCCGGGTCTGTGACCTCCCGTGCCCCGGCAGCCCTCACGAGATGTGCGGTGGTCAGGGAGCAATTTCCTTATACAGCATCGGCGGCGTCAACGGTTACAAAGGTACATTAAGCTTCATTAAGCTTCGTACGACTAAAATGTTCGTAAGGGCAAATTTAGAATCGTCTGGGAATTTCAATTGATGGATTTACATTTATTGAGCATAGGCTGCATCTGCAGCCTATGCTCAATAAATGTAAATCCAATCACTCTGTACAAGAACACATTATTAATGTGACATTTACAGACTATCATAATTTTGCACTTACGAACATTTTAGTCGTAGGAAGTTTAGTGAAACGGCCCCCTGGAAACTCGCAGCAGACCGTGGCCGAGGGGTAACACCGTTGGACTGCCACGCTGGCGACCCGGGTTCGATTCAAGGTTCAGTTCCAGGGCGTCAATATTTCTGAGATACTGTGTATTTCCTGCTCTACTAGTCCTTTCGGATGGGACTTTAAACGGCGGTCCCGTGTATCAGATTTGAAGGAGAGTCTGTGCACGTTAATGAACCAGAGGGGACTATTCTAATAAGAGCTAGGCCCGCTAGCATTTAAGCATTTACATTTACATTTACAGCATGTGTCCGCTATAACTTTGACCGCAGCACACACAAGTTACCGTGTTGCAGTGGATCCACTGTAAACCAGACAACCTGAGAACCCCATGTTGTTTAATTCAGATGGGGTTAACTGTAATGTATTTCATTGTTGAGTATGTTCATGATTTAAAATCACGAAATATGTCCAAGGAGTGCTTAATTACAGTGTAACATCTCTGAACTGGACACCTTGAGGATTTCCACAGGGCGTCCGGTTTAGAGAGGTTGCCCTGTATAAAACGCGGGCGGTATTGACGTGAAATGACGTAAACGTTCCGTCCAATTATAGTGAAGTCAAACAGGGAGTTCCTTATATGTGTTTGAGACTGGAGAAATGGGGCTTATGGATTGTGCGACCAGTGTAGATCCAGATCAGCCTGTGCATCCGCACAGGCTGATCAAGAGCTGCACTGTTCGCCATTCCATCAAGGAAACCCCCGTCATGTTTCTAGCATGCCATATAGATCGTTATCAGGTTACGGGAGTGTATCATTTGCTCAGGTGCTACACTAGTCACCGTTCCCATAAGCCTCATTTATCCAGTCATAACCGTATATTACGATATTGTTAACGAACATGTGGCCGGCGACTGATCCCGTTGAAACTTAATTAAATCACACAAAAACAACTGTCATTCTTTTCAAACTAAATTGGAAAACGTAACAAAAACAACGTTGTTTATCAGTTTTGTGTCTGGTGAAGAATACCGTGCGGCAGTTATGAGCTGTGCAGAATTTCCCATTTCAAGTTTAAGGTCTGTGATGTCATGCCAACAACACACTGTACTAATCAGAAATTCGATACGTTTTCGAAAATATTAGTAAGAAATATTAACAAAGTAGGTGTGCATTTCTTAATTTGGCACAAGCTGACGGGGAAGATATTCAACAAACATTTTCCATGTCCACATGTTTCGCTGCAATCACATGTAGCCGTCGTCATACATTCGAACTACCGTACACGAGTTAGTGGGGCATTGTACAGTGGGGTCAGCGTGTAAGTGCACACACGAACGAACACGACAGGTTGGAACCAACCTGTCGTGTTCGTTCGTGTGTGCACTTACTTACACGCTGACCCCACTGTAATTCCAGCACATGCCATGAAATTCAGGTGAGAAATTTCGTCGTAAGTTTCTGAACACCCTTTTCATCCATAACTCACTGGCATAGGCGGATTCATGCAACTATTTGGTAGTTAATATAGGAATGAATGGCATTTTTGTGGAATTTGTCGGGGTATAAGCTTGGAAAAGTCGTGGGAATACTGGACGAAGCGATAAAAAATTACAATTTTCGAAAAAAAATCAAAAAAGAAAAAATATTTTTTTTTTCGAAAATTGTAATTTTTTAAGGCCTCGTCCAGTATTCCCGCGACTTTTCCAAGTTTATATCCCCGATAAATTCCATAAAAAAGGCCAATCATTCCCTATAATTCCAGCATTTGAAATAAATTCATCAAGAAAATGTGTTTATTTTCCGTTTTCTTAAGAATTATTTTAACTGCTACTCACGGTTACGGAAAGTAGTTCGGCGTGGGAGTTTATTGGGATAAAAATTTTGGACAGAGACTTGCTACGGGCCAATCAAAAGTTAGGGAATTGTGTAAATATGTTTGTGCTGGAATTATTGAATCATCTGAGGACAATTGTTAATACTTCTGAAGAAATACCTACCAATACTCATCTGTATCTACATTCACAGTGTCGGCAAGTGTTGGCACTTGGTTTGTATTGTTGAACGGATTAATTTAATTATAGTTGATATAATGAGAGTCATGCAATTATTTATTTATGACTGGTTATTAACCCATGTTGCTTGTGTTTTCCAGAGTCTGCAGTTAAAACCCCAACTATGTTGGAACAGACAATTCACGGTACGTTACTGGTGGCTACTGCGGTATATGGGGCGCCGATAGGCTTAGATATACTAATACTAACATGACAACTATTGTAGTTACGGAGAGTCTAGCACGGTTATATGCGAGACAGGTCATGGGATTGTGTACCCAACGAGATGTGGAATTTTCATGAAAAGTATTTACCGACTTATTCCGCATTTTTGCTCTAAACATTTAGTTGACTTAATTTATGGAAAAAATCGTAAATTATGTAAATATTATGCAGGCATTTCTTCTTAAAATCGTAAATTATGTAAATATTATGCAGGCATTTCTTCTTAAAATCGTAAATTATGTAAATATTATGCAGGCATTTCTTCTTAAAATCGTAAATTATGTAAATATTATGCAGGCATTTCTTCTTAAAATCGTTCGTAAATTATGTAAATATTATGCAGGCATTTCTTCTTAAAATCGTAAATTATGTAAATATTATGCAGGCATTTCTTCTTAAAATCGTAAATTATGTAAATATTATGCAGGAAATATGGCATTTCTTCTTAGGTACAATACCACATAATTCCAGCGCAAAAATATTTACACAATTCCCTAACATTTGATTGGCCCGTAGCAAGTCTCTGTCCAAAATGTATATCCCAGTAAACTCCCACGCCGAACTACTTTCCGTAACCGTGAGGCGCAGTTAAAATAATTATTAAGAAAACGGAAAATAAAAACATTTTCTTGATGAATTTATTTCAAATGCTGGAATTATAAGGAATGAATGGCATTTTTGTGGAATTTATCGGGGATATAAACTTGGAAAAGTCGTGGGAATACTGGACGAAGGCCGGAAGGCCTCGTCCAGTATTCCCGCGACTTTTCCAAGTTTATACCCCGATAAATTCCACAAAAAGGCCATTCGTTCCTATAATAACCCTTTCAACACCACGGGCCTGTATACATCCATTCTCAATAATAAGGCGCCAACAGGGGTTTCGTGTTTTACTGAGTAAAATCATGAATGCAATATATAGAGAATAGTAGGTTAGTGGCGTGAATGGGAAAAAATATCTGGCAAGGCTCAATAATTTCTTTATTTCTCATCAGAAGTATATGTAGTGACCACCATTTGAACCGTCTCGCCGAGACGGTTCAAATGAGTGGTAACAACATATACTTTGGTTCAGAAATAAGGAAAATAGATAGGGAATAGTAGGTTAGTGTCGTGAATGGGAAAAATATCTGGCAAGGCTCAGGAAACGGGATGGGCGAGGCTTTGCCGAGCACATCCCGTTTCCGTGCTGCGCCAGATATGTTTTCCCATTCACGGCACTAACCTACTATTCTATTTATCCCGTCAACACCTACTAATGGCTTAAAAAATGTAAAAATAAAAAATCCCAGCCATCGCACATATTCATACGCAGTGATTAGGTCGTATTGACAGGATATCAAAAATGTTTCACGGCACCGTGTTTCACGGCACACACGCACTGTGTTGACGGGATAAAGTTAATTACTATCATTGTGTAGTACCGTACTATCCCCAATAGTTCAACAGAGGAAACTCCTAAATTGTTTGAAATATTGTGTTTGCAACAACAGAAACACACAAGACGATACATACGTTACTGACGCTATTTGAGTTACTTCTAACTCATCCGAATCAGGGTCTGTGTCACTTACTGGTCTTAATTTCATGATTCGTTGACATATCTTTCATTTTAGGAAGTGTTTCATTACGATATTTCAAATACTTATCTGCATGATTATACTTTATTGCTGACGTTAAGGGGTTAATATATGTTGTTGACAACTTCGGTGACTGAATGACGAGCATCGTTATGCCAGATCCGAATGCGCATGCGCAAATTACGAGCCGGCTCATCTGGATCTACATTGTTTGTCACTACCACTATATATATGCCTGTGGTATTGAAAGGATTAACGTGTACATTGTACATAGAGAATAGTAGGTTAGTGCCGTGAATGGTAAAAATTATCTGGCAAGGCTTAGGAAACGGGATGGGCGAGGCTCTGCCGAGCCCATCCCGTATCTGTGCCGCGCTATTATTCCCATTCACGACACTAACCTACTATTCTATTTATCCCGTCAACATTACAATTAGCTTTAAAATGCAAAAGGAATAACCCCAGCCGCATCTCCAAATCGTATTAACAGGATATCAAAAATGTTTCACGGCACCGTGTTTCACGGCACATACGCACTGTGTTGACGAGATAAATAGTTATCTTATATCGTCGGCCACCCGCCCATCGATTCCATGTATAAATCAATTGACTTCGGTTCAGATGTATTCAGTCTGAAACCAGTCTCCGAGTGTATGATGCGTGTTTCCATGTTATTCCGAACTCAGAATGGTGCTCGTTTCCATGTAATACTGAACTCAGAATTGAGTTGACAATGGACTAGCCTGTAATGTATATTACATGTATTGTGTATTTACGTGCACGTTTATGGTTCCACTCATATGCTGCCGAGTTGATCTCTGCTCTAAGTTGAGAATATACCACTTTGGTGGGTGTGTACCGATCCCACAATACGTTACTCCTTTACTACTGTCTGTTTCACGAAACCTGCCCAAATTTTACGGCCATATAAACAATTCAAAAACAATTTTTTTTTCGATAATATTAAATTAAAGGAAAATTTAAGAATGAGCCTTCTTTTTATTTCGTGAAATTTGGTCAAATATTGATTTTATTACGAAAAATTTATTTGTCTATGGGAATTTAACATGGGGGAAAAAGGTAGAGGATTTGTGGGAGGAGTCAAAAAACGAAATATTTTGGAAATTGACTCCGAAACCTAGCTAGATAGCTTGGAAATGATCCAACTAAGAAAACAAAACTTAAATTTTAAAAATCGGTCCAGTATTTCTGAAATTCTAAAAAATTTCCCCATGTTAAATCCCCATAGACATCTTCACTCCGTGAAGATGTCTATGGGGATTTAACATGGGGAAATTTTTTTTCGCAATAAAATCAATATGTGACCAAATTTCACGAAATAAAAAGAAGGCTCATTCCTAAATTTTCCTTTAATTTAAATTATCGAAAAAAATATGTTGTTTGAATTGTTTATATGGCCGTAAAATGTTGGCAGCTTTCGTGAAACAGACTATAGACTGTTCTGTTTGTCACTACAATTGTACTGCGTGTTTGGCTTACACTGTCGTTCTTGACGCTCAGACTCATCTCTGGCAACGTTGGGTCGTCATCGTCGTAATCTCCATTAGGTACGGTGTTCTGTGTTAAGGCCTTAAAAGTTGTTAATATCGATATCTGGTTGATAGCACGATACTACGATGGCGACACCATCATGGCGTTATGTGATATCGTGCTATCGCCATCGGTATCACAGTATCGTACTATCGGGATGTCGTAGTATCGACCCAGCAGCTATTAAGATGGCGTTAACGGAAGACCGTACTTTGCTGTGTGCCCTTGTTGCACGGAATGAGAAACAAATAAGCTCCCCAACTCCACACAGTTCAACTATTGATTTCAGCGACGGCGTCGTTAATACCTCCCTGGATATTCTCTGTATCCCTCTCGACATGAGCCAGAGGTTGGAGTAAGACACCATTAATCACGTGGAGAATCTAGCACTCACGCTTAAACAAGCATGTACCAGAATGCATGAAATGGAATGTGCGATACATTTCTGGATGAATGATCAGTATGGCTATTGGTACACCTCAACCATCGTTAACAAATACAATAGTGGGTGGAAGCCCAAAACAATCGTGATAAGGACACATGTTAAGCCATGGAGTATTTGCTCTTTAAGCAGTCATGTTGTAAACATATCGCATGTCCCGTCTCGTGTTGCAGAGGAAAGTCGGGCGGACTGGAAGAATTGTGTGTATATCCTGAAGCACGACAGTGCCGTCTGGATCACCACGGACTGCCGCAAGTCGCTGCCGTTCCTCTGTAAGATCTGTAAGTACGGCATTCCCAGTTAGGTTCGCCTATCTATCCGCGCTGATGGGTTGTACATCGTTTATGAGGTCCACCATAGGCTCTATGGTATCTTGTTTTCAACAGCGGTACCAAGGTTACAACAACAACAAGAACTTCCAGAAGCCCTCCGATTCAAAGTACCTATTCTTTTATTTTGATGAAATATGGCGCATCAAACGCGTCTTGTTAAGCTGCATTTGGTGGTCTCTGTACTTTGGCCCAAACTGCTGTGGTTTTTGCAAAAAAATCTATTTCTTCGCAAAAAACACATAAATATGTGCGGAAGCGATGTGACAAGTAGATTAGTTCATCAGTGCCATGCTGATTAGATCACCTGCACGCCTCGCCACATATCTATAAACACTTTAATGAACTTTCATATGATTCAAACAAATGTGACAGAATATGTGTATAATATTTATGTGAATATTTGCTTGTTACTGTATACTATATGGCACATGGAGTTGTTAAGTCGACCATCGTAGTGTGCACAAGCCATCAGTCAGTGTCGTTGGACACATACCTCAATTAATATGACTTACATAAATACAAATTAGAGCAATATGTTTCAACAACATTAAAAAACAAACAACTTCCTATGGTTTGTTTTCATAACACTAAATAGTTTGTTGACATATTGTTAAATTGGTAACAGTAAGATAAATACACAGCGATGTAGATATATACCTGTATTACCATACATACTGTATCACAATCAGTGGCCTGTAAGCAGTTATCTGAGTGAATTGTCACTGGTGTCTACTCGCTTACTTTGCGAGTAAATACGGCTTTACCTGCGGTAGCACGTATAGTAACAGATATTTCAGATTGAACAATTGTGCACATTGAAATCTATTTTGAGATTGATGGGAGACATTTCGCCTGGTGTACAGTTTGTTCGCATAATAGTTATAGCACGCTATTGTCATATCAGTTTATGATGTAGTGCACAAACTTTGATTAGTTTTTCGGTCGTACTATTTGCTGTCTGTGTCAAACGCTGGAAGTGGTGAGACTGTACGATGCATTGTACATACAAAGGTGTGGACGATGGCATCTTAATGTACCATGTAGTTTACAGTAATAAGAGTATATTCGCATTACTTATATTCATATATCACTCTTACGAAGCTATTATCATTGATGTCAAACATGACCTTTGTCTTAAACATAAAACAAATTCCGTAAACATCCTACCCAATTGACCAGTTGTGAACGGATTCCACACGTTCAGAAAAACCACATGTCCATTGTCACAGCCACTTAATTTGTTTTTTGTTTTATTTTGTGAAATGCCTGTTTCATGTACCCATAATACTATTTATTACAGTTCAGAACGTGCAATTCACTAATGGATATATATATTAATTGTCACGTTACATAATATAACATATCATTTGTTTATATATTAACTGATCTCGTGCGTGTGCTTTGAGCCAAGCCAGCCGACCTCTCTCACTGATTACGAAACTCAACATAACAATAAACTGGAATGCATTATACCCCGATGAGACGGTAATGCCTAACGGAATCAGACATTACCCAAGGCTGTCCTGTAGCCGATTACATCAAAAGTTGCAAAGCATACTTATCTAGCAAAGTGTAATTTGAGGGAGTAATCATTTATTTTTCCCGAAATACATAATTTCATATAGAATTAACGACTGCGTATATTTGATGATTAAAAGTATGCAGACATATTATACTGAATTTATTACATTATCACAGCCAAAATGGCTGTGATAATGTACTGAATTCAGTATATAAAAAAATAATAAATGTATCCGTAAATTGAAAATTTCTCCCTCACAGTGTACTTAGCAAGATAAGTACACTGTGCAATGTTGATGAAATCGGCTATTAGTCGTGTAACAATTAATCAATTACATGTACATTCAGACCGCAAAGACGGGACTATCACAGAGTATAAAAGCCCCAAAGGGAAGACTGGCACTTGGACGGACGCGCAGGCGCAGTGTCGTGCGGAGGGCGGTACTCTGGCGGATCTCCATGCCAACAACATGGAGGCGGTGTCGGCGCTACCCGACCACAGCGAGTTCTGGGTCGGGCTGTACAGAAACACCTCCTGGGCCTGGCACACAGGTAACTGTGGCTGGGCAACTGGGGCTTATGACATTTACTGTTCGTCTAGTTCCTTGGCATATGTGTATAAAGGGATACGAGCACGTAACCAGGGATGGTGATGCTGAGCTGTGCTGCGCCTCGGCAAATTAAATTGTCTGATTATTTTGCACACCTATTGCCTTAAAGCACGTGCTCTTTGTGTGAGCTAATACTATAACGGCTGTCGCTTGTTATGAAATTTAAATAAAAGAACACATGAACCGAAATTAATTACATCCCATATGATATGTCAATTGGAATCACACATTACTATGCTATCATGGCCGTGTACTTGTAACATTGTCTAACTTCGTATTGCGTTTCATTCTAGAAATCAGGGGACCGTTTCACTAAACTTCGTATGACTAAAATGTTCCTAAGTGCAAATTTTGAATCGTCTGGAATTTTCAATTGATGGATTTACATTTATTGAGCATAGGCTGCATATGCAGCCTATGCTCAATAAATGTAAATCCAATAATTATTTACAAGAAAACATTGTTAATGTGAAATTACAGACTATCATAATTTTTCACTTACGAACATTTTAGTCGTACGAAGTTTAGTGAACCGGGCCCCAGGCTTTTTGATAGGTCGAAGCCAAGCAAATTGTTCATTTTTCGAGTTTGAATTTGGAGAAAGTCTTCGGAAATATTTCTGAGCAGTTTCTCCAAATTCTCGAAATCTGATATTTGTGTGTGTGTTACGACCAGTGTCGATCCTGATCAGCATGTACACCAGCACAGTCTGATCAGGTTCTGCACTCTTCGCCATTCCATCAATGAAACGCCAATCATGCTTCTAACAAGCAGTATAGATCGTTATCAGGCTACGGGAGTCTGCTTTTTGATCAGGATCTACACTGGTCACAAATCCCATAACCCCATTTCTCCAGTCACAGACACATATAAGTCTGACCTGTAGCCGATTTCTCCAACATTTCTAAGCATACTTATCTAGCTAAGTATACTTTGAGGGAGTGATAATTTATTTCCCGAAATGCAGTATTTCATATAGAACTAACGACTGCATATATTTGATGATTACAAGTATGCAGAATTATTATACTGAATGTATTACATTATCACAGCCAAAATGGCTGTGATAATGTAATAAATTCAGTATAATAAAAATTACTTAATTTATCCTTCAATTGAAAATTTCTTCCTTAAAGTGTGCTTATTAGCAAGATAAGTATACTTTGTAATTTTGGTGAAATCGGCTACAAAGTTTCCAATTTCGCTAACCAATTTATATACCCACAACATCCTTCATTAATACGCATATCGAGCATACGGTAGATATTTGAATTTTATCCTTAAATTGAAAATTTCTCCATCAAAGTGTACTTAGTAAGATAAGTATGCTAACGCAATGTTGGTGACATCGGTTACTAGCCCGTTAATCGTTGACAGCGAGCAGCGATGAAAGCCCGGTCTGGTGTACGGCCGTATCGAGCGACGCCCGGGGCAGCCTACAGTTCCACATCGAGTCGTGCAGCCTACCTCACCAGTATATCTGTGAAATAGGTGAGCGCGAATACAGTCATATACAACCGACTGTCTGTTTCACGAAACATGCCCAAATGTTACGGCCATATAAACAATGCAAAAACATTTTTTCTTTTTAGATAATATGTTATCAAAATTTAAGAATGAGCTTTATTTCGTGAAATTTTGTTAAATATTGATTTTATTACGAAAAAAAAATTTGTCTATGAGAACTTAACATTGGGGAGGAGGTGGAGTATCTGGAGGAGGAGCAAAAAAATAAAATTAAATTGACTCCGAAATCTGGCTAGATAGCTTCGAAATGATATAACTACAGTGGGGTCAGCGTGTAAGTGACACACGAACGAACACGACAGGTTGGTTCCAACCTGTCGTGTTCGTTCGTGTGTGCACTTGCACGCTGACCCCACTGTAACGAAGAAAACAAAAGTTAACTTTTGGTAATCCGTCCACTATTTCTGAAGTTAGAAAAATTCCACATGTTAAATCCCCATTGACATTTTGGAATTTTGTTCGCAATAAAATCAATATTGGACCAAATTTCATGAAACAAAAAGAAGGCTCACTCTCGATAATTTTTGATAAACCTTAATATTATCAAATAAATATTATTTTTGCATTCCTTATAATATAAGTAAACATTGGGTTTTCCGGTTGCACAAAATAAACTATAGCTTATCGTTTACACATCCTTTTTTAAATAATTAGAAAACATTGTTTTCGTTTGTTTACATGTGGCACGTGGGCAAACGATGCGTTGAAAGAAACGGCAATCGCATAGATAATTCAAAGTCTGGTATTTGAACGGAAACATCGTTTTCACGTAGAAAAAACAACAAACGATAATAGTTTCTATGCATATCGTTGTACAAACGTATCGTTTTTACTTCGTTTTCCATTCATTTTCATTTGTTTCGTTTGCGATCCGTCAACAATTCGTCGCTGTAGTCAGTTGGAAAGACACTTGCATAAACTAATTGTCAGTAAGATGGTATTATGCACAAAGTACGTACGAAAGCTTTGACTTGATGATGTACGATACAGAAACATGATGCGGTGTATGCAAGGTGTATGATCATGTGGTACTAACAACAACAACAAGTACTGAAATTTCCAGAATCAATCTGATTCAACGTACGTATTCTTTTATAGTGTCCTTATTACGTAACGGATTTTGATGAAATATGGCGCATCAAACGCGTCTTGTTAAGCTGCGTTTTGGTGTTTTCGCCCAAACTTCTGTCGTTTTCTGTGTCTCCGACACGGAAATCGATTCTTCGCAAAAATGACATAAGTCTGTGCCAAACTCCCTGGACCACCAAATGCAGATCACGAAGACGCGTTTGCTGCGCCATATTTCATCAAAATCCGTTTCATATTAAGGAAAATATCTGCTGGTGTTGTCGTTATTGACAATAAAAGCGCTCGTCGAGATTTTTATAATTGAAGTTCAGTTTTCGTGAGCGGCGCAAAGTGTTTTCTCCAATTCAATAGCGAACATTGTAAGCTGGGTCTACACTTGTCACCACGTCAATAGTACAGTGAAACCTCGCTAAACCGGACAACAAGGGGTGTCCGGTTTAGAGAGGTTTCACTGTAAATCAAACATTTGATTATTCCCAGCCATAGTGGTGTGCTATGCTATCACGAACATGCTTTATCGCCTGAGATAAATGACCTATAAATTATGATCACATAAGTTTCTTGTTGTCCGGTTTAGAGAGGTTCCACTGTATTGCTATAGTTGCATTGGTCTCCAGATTGCTAATCGAGTATCTTTGTGTTTGTAGCTGGCGAAGGAATACCAGCTTCCGCCGCTCAAAGTAAGTACGTGTAATTAAAGGGCCGCTGGGATGCAGTTATGTTTCATATGCACCGTATAGGCATTGGAAATCTACCAAGACTGGTTAAAACCGCATGCAAATAGTCAATTTCTGTCACAAGTTATAAATATTTTTAGTTCTCAATATGTTATGCAAATGAGCTGCGACATCACAGTAACTTCATTTAAATATTGCAAATTACGTTTTCCTTTGTTTTTCAATATTATTGTGAACAAAATTGTATTTTTTCTATTTTATTTTTGTATTTCTGTAAACATGATCAATATATGGAATTAATTAAGTCAGTATGTTAAAAATAAAATTAGTATAAATAAAACTAAGTAGTTACGGGTCATCTATGACGTCACAGTAACTCCAGCATAATCCAAGCTAATCTATTTTCAATGACAATGCCAAATGACTTATACATTTGCTGTAAAGTATGTTTGGTGATAAAGAAAGTTGTTGAGGGGTACACCCGTCAGTTTACTGATTTCATGTTCTTACGTTTCAAATGAATATATCAAATATAACATTGTATAAATTGTGTAAATAATGCAAATACATATATTGGATATTGGCTGCTGACTCAGTCAGCAGCCAATATCCAATATATGTATTTGCATTATCATATTTCACATGGTGTTAATCTCTATGTTTGTTCCCATGCAGCTTCCAACATGACGGGGTATGTGGTGGGCGGCTCTGTCGCCTGGTTCCTGTCCATAATGGCCATCATTGGCGTCGTCTTCTTCTGGAAGAAATGGTAAGTACCCTTATAGGCTTATATAGACCGACCTATTAATCTTCCTCTGGACAAAATGATGAGAACCAGTACATGCATTTATCGACATATTTAGTCGACTTTCTGAAGACATGGTGAGTACACGTACACACTTCCATAGACCGTCTTAGTTTCTTCTGGAAGAAATGGTGAGTTCTCATACATGCTTCTATAGACATACTTAGTCTTCTTCTGAAAAAAAAGGTGAGTACCCGTACACGCTTCTATATACCGACTTGGTATTCATTTAGAAGAAATGGTGAGTTCCCGTACTTGCTTCTATAGACATACTTAGTCTTCTTCTGGAAGAAAAGGTGAGTACCCGTACACGCTTCTATATACCGACTTGGTATTCATTTGGAAGAAATGGTGAGTTCCCGTACTTGCTTCTCTAGACCTACTTAGTCTTCTTCTGGAAAAAAAAGGTGAGTACCTGTACACGCTTCTATATACCGACTTGATATTCTTTTGGAAGAAATGGTGAGTACCTGTGCATGCTTCTATAGATATAGATATACTTAGTCTTCTTTTGGAAGAAATGGTGAGTTCCAGTACTTGCTTCTATATACTTACTTAGTTAGTCGTCTTCTGGAAGACACGGTGAGTTCCCGTACTTGCTTCTATTGACCTACTTAGTTAGTCGTCTTCTGGAAGACATGGTGAGTTCCCGTACTTGCTTCTATTGACCTACTTAGTTAGTCGTCTTCTGGAAGACATGGTGAGTTCCCGTACTTGCTTCTATTGATCTAATTAGTTAGTCGTCTTCTAGTAGACATGGTGAGTTCCCGTACTTGCTTCTATAGACGTACTTTCTCTAGATATACATAGGCTCATCTGCACGAAATGGTGAGTACCCATATATGCTTATATAGACCTACTTAGTTAGTCTTGCTTATATAGACCTACTGTATTTACTACATAATGGAACAGGAAAGATGTTGAATATTGAAGGGGCCAGTGGTAGAAGGAGGTTAAGCCCATTATTTCTGTATTTGTAGAAATTGAACGAGCAGTGGAAGAGTGTCCCCTCCAATTTCGATAAATATTATTGTTCGATGACAGTATTGTTAATGCGTTGAGTTTACTGATAAACAACAAAATAGAACAGTAAATTAAAGTTGAAAATATAAAAAGGGGTTAGTGTTAGAAGGAAGCTACCACCGTAAAGGACTTACCCCCACAGCCCCCCCCCCCCCCCCCACCCTCCCTTCTGCTACTGACCCCTTTATTCTACCTGTGTAACACGTTATGTAGGTTTTAATTTAAAATTAGCTTGGATCATGCAGGACTCTTTGTGACGTCATAGACGACCCATAAATACTTAGTTTTATTTGTATTATTTTTATTTCTAACACTCTGTCGTAGTTAATTTCATGCATTGATCATGTATACAGAAATACACGTCAAAAGTAAAAGAAATACATTTTTATTCACAATAATATTGACTTTTGTGGACAAATAAATAATGATTTTGCATTATTTAAACGCATTTACTGTGATGTCACAGCTCATTTGCATAAACAGACAACGAATATTTGCATGCGGTTTTCGTCCGTCTTGTTAGATTGCCAAGGACTATACTGTATATATGAAGCACAACTACATCCAGAGGCCCTTTAACCCGTTCACCCCTAAGTAATTGAATGGGCTGCGATATGTTCGTTTTGCAACCAATCCAATCATCGCAAAATGATTTTCAGACTATTCCATTTATAAAAAGGGGGTATTTGTTTTTCTAAAAAACATGAAAATTACTTTCAAACAGTGCAGATCCTGATGAGACGGCTCGTTACGAGCCGGCTCATCTGGATCTGCATTGTTTGCATAAACCGATATAGCGGGCTTTCGGGTTCCAAGGGTTAACTTCTATAAATATCATTGTTATGTTACGGTAATGGAAATTCGTTTACTGACTGTTGGTTGTTTGTACAATACTAGCCGCTGAAAGAGCATTTGATATGTAATTTAAGATTAAAAGTAATTACAATTAATTAATACAAGTAATTAAAGTTCTAGTAAATTAAATAACAAGCTTGTGTATTGTTCTCCCAGGAAGTGTCGACGGGGAAGTTCAGGTGATGGAACAGCGGCGATACGTACAAATTACTTCGACCTTGATGAAGAATCCGTAGCCTCTCGGCAACATTCGTACGTTAACGACCGTGGACCGTCATGTTCGCCACCCAGTCAACCAGCCGCCTCGTCATGTGACCGATCATGTGATACCGGTAACCTCAAACCGGGATCGTCCCAGTCGGCTGGATGCTCGAAATCGTACTCTGTAAACGGGAATGAGTACGCGTGTGTCACTCCGAGTAAGGGTAAAGCGCCTAATGACAAGGAACAATATACATCTCTTGGCGGCGCATGCGCCATGGCCGCGCCGCAGGACAAGTCGTCAACAAGCACGGAAGGTGACTATGATCACGTCTGGGACTCACTGAAGCTTGAACGTAAGCTGAAGGACTTCGCGGCAAACAGTCCATATTACAACTCCAGTGAGAATGTGTACACGGAAATCGGCAACGCTAAGCGGGTGCAACTTCCAGACCGAAAAGACAATAGCTACAGGAGTTCTCCAGGAAAGCCCGTTCTGGCTGGCGACGCGGCACCCACCAACAAAGCACCGCTCGGCAGAATGAGATCTAAAAGTCTGTGATTCCGCTTCATCATTTCACCCGAACAAGGTTCGAGGACAAAAATTAAAATGGACGTATGCTACTGCCATACATACCTCCATTTTCATTGTTATCCATGAACCCTGTCACTCTTAAATGTACATCATTGGCTTTTACATGCTACTTTTTTTAACTATTCCGTAAATGGGAAAAGAATAAAAATAACAACACTGGCAAATACTGCAGATCTTTATGAGAAGGCTCGTTCCGGTCTGGCTCGTCTGTGTATACAGGATGTGCGATTGTTGTATTTATCGCCTGTATGGTTGAAATGGTTAATAAGGGGTCGATTGTGCTTCTTGTCCATACATGTGTGCGCTTTTGGGTGGCCAAAGCTTCTTCGTGTGCGTTTCGAAATAATGACGATGGAAATATAACACTAATTCGTGCGAATTCTGTATTTATGGTTATTTTCCATGAGCACTTTCAATTGGATTACGGCTCTTCATGGAATAGTAAATTTCACATCACGAGCACTATGCTGTTTTCCCAGCTTAGAACAAAATGCTTTAATTACACTTGGTTTCAGACATGCACAAAAAATGATGAAACTGATAAGGAAAAATAGTTTAAATGTCAAACTAAATTATGTTTTTCCCCGTTTATCACACAGTGCCTGTAACCCTTTCACCACTAAGTAACTGGAATATATTTTGATATGTTAATTTTGCAACCAATCCAATCGTCACAAAATGATTTTCAGACTAGTCCATTCATGAAAAGTGGTGATTCGTGTTCTCAAAAATATGAATGTTACTAGCAAAAGGTGCAGATCCTCGTCACGGGCCGGCTCATCCGGATCTACACTGTTTGCCAATACCACTATACGGGTATGTATTGTTGAACGGGTTAACACGAACTGATTCGGCATCCTGCCCAGCTTTGTTTAAGTGATAGAGAATGGGAAAAAATATCTGGCAAGGCTTAGGAAACGGGATGGGCGAGGCTCTGCCGAGCACATCCCGTTTCCGTGCCGTGCCAGATATTTATCCCGCCAGCTCCTACAAATGGCTTTCAAATGCAAAAAAAAACCCAAGTCACCGCACAGGTCGTATTGACAGGATATGAAAAATGTTTCGTGGCACCGTGTTTCACGGCACACACGCACTGTGTTGACGGGATAAATGTCGATAATGTTCGATAGAGTTACATGATGTAAATTTGGCCATTTTCGGAGGTGGCTGTTGTAGGGAGGCTAATGCTGAATTAAATTTTGTTGTCTGCTGTTGGTTTATTTTCTTAAATTATTCACATCAAAAACATGCTTTGAGAGCGTTTTAGAATCATTTCCAATGGAAATGATTCTAAAGTAGAATCATTTCCAATGGAAATGATTCTAAAGTGCTGTCAAATCATGTTTTCATTGAGAAAGTAGGCAAAATGTAAAGCAACAGCCATTTTCGTGCTCAGCAGTCTAAGGGTTAAATATAGAGGAAATCTTTCATTTGGGATATAAGATAGCGGGTTACATGTTACGCCCTCTGTTACATAGAGGGTGTTGTTGTAGAGAGGTGGCCGTTCCGGGAGGTTCGACTGTACCACAAATATATAGAGTAACAGTAGAACCGCTACACCGGACACACATACAGTTTATGTATCCTTACGTTCATGGGATTCGTTGCCACCCATCGCGGGTGATAATGCATGTTCAAGTTCGGTAAGCACACCTCATCCCTTAGCTTTGTCATATGTCTGATTTACAGTGGAACATCTCAGTGTTCCACTGTATGTTTGAAATTCAGCGTACTACTACAATGAAACCTCGCTAAACCGGACACCCTGGGTTGTCCCAGGGTGTCCGATTTAGAGAGATTTCGCTGTAAATCAGACATTTGATCATTCTGAGTCATAGCTGTGTGGTATGCGATCACGAACAGGTCTTATCACCTGAGATAAATGACATATAAAGTTAAACCCATCAAAATCATGATCACATATGATTTTTGTTGTCCTGTTTACAGAGGTTTCACTGTACATGTATGTTTCCATCGTACTTCCAGTAGTCTTTGTGAAAAGTGGAAGTAAGTGAAGAAGACCCAGAATATTGGCTCGTCGATAGTGGTCTCTCCACATGCCACGTGAACACGTGTGAAGTACTGTCTGTTTCACGAAACTACCCGAATTGTACGGCCATATAAACAATGAAAAAACAATATTGTTTTCGGTAATATTAATTTTTTTTCAAAATGTAACAATGATCTTTTTATTTTGTGAAATTTGATTTTATTACGAAAAATAAGTTCTCTCTATGGGTATAACATGGATATTAACATGGGGTGGGATGGGTGGGGGGGGTAACATGGACTGGAGAAGGAGGAGGAAAAGGAAGAATTTTGGAAATTGAATCTGAAAGTTAAATAGCTTGGAAATGATCTAACTAAGAAAACAAAAGTTACAATTGGTCAACTATTTCTAAATTAGAAAAATGTCCCCATGTTAAATCCCCATAGACATCTTCACTCCATGAAGGTGTCTATGGGGATTTAACATGTGGAAATTGTTTTTTCGCAATAAAATCAAGATTGGACCAAATTTCACGAACAAAAAGTAGGCTCATTCATAAATGTTGTTACAAATTTTGCTTTTCGACAAACATAGTGAGTTTGCTTTGTTTATATAGCAGTAAAGTTTGGGCAGGTTTCGTGAAACAGACAGTAATATTGTATATCCACTAGAACATCTCTAACCTGGACACACTGGGAGTTTCCCAGGTGTCCGTAAAGAGGCTCCATTGTATATACAATACTACTGACATATTACCACCCTAAGACACGTGTTTATGTTTTGTGATCACGAACAGATATTACCATCGGAGATAAGTGACAAAGAAACCCGCCAAGATTGCCAACATAGCGAGTTACAGGGTGTCTGGTTTAGAGAGGCTTCACTGTACACGTAGAAGATGAACACTGTAGTGCATTTATATGTGCCTTGGTCGTGACATGTAACAGTTATAGTTCATATATTGGGTTTTCAATAAATTTATTTCGTAGCGAGCGCCAGCGAGCGAGAAATTTATTTATTAAAAATCAATATGTGAACTATAACGTACTTATTGTTTACCAGCCCATTCGCGAAGCTCCGCCCCTAACAGCGATTTCGAATCGCTATGTGATTGGCGGTGTGACACGAATTTAGCGTAGTGTTAGCGGTAATTTGTTTTGCGTCTCGTGAACTGATGACAACTAGGTATGAAATAAATTCTAACTATAGCGCTGAAAATTTAATGAATACTTGAATAAATATTGGCGAAAGCGTCGCAATATGCGATTAATTTAGACGAAATGTCGTTCTTTCATTGGTGTAGAAACTAGGGTAAACAATATGGGTAAGATATAGCTCTATAGTGGGGTCAGCGTGTAAGTGCACACACGAACGAACACGACAGGTTGATTCCAACCTGTCGTGTTCGTTCGTGTGTGCACTTACACGCTGACCCCACTGTATGTAGTACAGTGCATATAAAAATGCATGTAATTATATTTGAATGCGATAGTCAATGTTTACTGTATGAATATATTCAATGTTGGCATGCGTTTTCTTTACATTTTCCCGCTTGTCTTTTTATCTTTGCGCATACTTGTACTGATGTTCATTTGTTTCCACATGTCATTATGACTGTAATTATGTGACTGTGATTGGAGCAATGGTGCTTATGGATTTTGCGACCAGTGTAGATCCGCAATTATATCAATCAAACACCGTCAGGGCCCGGTTGTTCAAAACATCAGTTAGCTTAACGGACTGTTAAATCCTTAACTGAATGGTTAAAATCTCTATTAAAACAGAGATTTTAACCATTCAGTTAAGGATTTAACTGACTGGTTAAAATCTCTGTTTTAACAGAGATTTTAACCATTCAGTTAAGGATTTAACAGTCCGTTAAGGATTTAACAGTCCGTTAAGCTAACTGGTGTTTTGAACAACCGGGTCCAGACTTATAACACGCAATAACACATATCGTTATAAGGCTACAGAAGTGTGCCATTTGGTCAGGAGCTACACTGGTTACAAATCCCATAAGCCCCACTTCCCAAGTCAAAACCGCGTAATATTGTTGTAAATACCATAAATAAAGGAAAACACCATCATGATGCCTCGAGGTACAATTTATTGAATCGTATCATTCTCCTGGTCATGTCACACTAGATCAGAGGCATGTTTCACTAAACTTCGTAAGGCTAGAATGTTGGTAAGTGTAAATGTAGGATAGTCGGCAAATTTAAATTGAAAGCGCTCGCTACGAAATTAATTTATTAAAGTTTCAATATATATTACTTGTTAATAGCGAAATGTAGGTTTTCTCGAAATAACTCCTAAACAATTAAATCTAGAAGGACATCAGCAGGTGATGCTTTTCTATTTACCGGTGATATGTGTGCATTATCGCGTCAATCTCGCTTCAGTAGTAGCTGAGATATTAAATAAAGTATGGTCTGAAGTGGAGGATTTGTAATACATGTAGTTATAGTTCATATATTTAATTTTTAATACATTAATTTCGTAGCGAGCCCTAGCGAGCGAGATATTAATTTATTAAACTTCAATATGTGAACTATTACGTACGTATTGTTTACTAGCCCACTCGCGAAGCCCCGCACCTAAACGTGATTTCGAATCGCTATGCTAGCATATTATTGGCGGTGTGACACGAAGTGAGCGCATGTGTGGACGATAATATGCGTTGCGTCTCGTGAACTGATCACGTAAAATCAGTTCTAAATATATCGGCAGAACATTAAATGATTACTTTAATAAATATTGGCGAAAGTGTCGCAATATGCGATTAATTGAGACGAAATGATGTTCTTTCATTGGCGGTGAAACTAGGGTAAACAATAAAATGTCTTAATGATGTACATACACTTATAAACATCACTTGATTAAAACCGTTACTGTGATATTCGATAGAATGAATAACGACAAATGTGGGCCGTGTTCAGAATGTGCACACTCTCAAGATAATCATGTGTCTACATGTACTGTCGACTATGTAGTAACGAACCGAAAAGACGGCAATGGTTACACAGTTTTCGACAAACCCCATTCTTGCTTGTATAATGGTGCCAGACTTCAAACCACCGCTCCACACACCATGGAATGTTGGCGATGTACATGTGGAACCCAGTCGGGTAGACCCCCACATGCTACCCACCAACCTTTTTTTTCTTCAAGTTTTAAGTTTTTATTTCCATGGAAATAAAAACTTAAAATTGAAAAAAAAAAAATTAAAAAAAAAAAGTGTAACAGGAGTATATAAGATCTAGAGTTCACCCTCCCTCTACTGTCTGTTCCACGTTTTTCTGCCGACGAAATTTTGGCTATTTAAACGCATTGAATCTAAAAAATATTTAATTGTAATACTTTTTCATCAATAACAAAAAAGTCACCCTCCCCAAAATGTTGTTTTGATATATTGATTGTCCAATGTGAATTTAACATGAGGGCTAAAAATAGATTATTTTAAATATTTTTTTATTTCTGGACCGATTTTCAAAAGCTAACTTTTGTTTTCTAAGTTACATCATTTCCAAGAAGTCTCGGCAGGTTTCGGAGTCAATTTCCAGCCTCCTCTTCCTTTTTGACCCATGTTAAATTCCCATAGGAATTTCATTAAAATAAAAAAAATTGGGGAGGGTCACTTTTTTGTTATTGATGAAAAAGTACTTATATTTAAATATTTTTTAGATTTAATATGTTTAATAGCCAAAAGTTCGTCGGCAGCAAAACATGGAACAGACAGTAGTGTTCATCCTCGCCTAATGTTACCCCGATTACAATAGGTGATGGTGAACACTTATGTGGTTCTACTTATAGTCTCTGTCTGTTGTTCGTCTATTGCCTCAATTTCGGGGGCCCGTTTCACTAAACTTCGTACGACTAAAATGTGACTAAAGTGCAAATTTATGATCGTCTGGAAATTTCAATTCATGGGTTTACAGTTATTGTGCATAGGCTGCATATGCAGCATGCTCAATAAATGTAAATTCATCAATTGTTTACAAGAAAACATTGTTCATGTGAAATTTACAGACTATTATAATTTTGCACATATGAAAGTACGAAGTTTAGTGACACGGCCCCCTGTTCCTCCGTTGTTGGTGTGAGCATAGAGGGCACATTCCATGTGCAGTAGGTACCAAACAACAAGACACGTTTCTCGTATCTGAGTCTGTTAAATGTCGTTATTCTGTCATATTTCATTCTCAAATATTCGGTAATCTTCGTAATAAACCGTCTGAATTTAGAACTTTACGTGGAGCGGAAATTGAAAATCGCCGTGTATGACATATCTTGTGTGAGCTGTGACTGGTTTAAGGAATAAATCAGATTAAACTCACTATAGTGGCATCAATCGGGATGACATCGGCGCAATTCAATCAACAATTCCCCCATTAATTGAATCATTGTCACATAAACTAATTGCCCGATCAATGCTAGTGGGATAAATATGGAAACGCTCATGGCGATTACTGCATGGCGAAAATAGTTCCGGCAAAAACAGACGACAAACGAAGGTCATTAATCACGGATGTCGTTCCACGATGAGAGGGAGTATAAGGGTTTACTTTCTCTGTGTCATTGTATCAACCAAGGCTGAACCGTCTTCGCTTCATAACTATTGGCAGAGGCTGCGTACACACAGACTGCGGCAGACTGAGTGCTCTACCCAAGTGTAGTGAATTGGCTGTCGTCGTATTGATTCCCAAAATTAAAAAGAAATCCGATAAAAGACAGCGCAGTGCTTTAAAATACTTTATTGCCGACGTAGCGTCACGGCGTATATGCGCAGTTGGATTCTAACGCAGGACAGGTATGTATTTTAATGTTATTTGAAAATAGTATGTAAACGACCTTATATGAGTTAGTATTTAATATGACATCTAGGAAACGAGGCTATACCGAGTTTCTGTAAAACACAGTTTGGTGAGTTTAATACATATGCTAGTCCAACATTTTAGCAGGTTACCTATATGTTATTGCATTATTTTTTACTGGGTAATTATGTTCACAATACATTATGAAACAACTGAAACTAATGTATAATGCGTTGTATGAACGTGTAATTCATGAAAAGTGACTTCTAAATAGAGCTCGTTTAATTGAATTAGGCCATAGTAAGTTCTTCCACTGTTTAGCGTCCGAGTGCGGGTAGGTTTTTATTTGCAGTTGTTAGGTTTATATGAAATAATGCATTTCAGGAAAAATAAATGATTACTCCCTCAAAATATACTTTGCTAGGAAAGTATGCTTTGCAATGTTGGTGAAATAGGCTACTGATCGGTAGTGAACAAACTGTCAATTGTGTGCCATTTAGTTTTGACTGCTACCAATAAACTAAATTAAATTAAATTCTGAAATAATTAATTCAATGCATCTTACGTTGTTTTAACAATTTAAAAATGAAGTTGGATATTATAATTTCGGAAACAAATAAATAATGCAAAATATATAATTAGGTGACAGGTTAGAACATTGGATTAGTACCAATGTCTGATATTTCACTCAGGTCATAACATTACATTATGACAAAGTGAGGTAACAATACATCAAAAACATGCTTCGGCAACATTTTAGAATCATTTCCAACGGAAATGATTCTAAAATGATGTCAAAACATGTTTTATGATACATAGCATTAGTGCTCGATGAAACATGAGTATATATGTATATGTTTGGATAAGTACGCAGTCACGGTGCAGAGGCCCGCAATTCTAGTACACACATTTCATGAAAGATATGCACGATACAGTTAACATTCAATGAACACAACATTATACATTATGTTCGGCTGCATGCTGCAGTGACTCAATTAAAAAGAGGGTTGCTGATGTTGCAAGATGTTGACAATGATGTTGACAGTACATGTAATGATTTGGTCAGCTTGATAAAGAATGAGATGTGTACTAATTTAGGGAAACGTACGGATGCTTCATGAAATAAATGACGAAGAGCCATGAAAGCTTGGTGGGATGAAACCCTGACAAATCAGTGGAATCATGCTTGGGCAGTTGAAAAATTGCACGTGAATTGTACAAACGTATAGGAGAAGATGAAACTGAGAAGTACTTTTTTATCATGTATTATAAAGTATATTAGTAAATATATCCAAAGAATAAAATCGTATATGTATATTGGTTTACTGTACAAAGCTATTTATCAGCAGATGTAAGGTATATGTCAGATAAATTTTGGAAGTCAGTTGGTAAAATAGGAGCAGCTTTTAAAAGGAATGCCAATATACCTATGGAGGTGGTCAATGAGGATTGTGAATTAGTAACTGCTACCGCATCAGTGCTGTCCACATGGAAAATATATTTTAAGAATCTTTATAATACCGGCAATGCATTGCCGGTATTATAAAGATTCTTAAAATATATTTTCTGCTGAAAATGTCATAAATGAAGGAAGTGATGATGTCGGCGCTTTCAATGATGATTGATCTGTAATACATATAGAAATACGGGACGTAATTACTAAAGTAAAGTTGAATAATACCTTTGGGATAAATGATAACACGACTTTATGAATTATTTTCAGTGACTTAACATTTGTTCCCTTCTTCATCATTAGGAAATACATCAACAGAAGATACGAAGCCTCACTTACACAACATACTGTTATAGTGTCAATGACCGCTCATACCGTATTCGTAGCGCGGTGACTGGCTTGTAACCGTGATGTATTCAATGGTGCGTGTTTCAGAAATCCGGGCGGCATGTTCACTTGGATGGTCGTGCCAGTGAATCACCAGTCATTCACAATTAAGAAAGTTAAATAATTCTGCTCCAGCAAAGAAAATGTGATTGTCGTAGAGCACAGTGTGCTTCTTAAAAGTATTTTGTATTATATGTTCGCTTTTATTCCTTTTCTATTAATTAATTAAGTGCTTACTAGCTTACTACTACTAGTAGTTGTTAAGAAGTTACTGTTTTACTAGCTATTTGATGTTATGCCGTGTCTGGTAGAACTCGTGATGGGGCATCATACATGTAGTACTACAATTTAGCTATGTTGTATCTTATATTGTGTCTCGGGTGCTGTGTTGAAATCTGTTATACAGTTGTGATCATCATGGGCGGACCCAGCGCGCGCCCCTCCCCCCCCCCCCTAAAATTCGCCGAGTAAAGATTGTTTACAAGTTACATGCCACGTTTCATGACAAGTGCCATGTATTCCATGCATTTTTCGGTCGTTTTCTTATTGTTTCAAAATTTAAACGTTTTCAATCAAAAATCATGTCTAAACATACTGTGACAATGTCAATATTTTTGCTCCAAAATGTGCCAGAACGCAGGAAATGCGATGTAGATTCTGCTCGGACGACTATTTTGCAATACTTGACTATATTATCGAACGAGCATAGCTCGTTCGATAAAATAGTCAAGTATTGCTATATAGTTACGTCCCCCCCCCCTAACCCGAAATCCTGGATCCGCGCCTGATAGTTATATTTACAGTATGATACTGCATGTCATCTATACTGTAGTTGTTGTTCGGTGTGCTTTATATTTTATGTTTTATCAATGATATTATTGGTTGTTAATTGCCTTGATTGCGTTTGTCCTTTTGAGGCATGATGACGAGGTATGTGGGAGGATTGCGGTGGTGAGCAAGCCAGGTCCAACCGCCCAGTAGACAGTTTATTTCACTTGCCGTTCCAAGGCAGTAACCGTGCTGTCATGCCTTCTTGTATTGTACTTCATTGTGAGTTGTCTCTTTTTTTTGCTATCAATAGGGAATAGTTGATGTGAGGAATTTTATTTACATTTTGTTGATTTGTATATAGTTCACGTACAGTTGCTTTTCACACAGCACTGGTCGTGGAGTCCATGTTACAATTTACAGTACATTAATAACTATACTACATGTATACGTAAAGATATGTGATATCCCCGATGCATATAACTTCATGATGGAGATAGTCCTATTTTTCCAATGCCGTCTTCCATTTTATATTAACCGAGATAAATGAAATAGTTAATATACTCTCCCCATTTTCCAAATACGGTTCATTTGACGCGCATATAGCAACGGTTAGGTGGAGAGATACGACCACGATCGTGTAGGTCCAGTAGCTTTATTCCCGAAATATTATAGGAATGAATGGCCTTTTTGTGGAATTTATCGGGGTATAAACTTGGAAAAGTCGCGGGGATACTGGACGAAGCGATAAAAAATTACAATTTTCGAAAAAAAAATCAAAAATATTTTTATTTTTTTCGAAAATTGTAATTTTTTAATGCCTCGTCCAGTATTCCCGCGACTTTTCCAAGTTTATGTCCCCGATAAATTCCACAAAAAGGCCATTCATTCCTTATACTTCCAGCATTTGAAATAAATTCATCAAGAAAATGTGTTTATTTTCCGTTTTCTTAAGAATTATTTTAACTGCACCTCACGGTTACGGAAAGTAGTTCGGCGTGGCAATTTACTGGGATATAAATTTTGGACAGAGACTTGCTACGGGCCAATCAAATGTTAAGGAATTGTGTAAATATTGTTGTGCTGGAATTATTGAAGTATAACAGACACAACACACATATTTCAGTGTGGATCTGGTGGACAGCGCGTTTGTGGTGTCTGTCTCAATCCAAGCTGACAAAGAAAACACAAGAGTCTGGTTGGGTTATTACAAGTTATTACAACTGTCCGGATCTATGCTGTTAACCATATAGACACTGCATCTGTCATCACTTAGGTACCAGTCCACCTGAAAAAGGCATAGTTTCGTAGTTTTCCTATGGGCTTTTTACTGAATATTCCAAAACTGCCTGTCTGTGGTGATTGAATGTGACTTAAAATTAATTACTCACCATCCTATGCTAATTTCAGTTGACAAAAGCAAGTATTTGTAAAATTATGTGCCAAACTGTGATCTGGGCCATTTAGTGAGCATATTCAGATTAAAATTGTACCCATCTTCAACACGAAATGTGTGTTTGCTGTTTAGGGCGCAATTTTAGCAGTCTGAAACAGAGGTTTGTGGCTCGAAAACAAAACACTATGTACCAGTACAGACCATGATCAGTGTGGGCAGGTATACATGTAGACTTGATTCGCACATTATTTGTTGGTGCAAAGTCCGCACGTCACATAGCTTTCTGGCGCCTTTAGTCCAGCGGCCATGACAGAATAAGTGCAGAAATTGACCACCACATGCTAACTTTTACACATTATAAATGCTCTTAGCTGTATGCCAATTTGATTTGTGTAGCTACTAAAGTTTCTTGACATATAATGTAACAGGTGTATACAGCAAACAGCCTCTGTGAATATATGAAGAGGGTATCTGAGAAAAAAACTTGCGGAAGTGCTCGCTTGGCCAAGAATTGCTAAAAAATTATAAAATATTGTTGGACTGGTACCTTAATTAGCAGTGATCACTGGAACAGATATATATTCTATATTTAGCAATCACCATGCTGGCCATACTTGTACGTCACTCCATATGATTCCATACATGCTGTACATTATCTCTATTCCACCGCGTTATGACCAGAGCTGTACTTAACCCTTTCCCTGATAGAGACGACTTTTCACGCCTCTGCAGAAGATGTCTTTAGAAAACATTGTGGGAAAAGGAGAAATTGCTTGTAACAAGCAATTTCTCCTTTTCCCACAATGTTTTCTACTCTATCAGATAATTTAACCATCATTTGTCCCAGCATTTGATTCTTTTATTCAGATGTTTTCGATTTGGAAGAGTCGAAATATCGCAAAACAAGGAAAGGGTTAATCAAATAAATCTATGTTCTGTTCTGCTCTGATAATCGTTGGGAAAACACTTAGTCTGATCATTTACAGCATCCAACGACGTTGTACTGTATGGAAATTTCTTCACTGGAGTATATCAAGCCCGAGACATTACGCGTACAAGCGCAATTGATTCTCTTTTCATTAAATTATCTCATAGTTACAAGTCGACCCAGCGAATGTGTTCGCTGGACAAGTGTATATAATGTCGCATATACTAAACTGTATTACCATATTGTGGTAATTAATTGTGTATCCCCGCGTATACGAATGGGAAAGTAGACAGAACTTTATCTAAATAGATTACTAACGCATTTTAAGTAGTGTGTGTGCATGTGCAGAAAGTTTGGTATTTCCATTATTTAAAAAAAGTAGATATCGTATTGCATATCGGCATAATATGACGTTATACACGCGACGGTGCTTGCTGACGTCATTGGCCCTGTCGATTTATTGAGCATTAAGAAAGAATATCATCCACTTCACATAATGATTTAAATATGGTATTTACGTTTGATATGTTTGACCATGTAATGGTATTTATTTAATGTAAATCTGTAAATATGATTTTTAACTTGTACACACATTTATTGCCATATGTGGGCCGCGATTGTTGAGCAATGCTCAACTGCTCATCAGCATAAACATATCAAACGACAAAACAAAAATATGCATGGGTTAGCGTACATGTACGTTCCCATGATGATCGCCGTCACGTGACTTATAAATGTATATGTATTGCAAAGTTTTAGTTCGATGCATTTTATTTATTCCAAGCTATACTCGCACCAAATTGTAGAATCTATCTAAAGTGCATTTGATAACTAATACTGATAACCTATTACCTTCATTTTCTTTCGTTGCTGAGGAATACGATTATAATATGAATTCACGGAAGTATTGTGCATTGTCATAACTATGGAACAGGAATGAACTAACTAACCTTCTGGTAATCAAGGTCATGTATATTTGCCGAAAGTATTTACGGTACTAGTGCTGTGATAGTCGTATTCCGTCCAAACTGTCTACGTACTATTCATTCGAAGCTGCTTTTGTAATGGAGACATATGTATTTGCTACTGAAAACGATGCATGCAATATTGATCTAACCATAATTCGTTGCTCAGCCCACAACTTGAGATCAACAATACGGACGTGTGCATCAAATCGCCTGTGCAATTACTGTAATATGAATTCCTGTGAATACAAGAGCGTCATCAAGGGAGGTTCGATGGGTTCGTACGAACCACCCTTTGAGCCAGCACGATTTTTGTATAAAAAATAGGTCCGCAATAGCCATTTCCAGTGCATGAATAAGCAAACATTGTATTATTCAAATTACTATGATCTAATAAAAATGCAGTCAAGCGACGGCAAAAATATTGTAATATGCCAATTTTCAGTAATACGCTTCTTAAATTGACCTAAACTCTTTGCGCAGGAGCTAGTTGTTGTGCGAATATACCCGAATGCTGCATTTGGTTTCTACAAATGAAAAGCGTCCCTGTAGCCATTTCACCAACTATGCAAAATATACTTATCTAACAAAGTATACTTTGAGGGAGACATTTGAAATTTAAGGATAAAATTATTTATTTTTATTATACTGAATGTATTACATTATCACAGCCATTTTGGCTGTGATAATGTAATACATTCAGTATGAAAGACCTATTTAGTAATTAATTCTAGTTTTAGCTGGCTAAAACCAGACAATCTGGGCAAGTATCATCCAGTCAATATATAAAGCCGTCTATTGGGGCTGTATAAAGTGTGTACAGATTGCTCGCATAGCAATATACACTCAAATTGACCGGTTAGAAACTCCGACCAACGCTGGGTGGCCTTGGGGGCCGTTTTCGTACTCCAGTAGCCAATTTCATCAAAATTGCAAAGTATACTTTTCTAGCAAAGTATACTTTGAGGGAGTAATCATTTATTTTTCCTGAAATGCATTATTTCATATAGAACTAACGACTGCATATATTTGATGATTAAAACTAAGCAGAATTATTATACTGAATGTATTACATTATCACAGCCAAAATGGCTGTGATAATGTAATAAATTCAGTATAATAAAAATTAATAAATTTATCCTAAAATTGAAAATGTCTCCCTCAAAGTATACTTTGCTAGAAAAGTATACTTTGCAATGTTGGTGAAATAGGCTACAGGACTCTGCGATGTAGGCTAATTGCACTATACGATCGATTGTGTGCCAACAAAGTATGATTGCAAAACTACTACGTTGTTCGTCTTAGAGAGTTCCAGACAAGGTGCAACCCAGGTGGTGATCACAAGAACGTTATATATAACATGACACATGACATTTTACACAGAACGTTTTTCGTTATAATTCCAGCACAAAAATATTTACACAATTCCCTAACATTTGATTGGTCCGTAGCAAGTCTCTGTCCAGAATTTATATCCCAATAAACTCCATGCCGAACTACTTTCCGTAACCGTGAGGCGCAGTTAAAATAATTCTAAAGGAAACGGAAAATAAACACACTGATTTTCTTGATGAATTTATTTCAGATGCTGGAATTATAAGGAATGAATGGCCTTTTTGTGGAATTTATCGGGGATATAAACTTGGAAAAGTCGTGGGAATACTGGACGAGGCCTTAAAAAAATTACAATTTTCGAAAAAAAATAGAAAAAATCTTCTTTTTTTCTTTTTTTATTTGTTTTAGAAAATTGTTCTACCGCCAATAACAAAGTAGCGGTACTGTAGTGATGTGCTCATTGTGTTTACGTCCACATTGTATAATCATTTATATTAATATTATTACACGAATGCGAACCAATTATGTGATTGTGACTGGAGAAATGTGACTTTATGGGTTTTGCGACCAGTGTAAATTCAGATCAGCCTGTGTATCCGCACGATCAGAATCTACACTATTCGCCATTCCATCAACCAAACGCACGTCGTGCTTCTAACAAGCAATATAGATCGGTTACATAATATTAATTTAAGAATGAGAGTTCTTTTTTTTGGTGAAATTTGGCCTAATATTGATTTTATTGCGAAAAAAACAATTTCCACATGTCAAATCCCTATAGACATCTTCACAGAGTGAAGATGTCTATGGATATTTAACTTGGGGAAATTTGTTCTAATTTCAGAAATAGTGGACCGATTTTTCAAAATGTAACTTTTGTTTTCTTAGTTACATGTATATCATTTCCAAGCTATCTATCTGGGTTTCAGAATCAATTTCCAAAATATTTCGTTCTTCGACTCCTCCAGGTTCTCCACCTCTTTTGTCCCCATGCTCATTTTTCGTAATAAAATCAATATTTGACAAAATTTCATGAAATAAAAAGAAGGCTAATTCTTAAATTTTTATAAAATTTAATATTATCGAAAAAATATTGTTTTTCGCATTGTTTATATGGCCGTAAAATTTGGGCAGGTTTCGTGCAACAGACAGTAGGTAACTATTTCAGACGTATTCAAATGCTGTTGCTCTGACCGCCGAGCGAAGAGAATCAAATATGCGGTAATGTATTGCTATAACAAATATAGCATTCATATATATGTTGAGTATCAAGTAAATATATGCATTACATAGATGAACCTTTGCTGAAATCCGAAAAGTACTTTTTGAATAAGAAATAAGGTGTATGTGCGATGTTTTCAGTTCGTTTGCTCGCGATTTCTCATTTCGACAATTAGATTTGTTTCTTGTATTCTCGTGGGAAGGCAAATTAATAGCGACTCGTTTGCGCTTCCGACACGAATGCCCTCTGTCGGAGCGTCAAGTTTATTAAGACAATACAAACTGGGTAATCTTATTTCCTGTCTCTCGGAAATCGGAACACCATGTCTACCGGAATTACCAGGGTCACAGGTTGTATTTTCACGGCGCTACTGCCATAAAGAAAAGTATGGACTGGCTATTACAGTATAACCTCTCAAAATTGTAATTCTGGTATATGAGTGCTGTAATACACAGGCCCGTACGCAGAGGGGGTGCGACGGGTGCGTACGCACCCCCATTAACCATTTCACTCTTCACCCGCAGGCCTGTATAGCGGTATTGGCAAACAGTGCAGATCCAGATGAGCCGGCTCGTGACGAGCCGTCTCATCAGGATCTGCACTTTTTGCAAGTAATTTTCATAATTTTGAGAACAAAAAAACAAAATCAATATTTGACAAAATTTCATGAAATAAAAATACTGTCATAAAGTTAAACATTCACTTAGTTGAGCTGCAAAAAGCAAACAGTGTTTGCTTTTTGCCGCTCAAATAAGTGAATGTTTAAATTTGTTATAACTTTTTATCATTTGGTCCCTATTTAGTAATGAAGAAAATCAATATCCACTTGTAAACGTAAAATACGCAATGATTTTGAAATCAGGGGGTGTAATACGATTCAGACACAAAGCTTATCTAGAGCTCTGGTCTTATACGGTACATGGCTGATGATTGCAGGTGATATGTATCCTGTTGTGTTGTGCATTATTCTCCATGTACTGTGATCAATGTACGACGGTGGCATAGCTGCATCGAATACAATAATAATACCTGAGGGCCGTTTCACTAAACTTCCTATGACTAAAATGATCGTACGTGCAACATTATGATAGCCTGTAGATTTCACATAAACACTGTTTTCTTGTAACCAATTATTGGATTTACATTTATTGAGCATAGGCTGCAGCCTATGCTTAATAAATGTAAATCCATCAATTGAAGTTTACAGACGATCCTAAATTTGCAGTTACGAACATTTTAGTCGTACGAAGTTTAGTGAAACGGGCCCCTGGATTCTTAAAGTTACGGTTTATACACCGGCTGCTATCTTTGTCATCCATAAGTGTATGTTGTTAAATGTGTATTGCTTCAGAGGCCATATAATGAATTGTTATATCGTGTGAACGAATTGTTAATTCGAGGGAACGAATGGTTAATTCGTGGGAACGAATTGTTAAATTGAGGGAGCGAATTATCATTTCGTGGGAACGAATTGTTAATTCGAGTGAACGAATTGTTATTTCGTGGGAACGAATTGTTATATCGAGGGAACGAATTGTTAAATTGAGGGAACGAATTGTTGTTTCGTGGGAACGAATAAATTCAACAAAAAAAAAACATGTCCCCTGCGGGGCTGCGTACACTAGCCTCGTTTGCACACCAATTACGCGTAATGACTGTTTGGAGTAGGGCTACGTTTAGCATGTTGGGAATTGGGTTAATGGGAATTCTGTCACACTTCACGACTATCAGAGTGCCACTTCTATGCACACATATGGAACATATCAAATGAAGTTAGCATTGTATCACATACATAGGGTTGTTGAGAGGATGTACGACTTCTCACATGTCTTGGGACTTTCGTAATATGAGCAGGTGTCGCGAGAAAACCTGTCTTCGGGAGTCTGACGACGTCACAAGATATGACGTTGTGAACTTAGCTGACGTAATTTCAGCAGAGATTTCCAATTATCGACTTTTGTCAGACCGCCATGTTAGGTTTGTTCCGTTGTATTAACGTTATATAACGAACAGAATATATCTATAATCGGGTGTATGTGTGTGAAAAAAACGAAACAGTCTTCGATCTGTCATGGATCCTGTCTGAGGATGTATTGGTTGAACGTTAGACTGCCGTACTAACGGTCGTACGATCGAAATCCACCATTTTTATTCGAAACGGGCACATCTTATATTATGTTTTTATTAGCAATGATGGCGTAAGGGTAATTTTCTTTTATTATTTTGCTGCCGATATCACATATAAAAATTTATAACAACATTTACCTGCAAAAACAACAAAGCCATGGATGTTACGATGTCTCATCTGTGCATATGCACCGTCTGATCAGAACATACGACGTCCGTCATTCAGTCACTAGGGAATCCTTTCTCGATTACCGACAGGATATGGGTCGCCGATCGTACATTTATTGCAGATATTGTAAGGTCCGTTTTTTTCAGCAGGTGGTGCAAGTACAGCTGTAAGCGGGACGATGTCGTGAACATTCGACATTTCTGTTGTCTGAATATGAAAAACTTAAATCTGAATGCACACTGACGTGTGTGTCATGTTAATATAAGAACTAGATACGGTGGGATGATATTTCAAGGCAACATATGTTGGAGACATTAGCATCATGGACCGTGATCTGCACCACTTGAGGAACTTTTTTATTTTTTGAAAAATGACCCCCTTTTCTGCATTTCAGTTACTTAGGGGGTTGCGTGTTAATCGGCAAAGGTTGTAGCAGCATTGTCAATGAAATAATAGCAGTATGGGACAAACTTTTAAAAATCTAATATCATATCCACAGGAATATTCTGAATGTCAAATTCTTGGTGGATTAACTGTGCAGTTGGTCATAGACATGAACAGACGGAGGACGGATGGATTGACGCATCCACACATGCACAACGTGTGATTACTGGCATTCAGCTCATTTAATTTATGAAGTATCTCCCCTGTGTATCACAGTCTATTATAGTATACATATCAAGTAAAATAAAATACAAAGTCCTCGGATTTTGATCAAATACAATAGTGTGTATTGTGATAATATAAATAGAAAATTTGCACTATGGAAAGCAAAAAAAGATATAAAACTTCCTAACACATCATTAGGGCCGTAACCAGATAGCCAAAAACGAGGAGTCAGTGGTCATGACCCCCCCCCCCCCCCCTCCACCCACACACGGAAAGAAAATGACGAGTATTTATTATAAAATCTAAAAAATATTTACAAATAGAGCAGATTCTGATGACACGGCTCGTTATGAGTTGGCTCACCTGTGTCTACACGGTTTTGTTGAAACTTTCGAATTAACTCGGGTTACCACATCTTTGACAGACTTCCTGGTGTTGTTTCTGTAATAACACAGCTAGTGAGCAAGGTAGGTGCATGAGGATGTGATAAATAAGTTGGATCACGTTTTGGTATGAATAATATCGTCTAGCATTACAGGATCCGGATCCGGATACGGATAACAAAACATCTGATCGAATATCAACATGATTAATAATGGAAGAAACTATTTATACATGTAGTTGAAATTAACATGACAATAAGAAACACTACACTTATTTTCACGACCATGACTATTTGAAAAGCATAATAAATGGGGTTGAATAGAAAAATGGAAGTCGCTGTCGGTGCAGCTGAATTTTGTCCATTTTTACAGTAACAGTATATGCGACGTAACCAACGACACGGACATGTCCATTGTGTATGCAATGAGTATTATGACAACTGTGTAGTCTAACTCGAGCCAATATTGAAGCGCATCGTAAATAAATCGGATATTTAATCAGATACAATACCGAATCTACCTAGCGTGGACGCCGCCATTTTGCTTTGAATGACGTCGTTAGATTTGTGACGTATGGCGACGGAATGACGTCAAAAGATGACGTCACGCACGTTCAACAATTAAGTTTAGAATGCGGTAAAAATTAAATACATGATTAGTGCTGTCGAATATAAAATATATTCGGTTTCGCCCCGACAACTTTATAGGGGCTCGCTAAAGCTCGCCCCAATAAAGCTGTCTAAGGCTCAACCGAATATATTTTATATTCGACGGCACTAACAATGTATTTACTATATATACTGTAACGCCGTTTGACGTGGCTTTTACGTGACGTCTCATTTGCTCATTCGACCTGAATAGTGGTGTTGTATAAAATGTAATATCTTAATGAATATTGCAGATATCATGATCAAATAAAAAGTATTCAATTCATCATACAAATACCATTGTCATAGTAACAAAATGTTAATTTGACCAAGAATTTCCCGAAGACAGGTTTTCTCGCGACGCGGCTCATATGTTGCGTTGGACAGGCCAGTCCAGTGTTTTCATTCAAATATATGTGTGTCATTTGTCTATGGATGCGTCAAGTGTGGTGTGCTGTGTGTTGTGTGCTTGTCACATTCCGCTTTTAACTACTACCGCTGGCTAACCGGAGGTGAAAATGAAGCCGAGTGCGTAAGTCTTCCCTGCCTGTACACATTCACTCTGTCATCAAGCCCCTATGCAGTGCCTCCACGTTGGCGACACATGGTAATTGAGCACCTCGGGGCCTCAAGCTGAGATGCAAGGGACTCGGAGGCCGTCTGCACATAGACATGCGACAAATCAGGCACACCGGCGTGTGGACATGTCCTGATGCCTATGAACAGACCCCAATACTTGGTAAATAGCACCACTGCCTTGTGGATACGTTGGGAGAGGCTAAAGCTAAGGGAGAAAGCCCTAACAGAAACCTTGTGCTTTCAGGGACGGTTCTTTAGTCAGAAGCTACGGGTGAGGTAACCGCGACCGAAAACTTAGATAGCTGAAGTCAGTGACACTGGGCCATAGGCGCTCTCTAACAAACCACAGTATCTTGCAATTACACCATGCTATGGTGACAAATAAGAAAACTATTCAAATTTATCGAGAATAGTAGGTCAGTGCCATGAAGCGGAAACATATCTGGCAAGGCTTAGGAAATGGGATGGGCGAGGCTCTGCCGAGCACATCCCGTTTCCGTGCCGCGCCAGATATTCCCGTAGACACCTACAAATGGCTTTAAATGCAAAAAATAACCCCAGTCACCGCACATATCTATACGAAGTGATTAGGTCGTATTGACAGAATATCAAAAATATTTATCCCGTCAACACAGTGCGTATGTGCCGTGAAACACGGTGCCGTGAAACATTTTTGATATCCGGTCAATACGACCAAATCACTGCGTATGAATATGTGCGGTTATCATACTCGTCGATTCTCCGATTTTGAGGATGCTGCTGGGGTTATTTTTGGCATTTTAAAGCTATTTGTAGGTGTTAATGGAATAAATGGAATAGTAGGTTAGTGCCGTGAATGGTACAAGATATATGGCACGGCACGGAAACGGGATGGGCTCGGCAGAGCCTCGCCCATCCCGTTTCCTAAGCCTTGCCAGATATTTTCCCATTCACGGCACTAACCTACTATTATCTATGTATCTCACTTGCCATAATTGAAATAAATAATGTAAGACGAAGAGTACATTGTAGCATTTTATTTTATTTGGATATTTCGTAGTATCAGAGTACGCGACCTATGGATCAAATGTAGTATACTATTAGCAGCTAAAGGCCACTGTCATTTTTTGAGAACAAATAACAAATATACAGTACCATTTTTTAAAACTGAAAACTCAGAGAGTAAACGTCTTAACTAATTCCTTTATTTATATGTTTTCAGACACCATGTCGCTGGGTATTCTTACCTCCAAACTGCAGGCCCTGAAGAGCATACAACGTCTACAAACTATCCCTCAGCTCTTCGACGGCACTGCTGATTCTGACTACACGCACGTAACCAGACGGAAGACACGTGCTCAGCTAATTAGATTGAGTGCCGCCGTTTGTGGAATCGAACTTTGCTATGCCGCGGAAACTGCGTTTGTCAGTCCAATACTTCTGAAACTTGGTGTACCGGTCGCCTTCATGACGTTGGTCTGGTGTGTTAGTCCTCTCGTCGGCTTCTTCCTAGTACCGATTATGGGGTCGCTCAGTGATAGATGTACTTTGAAGCTCGGACGACGGCGGCCGTTCATATTGGTGTTGTCCGTTGGCATTGTGGTTGGCCTGATACTGGTGCCTAACGGGGAGCATCTCGGCATTGTAATGGGCGACACCGGCATTGTGCCGCTCCTTGGTAACCACAACGACGGTAGCCCGGGAAACGTCACGGCAACTAATGTAAAGAAGATCAATTCTACGTCTAATTTAGTGACGCTGTCTAATGGAACTACCATTGTGTTGAGGTCCAGTTTTAGCCCCGAGTGGCCATCACTTGTGAAACTTCCTCATAACCACGTGGCGGGTATTATATTTACTATAATAGGCGTGACTATGTTAGACTTCAACTGCGACGCCTGTCAGTCGCCATGTCGTACGTATCTATTGGATATTTGCATACCAACTGACCACCCACGTGGTTTGTCATCGTTCACGATTATGGCGGGACTTGGCGGGAGTGTCGGTTACCTGATGGGCGGAGTCAACTGGGAGGCCACGAGCTTTGGTACTGCCCTCGGAGGTCACGTGAGAGTGGTGTTTACCGCCGTCCTATTTCTCTTTGTTATTAGCGTTATTTTTACGGTTAACAGCTTCAAAGAAATTCCATTGAAGGAATTAGGCGTTACCAAGGAGATGTTGCAAAGGAATGTGCGGAAGGTAAAGAAGGCTAAATATAAGAAGTTTGTCAATGAAAGCTCGGAGGACGAGGAGTCGGATAAGGAAGGCATGCACGTGGCGGCGTCGGAGGGGACATACGGAGCGCTGTCTGAAACCGGCGTCCCAAAGTTCCTCTTTACAGAGGAAAACGAACATACCAAAACAAAGCAGAACGCATACGCGGACAGTAATTACTCAGATACAAATACACCGATGAACAGTGACGTTGGTGATACACCATTGCAGAATGGAATATTAGCCAGCGATGCCAGCAGTAGTACAAAACAGACGATTAACACACGTACAGGTACAATATTTGACGAAATATCTTTGAAAACCTACCTCAGGTCAATAGTAAAAATGCCCAGGTCATTGCTAATCCTCTGCGTGACGAACCTGTTTTGCTGGATGTCTCTTGTCTGCTACTCTCTATACTTCACTGACTTTGTCGGTCAGTCCGTATACGGGGGCGACCCTCGGGCACCAATCGGCAGCGACCTGCACGATCGCTATGACAACGGTATACGGGTGGGATCATTCGGAATGTCTTTGTACTCGTTGTCATGCGCAGTCTATTCGATAGCGGTGGAGCACCTTGTGGAACGCTTTGGTAGGTGCATCTTATTCACTTAATAATGAGCCACGCCATGTGATAGAGAATAGTAGGTTATGCCGTGAATGGGGAAAAATATCTGGCAAGGCTTAGGAAACGGGATGGGCGAGGCTTTGCCGAGCACATCCCATTTCCGAGCCGCGCCAGATATTGTTCCCATTCACGGCACTAACCTACTATTCTATTTATCCCGTCAACACCTACTAATGGCTTTAAAATGAAAAAAACATAATCCCAGCCACCGCACATATTCATACGCAGTGATTAGGTCATATTGACAGGATATCAAAAATGTTTCACGGCACCGTGTTTCACGGCACAGACGCACTGTGTTGACGGGATAAATTTAAATGTGTACCTAAGAATATGTGCGATTTTCCATTAAATATATGTACAGAAACTGTAATATTTTATTAACTTCCAAAGTTAACGAAATTTACATAGCAAATGCGGAATTCTGATCCGCTCCAAGCATGTCATCTGTCCACATCATTAACGGAAAATGTTGTAAATTTTGTAAATATCTTTCATGACATATACATATAGCACATGTACATAGGTACAAAATCACATGGCGTGTCTCATTGTTTTTTCTATTTGTATTATTATATGGTCCTGCTATTGTTTAAATTTCGTTCAAAAACATATATCATTATAACAACGACGTATTTGACGTTATGACGTCATTACTTGAATAATACTGGAACGTGACGCTTCATTGTTCATGTTTGTTATTCCATTAATGAACAACATGTACATGTATTATTATTAGTATATGACTGAGAAGTCCAGCCAATGAGATTGCCCAATAGAGGGTCACATGCCTGCGGACATAATTTATATTCACCTGAATATCAAACGCGGACTCGCAAAACAGCAAAGCAACAACAATGGATGCAAACTGAAACAAACTTGTACACAAATTTCAGTCGGGTTTCAGCAAAACCATAACACATATCATACGATCCTCTAACTTCGATAGCCGCACACATTCGAGACCATTTTTATTTTCTCGTTCTATCGCGAGATTTACGGGTTACGTCACTTCCATTACACTTGTGCGTCCAACCGAAGCCAGATGAAAGGTCACAAATGCCAAGTTAGAAAAATGCGATTTAAACAGGACTAATACATTGCCAAACAACACAACACACCTAAATGTCGTGTTTTCCACTAATCCCATTAACCCCCTCCATTAAAATCCGGATTTCGATAGGAAAACTTACACATAAATGAGTTCGCTTGAACCCGTATGTTGTTTACATGTTTATCAATGGAGGTCACGTAATATTTGTAGGTAGAAAGGCACTAATAATGTAGGAATATAGATTTTCATTCAGTCACCACCTTAACCTATTTTTTTTTAAATTGTCACTTTTAAGTTCGTCCACATCAGTCCAATACCTCCATTTATCAGCAGATATATGCAATCTGGTCTCTGTTTTTGTTATTCCCATTGTGGACGAGTACCACATGCAGAAGGGATTGAAGTGTCTTACTCCAAAAATAGACATTACCACTTTAAAAAAGTATTAAAACCAACAAGCTGAAACTACATATTGTTTAATTTGTTTAATCTAGCAAATTATATTTTCCAAGTTGGCAATCGTTTGTCTAATCATTTAAGTTCGAAACAATATGTATCGTGACCCCTGAACGCAATGGTACATTATGCAGACACAATTTGTGGTGTTTTCGAACCGGGAACCTGCACCGGAAGAGCATATGACGTCATAGGGTCAGAGGTCGCGACCCTTCACGGTACGCTGGAGGCGGCCATTTGTAGACGAGCGTGTTTTGAAAGTAAACAATTGCATTTCTCCGTGCTTTTGAAGCCAGTAAACGCAATATATATACAGATAATTGAATTATATTTGCATGTAACTAATAAAAAAAGGTTTATACTCTTATTATTTATTACGCATGTTGTTTAATATCGTTAGAGTCTCGAATTATGAGCAGTCCAGGATATAATAAAATAATTATTGTCTTTTGAGTCGATGTACACTAGATTTACGGACCTGAGAAATGTCATATTCACCGAGGCCTTCTCAGGTCCGTAAATCTCGTGTATACCTCCTCAGAAGTCAATAATTGTATATTGTCATATGATTTGAAAATTCAACCAACGCTATTTAAAAACTATATTTATTCACTATTAACTCGCAATAATGAAAATATACAACATCGATCATACGGGGATGCATACGTCGTACTTAACTAATAAGACTACTTCCGTTGCGACGTTGGTATATACGTACATGATGGTGATGGCGGCACCACGGAGAGCTTCAAGGATGTACTATAGGAATGAATGGCCTTTTTGTGGAATTTATTGGGGTATAAACTTGGAAAAGTCGCGGGAATACTGGACGAAGGCCGGAAGGCCTCGTCCAGTATTCCCGCGACTTGTCCAAGTTTATATCCCCGATAAATTCCACAAAAAGGCCATTCATTCCTTATAATTCCAGCATTTGAAATAAATTCATCAAGAAAATGTGTTTATTTTCCGTTTTCTTAAGAATTATTTTAACTGCGCCTCACGGTTACGGAAAGTAGTTCGGCTTGGGAGTTTACTGGGATATAAATTTTGGACAGAGACTTGCTACGGGCCAATCAAATGTTAGGGAATTGTGTAAATATTGTTGTGCTGGAATTATATGTATATACATTTCCAGTTCTAATAGTGACGACATTCTTGATTTGGAATTGCGGAAGTGCGCGAGATATTATACCAGTCTGCACTGGACGTCATGGTGAGTGGTGCACAATGGATTCTGCGATGGGATTTCACTGGTAATCATGGCAACGATGAATGTTTATAATGATGATTCAGCCGCGTTTAATATTACACTGCTTTCACGCATACCTCATGCCATAAAAAATGGATTCAGTGTAATAAATTGAATTTCATTGAATAGACCATATTATTATTCGCCCATGTGTATTTAAAGCTCAACTCAATGAAGGAACGTACCGGGTATGGAAGGTGTTCGAGTCAATTTCCACCCTTAAATATAAGCCGAATAAATAAGAATAAGGATCGTAGCTAGTTATTTCCTTTTGCAAATATATTATATAAATCCGGTCCTATGCTGTATTTCTGCGTTTGTTTCTTACTGAACAGAGTAGACCCAGATCAGACTGCAGTCTGATCTGAGTCTACACTGATGGTGCAGTAACATTAATAATTATGAAAATATGAATCTCGCAAATAATGCAGTCCCTGATCATAATTTATTGTATGTAGGATGGAAAGGATCAACGCTAGTCTGGAACACTGTAATGACTCCCATTCACAACAATTCAAAGCTACATTCGTCCTTTTTTACGAACAATAAGGCCCTACAATGCTCAATTTGGACCGGATTTCTATAAATAAATTAAAATGGAGATAACAAGCTACGATCTCGCATTAGGCGTGGCGAGAGCATAGCTTTGAGACTGCCTCATTTAAAGTTCGTCAATCGATTAGCAAACATATACCGATTGACAATCAGTTAGTCAGGGGGGGTTGTATCACTAATCTTCGTACGACTGAATTGTTCGTAAGTGCAAAATTATGATAGGCTGTAAATGTCACATTAACACTGTTTTCTTGTAAACGATTATTGGATTTACATTTATTGAGCATAGGCTGCATATGCAGCCTATGCTCAATAAATGTAAATCCATCAATTTAAATTCCCAGGCGATCCTAAATTTGCACTTACGAACATGTTATTCGTACGAAGTTTAGTTAAACGGCCCCCTGGTGCCTAATATATACTAGACAGTATACATGTAGCTGAACATCATCTTACTATCAGGTGTATACAAATACATCGAAGGAGCCACCGTTACCATGGTTACGATTGCCAGCGTATTCATCATCTGAGTGTGCATTTGCTCAGCGTCGACCAATCAAACTTCCCGATTTCGAGTACGAGAACGCAATACATACTCAACACATGCCGTGTAGTCACTCTGTGTGACATATCTCCGTGTTTCAGGAGCCAAGCCGGTGTATATATGCGGCCAGCTGGTATACACGGTCGGGATGGCGGCAATGGCGATGAGTCGACAACCAGTAGCCGTGCTGCTTCTATCTCCGTGTGCCGGCATCATGTACGCCACACTGTTCACCATGCCGTACCTGTTAGTGGCGCACTACCATTCCAGTGGCAACGTACGTATACGTATTGTTACATGGCTGCCGTTGTTTGACACCGCTCACAGCCGTATTCAAACGTACAGCGCGTGCTGTTTGACCATGGCTGTAGACAATGCTCATTCCGGGGCCAAGCCAACACCTACGTAATGCATGCCGTTATCCGAACGCGCCATTACGTTACCAGATCAGTTCACAACGGTCGCACTGACCTTTTGAAATTGACGGGGCTGCATCGTGCGACGTGTACTGCGACCCCGGAATATGGATGTCTAAATCAGCTGTTTGAATGGAACGGGTACCGATAGTACTGCATAAATGCTCAAATTGAATGAAATTTCCGATAGAAGTGTAACGATAACGTTCGATCATTTCCAGCCGTGGGGAAACGTTCCCGTGGCACTCAGAAACTGTTTGAACCCGCCGCCTACGGCCTTGGGGTTCAAACAGTTCCCTCGTGCCACGGCAAACATTTACCCACGGCTGGACATGGTCGAACCTGATATTCTTACACCAACCTAACATATCAGCGTGACTGGTCATCATCGTTCACCCTGGCCTGCCTTATTAACAAATACGTGTAATTGTCGTGTAGTGGATGTATGTTCACATTAAACCTGATACTATTGTCTATGTGCCAGCATACTTATTACAGTAGAACCTCTCTAAACCGGACTCAGAAAAGTTAATAGTGCTTAATTTTGATATGTTTCATTTCTAGTTATCTTAATTGATACTATAATTATGTTCACAACCGCAAAGCGTCCACACGTGTCTTGAAGTAGTAATCTGTCTGTTTTACTGTGAAACCCTAAACCTCCCAAGGTTTAGACAGGTACCACAGTACATACGTCAGACGCATGTAAATGACTCAGTGATGCAGTCCCAAGCAGTACTGCTGGTGACGAATTGCAATCGCTGCAGAAATGGCATTCGCCGTACTTTCATGAATAGCGATGTTTGCACGGCACGGTACTGGGTTTGTGAGAAAAAAACACAGAAATCGATACACGGCTCGTTTGTCACAAGTCTGTTGTCGTGTCATTAGTTTCCCTATATCTGAGATTGTAATATCTGCTGTTGGCCTAAGGCCATGATATAGTTGGCATGTGAGGCACTCCAAATTATTTTGTACCTTCGGAAAACTGCGTGATTTAATATAGGAATGAATGGCCTTTTTGTGGAATTTATCGGGGTATAAACTTGGAAAAGTCGCGGGAATACTGGAAGCATTCGTCCAGTATTCCCGCGACTTTTCCAAGTTTATATCCCCTATAAATTCCACAAAAAGGCCATTCATTCCTTATACTTCCAGCATTTGAAATAAATTCATCAATACAATGTGTAAATTTTGACAGACGGCAGCCATTTGTTTACATTGACAGCACTGACAGTGCACCTGTAGAAAGTAGTTCGGCGTGGGAGTTTACTGGGATATGAATTTTGGACAGAGACTTGCTACGGGCCAATCAAATGTTAGGGAATTGTGTAAATATGTTTGTGCTGGAATTATTGAAATATGTTTAAAACATTTACATTATTTTCCGCAAATAGCGTCAGACGTTGACAATACTTTCAGAGTACTTCAACTTCTGACGTCATTTACGGAAACTATTGTAATTTCTGTAAACGTATTTCATGAAATTACGCGGATGTCCGAAGGTACAAAATCACATGGCGTGTCTCATATACATTATAAGTTATCATATATTGTGTGTTATTGTATTAAGTGTCTTATATGTGGTATTGAATTAGTTGTCATTTACATGTAGATGTCCTTTTAGAGATATTCTTTATATACCGCGACCCAGCATTTAATGATATACGTGACGTCATATAAATAATTTATGGGTTTCAAAGGATGCTTTCTAAGGTTGATGGGATACGTATATTGACTATATATGGAAATGATATTATTATATGAATGAATGGCCTTTTTGTAGAATTTATCGGGGTATAAACTTGGAAAAGTCGCGGGAATACTGGACGAGGCCGGCCGGCCTTCGTCCAGTATTCCCGCGACTTTTCCAAGTTTATATCCCCGATAAATTCCACAAAAAAGTCATTCATTCCTTATAATTCCAGCATTCGAAATAAATTCATCAAGAAAATGTGTTTATTTTCCGTTTTCTTAAGAATTATTTTAACTGCGCCTCACGGTTACGGAAAGTAGTTCGGCGTGGGAGTTTACTGGGATATAAATTTTGGACAGAGACTCTGCTATGGGCCAATCAAATGTTAGGGAATTGTGTAAATATTTTTGTGCTGGAATTATTTGTGTATACTGTACGGTTCACTGTAATGTCATATACATTGTAGTATGTACAACGCATCGGTCAGCTTTTCCTCTTGTAGCGTGTGACACAAACAGGAAACTGTAAGATTGATAAACTACTACTGTCTGTTTCACGAAACATGCCCAAATGTTACGGCTTTATAAATAATGCAAAAATAATGTGTTTCGCTAAAATTAAATTATAGCAAAATTTAAGAATGGGCCTACTTTTTATTTCGTGAAATTTGGTCCAATAATGATTTTATTGCGAAAAAACAATTTCCACGTGTTAAATCCCCATAGACATATTCACAGAGTGAAGATGTCTATGGGGATTTAACATGGGGAAATTTTTCTAATTTCAGAAATAGTTGACCGATTTTCAAAATGTAACTTTTGTTTTCTTAGTTAGATCATTTCAAAGATATCTAGCTAGGTTTGAGAATCAATTTCCATTTTTTTTTCGTTTTTCGGCTCCTCCTCCAGGTTATCCACCTCTGTTTTCCCTATGCTAAATTCCCATAGAGAACTCATTTTTCGTAATAAAATCAATATTTGACCAAATTTCAGGAAATAAAACGAAGGCTCATTCTTAAATTTTGATAAGATTTAATATCATCAAAAAAATAATTAGTGCATCATGTTCCAAAGATAATTATTACAAGGTGATATGAATTATCTCATGCATAAGCACACACCATGTTTCATAAAGGGTTATTCTCTAATAATTCACAAAATCTGCAAATGGCCATGGTACACTGTGTAAATCTTCAGGGGCCCGTTTCACTAAACTTCGTACGACTAAAATATTCGTAAGTGCAAATTTAGGATCGTCTGGAAATTTTCTATTGATGGATTTACATTTATTGAGCATAGGCTGCATATGCAGCCTATGCTCAATAAAAGTTAATCCAAAATTGGTTGCAAGAAAACAGTGTTAATGTCAAATTTTCAGACTATCATAAGTTTGTACTTACGAACATTTTAGTCGTACGAAGCTTAGTGAAACTGCGCCCTGGTCACTCCACTGACCTAACTTTAAAATTACAGCTGTAACAAGTTACCACATATAATTCTGATAGCAACGCATTGATGATGTATGTAACGCACCAATCACGATGGCATATGCGTTTCATGGGTGCTCTGAAAGTTATTTACAATAACTTATAACTTTCACAAAGAATCGAGCACCGTTTATTTCTTACATTCACGTGCTCTAGTTTTATTTACATTTACTGTAGCCGATTATTCGTCAAAACGACAGAATTATGAAATTAAAACCGCAAATATAATAAAGGGCAACGTGTACCGCATTTGCTGCGGTATATTTCATAAAATATGTCATTTCATTAGAAAGATATTAAAGGAAATCTACTGTAAACATAGCTAAAATCAAAGTACTGACATTTATGATCTCCATAAAAACTGATCACTTGCGGAACTAGAGACTGAAAGTTGCATATGTTCTCAATCATCATCCAGAGGGAAATGTACTGTGATGGTGCAAACCCATTCCCATACATACGTTTTCTCTAGAATAAATTACTGTTTGAAACTCCCAGAAATAAATGTACGAAACTGGCGGCTAACTGGTCACTGCTACCTAACGGTGAGAACTAAAGATAATACCTGCTGTATCAATACGCACGAAATATATTGATTCGTATTTTCCATAATTTAACTGACAAACTGAGCCCAAAACTGTGAAAACTATAGAGAATAGTATATGTAGAGTTTTAGATACAAAGCAAGACATACCAAAACGCCATAGGATAAGTTGCACAAGGCACTATTTTCTTGGTCGTACTCGCCATTTACTCACCCCCATAGAAATTTGCGTGACATAATATGCATTATCAAGGGAGATAAAATATAAAAACATGACGCCACGCCGTTCGGAAACACGTGATACCACACCCTGATTATCAGGCTGAATGAATAAAGACACTGATATTGATATAAACGGAAATTTGTTCGAATGTGTAAGATCGTCTTCAAGTTCATGTTATTGAAGGATTTTCTTGCACCTGCCTCTTTTCAGTTTTCTCAGCCAAACGACAACACCGGAAGTTCGTCCAACATCCGGGGACTCGGGACTGACGTGGCGCTCGTGAGCAGTATGGTGTTCCTGGCACAGTTCCTACTCTCGTTGTTTATGGGAAGTCTCGTGCACATCACCGGAAGTACGGTGACGATCGTGATTTCCGCCGCTGTACTGAGTCTGTGCGGCGCCGTGAGCGCCACCCAAGTCATGTACTTGGATCTGTAACTAGGTGTATACTATAACACATAGAAGGCTGAAAATAATAAGTGTCGTCTGCTGTTATATTTTTGTCTTCTTTCTAAATAAAAAAACAATGCTTGACAACACTTTAGAATCATTTCCATTGGAAATGATTCTAAGGTGTTGTCAAAGCATGTTGTTGATGATACAAATGGAAAATAAACAAATAAACAGCAGAAGATAAAATATAATTTATCATTTTAATGGTTAAGGTTGTACCTATTATCGGGTCAAGCAATCAGAAGGTGATGATAATTAGTAGTCAGAAGCAAATCTTATAAATGCATTATAAGGCGCAATAGTTCCTGACAGTACAGGTATATATCTAACCATGTATATTGTATTTTAATTGAAGGGGTTTGTGGAAAACAGGGGGCTAACTCCAGGAGGAGTTAGCTCAGTTATTTTCCACAAACCCCTTCAGAAGTTGTATATGTTCTACCTAATATCCGGCGAAGCCATCCAATATAACCATTATATTCAGACTGAAGCCGATCTCATATATACATGTATATATTATAATGCGCATTGTTGCCTAATTGTACTTAGAAGTCTCAGCAGGCTTGTAATGGAAGGAGTCGAGTGGAATAAGGGCGATAACTCCTTCATGGAGTTAACCTCTTTCTTCCACTTACCCCTTCAGCTGTGCACGAAACCATCCAAAATAACCAGCATTTTCAGATGTAATTCGTGTGAATGTGTTACAATGCACATTATTGCCTAACTGTACTTAAAAGTCTAGACATGGATTTTAACAATTTTAAGCGATTAGTGGAATAAGGGCTCGCTCATAGAGTTACAGTGGGATCAGCGTGTAAGTGCACACACGAACGAACACGACAGGTTGGTTCGCTACCCACCCAAAGTGTATGTTGTTACCACTCAGTTGAACCGTCTCGCCGAGACGGTTCAACTGAGTGGTAACAACATACACTTTTGATGCGAAATGAGAAAAAATGCAGAAAAATATTTACATTTTATTTTATACATGAAATACAATGGGGTCAGCGTTCCAACCTGTCGTGTTCGTTCGTGTGTGCACTTACACGCTGACCCCATTGTAGTCCCATACTTTCACTCACCGCGTCAGTTATAAATAGAGTATACTTAGTTTGGCGCGGGGGCCATCAAACATACCGATGATATGCAGGGGTATTTATTCCACGGCGCATTCTAACTTCAAGTGACAGAGAACCGTAAGAGTAAACAGCAAGCACAAAGTAGCGACCTCGTTAAATATGCTTCCCATGTTTGAAGCCGCAATAGAGTACATGCGTTACATGCCATACATCAACTTGCAAGTGCATGATACATACATAAAGCATGCAGGTTAGAGTCCCGTTCGTATTCCTGTAATTGCTACTCAGATTACGTTCCGGTAAATCCCAAACAATGTATTGAACAAACAAATATAATTATTACCCAACTCCCTATATAATTTGATATGCCATTGTTTTGACTAATTCCTTAGGTTTTTGACGTGCCTGTGCAGTAGTTATACGTGCCTGGCAATAGTTCCGCATGCCTGGGCAATACTCAAAAATATTTCATCCCTGTAAATCATGACTTATGATTTTTGTAGAAGATTAGCGTCGTAAAAATCAACGTAATTTAGATCGGCCAATCGATGAGCCACATGACATCTTTACGTTTATTGTGTCACATACACTGTTACAGGTTGAGCAATAAAACATTTATTTCATGGTCATTCGGGGAACAGTCAAAACATATTTCCCCTCGGTACTGTGGACGATCCGATGCACTATTGCCCTCGCAAGTTAGCAATTCGTTCCCGTGGGGCCGAATTGTTAAATTGAGGAAACGAATTGTTAATTCGTGGGAACGAATTGTTAATTCGTGGGAACGAACTGCTAAATTAAGGGAACGAATTGTTATGTCCTGGGAACGAATTAATAAAAAAAAATGATACATCCCCTGCGGGGCTCCGTAGGCGACATAAATTACCAATTCTGCAAAAAACAGGAACCCACTTTTCCGACGTTTCGGCACAAGGCCTTTATCAAGGAATCAGTATTTATCCCGTCAACACAGTGCGTATGTGCCGTGAAACACGATGCCGTGAAACAATTTTGATATCCAGTCGATACTATTTTTGCATTTTACAGCCGTTTGTAGGTGTTGGCGGGATAAATAGAATAGTAGGTTAGTGCCGTGAATGGAAAAAATATCTGGTGCGGCTCTGAAACGGGATGTGCTCGGCAGAGCCTCGCCCATCCCGTTTTCTGAGCCTTGCCAGATATTTTTTCCCATTCACGGCACTAACCTACTATTATCTATCTACTGAACGCTAAGTGGCATCGAAATTAAGTTTGCACATTGGAATCTATACTTGAACTGCTTGTTGAGCTCATACTAGACTCGCCGCTATCTTGTCTCTCCACACTTTGCTGTTTATGTGGCTTCGGTGCTTGTACTACTACCTCGTCCTCGCTCTCCGACGCGGAGCTGCTGCTGCTGCTCTCCACGTGCCTCTGTGACTTTCGCCTCGCCCGACGGCGCGTTCTCTGTCTTGCTAGCACGTGGCGGTCCGCCGTCGCGTCGTCAGCACTCATGATTCTCGACGGCAGCATGTAAGGACCGGCGTTCTCGTAAGCCGGCGGGTTTGAGTAGACTGCTACACTTGACGGCTGTGATTGAATCATTCTAATTGGCGGCGATCGCGGACCGTTTGGTACAAGATATGGTTGCGGACTGCCACGACGAACCAGTGACGTAACTGGAGGAAGTAAATCGTGGTGCATCGGTGCATGCGCCTGGATCACGCTGTGGAAAATATTGCTGGGGCGGTGGTTGTCCGAACGAGGACGCGAGGAGTTGCGCCATGTATGAGCGGTAGTCGTACATGTAACCGTCCGTGAACGGGTCACCCCCGGGCCGAATGTTTTGCCGAGACAGCAGCGGTGGAAGCAACATACTCGCCATGTTTAACCCCAGACCGTCAGCAAGGCCGGGATTCCTGGAACGCTTCGGATACCGGATAATAGACGGATGATCGTCGTCATCTCTGGATTTACGACGGAGATTTTTGACACCACGTGATGTCGTTTGGTCGTCGTCGTCGTCGTCGTTTTCGTCGTTGTTCTGGGAACGTCGTTTCCTGATCAGGTACCTGGTCAGCAACACACCAGATCCAAGCGAGCCCACCTGCAGAAGAGAAAGTTTAACATTAATTTACACAATAGACCAAAGGGCCGTTTCACTAAACTTCGTACGACTAATATGTTGGTAAGTGCAAATTTCAATTGATGTATTATTTAAATTAATTGAGCATATACTGCATATGCAGCATATACTCAATACATGTAGATCCATTAATTGTTTACAAGAAAACATTACTAATGTGAAATTTACAGACTATCATAAGGTTGCAACTTATCGACATTTTAGTCGTACGACGTTTAATGAAACTGCCCGCAGTATTTTAAATAGGTTACCGAATTTAAAAAGGAGTAGCCTCCCTTAGAATGTTTGCTGTGTCAACATTATAATTGGCAGAATATGTCGGTTTATGTCACGTTGCTTTGCTTAAGCAAAGCGACGTGACATTAACCCAACACATTCAGTCAAGTATAAGGTCATACAAAAGTAATTAATTTGGTTCTCAGACACCGTGTTTGCGGAATGTGACGCGGACGACGGATTGCTTTTTTTAATATATTGTTTTGTTTGATACTGATATTTTATCAAGCCGCCTGATGCATATATATGTTCTATAATGATACTATAACCTCTTTGGACGTCAACAATCACCAGCGTTTTGCGAGACTTGATTGGATTTAACAAACAGTTTGCATGGTAGTGTTTGTATTGATCATCTGGCGAATTTAGTAGAATTTTATTTCTACGTGACGATAAAATGATCGACGAGCAAGGATTTTTCTGACGCCGCGATATCTGAGAACCAAAGTACTTTTTGTTATTGCCTGCCGTCGAGGATGGTCCCGACGCTGTCAAACTGAAGGAACTTTACTCGTGACCAGTAGCCGATTTCACCACAATTGCAAAGTATACTTTTCTAGCTAAGTATACTTTCAGGGAGTAACCATTTACTTTTCTCGAAATGCATTACTTCATATAGAACCGACTACTGCATATATTTGATGAGTAAAAGTATGCATAATTATTATACTGAATGTATTACATTATCACAGCCAAAATGGCTATGATAATGTAATACATTCAGTATAATAATTATGCATACTTTTACAATAAAAATTACTTAATTTATCCTTAAATTGAAAATTTCTCCCTCAAAGTGTGCGTATTAGCAAGATCAGTATACTTTGTAATTTTGGTGAAATCGGCTACGGAGTTTCCAATTTCGCTAACCAATTTATAATACTGATATATACCCACAACATCCTTCATGTATCATGTTTATACGCCTGGGAAGCATAGGGTAGATATTTGAATAACGGGAAATAATACAGAATCCGTCGGTGTCGACTCGGCGGAGGGAGACAACGAGTGAGTTATTTCTGGTTGGGACTGGAGAAATGGGGCCTATGGGATTTATGACCAGGGTAGTTTAGTGAGTACACCCTTGTAGCCTGATAGCGGTATTTGTATATTGCTTGTTAGAAGCATGGCGGGTATTTCATTGCTGGAATGGCGAACAGTGCAGACCCTGATAAGACTATGTGGATGCACGGGCTTATCTGGATCAACAATCAGCGCAAAGCCCGTTTCTCCAGTCACTGCCGCATTTAATGTTTGCTCGAACGCATTGGGGATGAATGTTATTATTTCATGGTAATCAAATATGAGATATATAAAATATATTATACATACGAGATAACATTGGTACCTTTGATCATTTACCAACGTGCGAGATCTAGTATACTTTAGTTGCAAACGATTGTTGAATTTCACGTACAGACTTTAATACTACAGGGGAACCTATCTAACCCGGATACAATCATGGCAACCTCTACGATCTTATTGGTTTGATGGGTTTCTTGATCATTTATCTCAGATGTTAATGCATGTTCATGATTCCAAAGCATCGCCAATACATTTCAGAATGGTCATATGCCTGATTTACAGCGGAAACACTCTAAACCGGACACCCTGTGGACCTCCCAGGGTGTCCGGTTTAGAGTGGTGTGACTGTAGTACTTTGACCTACATTATCATACTTATATCAATGGCGCCATATACTGTTTTTATATTATATGATACAGTGGGGTCAGCGTGTAAGTGCACACTCGTGTCGTTAGTCGATTTGGGACTACTGGCCATACATACTATTTAATCTAACGTGTGGATAAACGGAATAGCAACCAGCCGTTGTTGGACATTTATTAAATATAATCGACAGCCAGACCACGTAACTCGGTTGACTAACGAGTCCACTAGACTCGTTAGTCAACCGAATTACGTGGTTTGGCTGTCTCATGAAACATATTAATGGTTATTCTCTCAATCAGACCATGTAATTCTGTTGACTACAATTCGTGGCCTGGAGGTGAACCACCACCAAAGAATGTTCCTATATAAACAAATCAATGACCACACATTTTGCTATTCTCTGCTACTTTCATTTTTCGTACGGATGTTGTGGGACCTTTTTTCCCATAATTTGCATCCTTTCTGCTCTGGATATTCACTAATTAAAATATAGGTTTAATTATTGTTAAGAAACATAAATTCAATCTCCTGTGACCACCCTGGTGGTGGCGCAAAAGTCAGCAGCTGGAATTGAAACCGCCTCACATGACAAATATGCTCCGACTTACAAAATAATCCCAATGCTTGAAAGTGTGTCTATGGCATAACAAATCTGCATTACTTAGTATTTGTTTTAACGTACTACTACACCACGCATGAATATCTGATGATTTAGAGTAACGTGAAACATATTCTGTGCCCAACAGAGTTAATGGTTATTCTTCCAGCCAGATCATGTAATTCAGTTGACTAACGAGTGTAGTTGACTGGTTAGTCAACCACATTACGTGGCCTGGCTGTATCGTGAAACATATGCTGTGCCCAACAGAGGTTGATGGCTATTCTTCCAGCCAGGTCACGTAATTTGGTTGACTAACGAGTCTAGTTGACTCGTTAGTCAACCGAATTACGTGGTCTGGCTGTATCGTGAAACATAGTATGTGCCCAACAACGTTTGGTGGTTATTCTCTTTAATATAGACGTCACGCACCTGTGTGAGGAGCAGCCCAGTGAGCGCCAGGATGATCACGATCTGGTACGTCTCCATCCAACCCAGCAACGTCGCGTAGCAACCCTGGAATACATCGATAGCATGTACATATTGTAACAAACGCAAGCGAGCGTCTTACGATTTGTTGTTGTGTCAGGATGGCTTATGGAGAGTCAATGGAAAATGTTTATTCAGGTATTCAGTTTATTATCTGAGTGTTATTCTACAACAAGACCATGCGGGTACTGGTTACAATCAGGTGACGACTACTGGTCACTGGCGAGAATACGCCACATAGATGTTATCCTTTGCTCTTATGAGCTGAACCATTCGATCCTAGCCAATTGGGTTGTATTTATAGGTTCTGAAACTGTACCACATGACGTCACTTGACCAATCATGATGCTTGGGCGTCGGGCAAATCTATCAAAAATGTCAGCCATCTTGCCAGATTTGCGAGATCGCCAAAAATGACGTCATCACCATGAGACTTTTAACAATTTCACACATTAAAACAGCTCAAAATCTATCTGGCACATCCCAAATATGTAGTTTGTATATTTGTCTTGGTATGTACACAGGTAATCAAGAGTGGTTCAGTGATTTGATAACTTTATGGGACAATTTTGATGCGGAGACGCTGGCGTTTTCGCATTCAAAATTGAGCGCCACTTCAACTTGATCCGTAGAATCAACCAAAACAGGAATTTACAGTCTGAAACTTTCTGTAAATATTCGTCTTACACATTAATTAGGATTTACAAACCAAACCTCGTGAATATCTGATTAAATAGCCTTAATTTAGCAATTCTAATGTGCTTCTCAGGATCTGTCAGATTTGGCAGATCTGCCAAACATGGCCGCTGTCAGAGAGAAATCATGAACATGTCAACTTGCCAGACTTGGAATGTAAACAAATATAGGACACAATAGGCATGCAGGATGTGGTTCAAGACTCTCATCAGATATTCCTTTTTGCAAGCAAGAGACATATTTGTCAGTCTTTCCACAATTCTGTCAAATTGCCAGATTTCTTCCTGTGACCATAATAGCTATCAGGCATGTTTGTCTTAGTGAAAATGTGAAATTATATGGCTGAATTACCATTATATTAGCTACAGAGTGCAGATATGTCGATAATAATACCATATTTCGCTTGTCAAAATGAGTCGTGTACCCCACCCACTCACTTTGCATGGGGGTTATAATTACACCCAAGGTTCTATTCTGTTACAATATACACTCTTCTGGCGGCCGGCAGACAAAAGAAGATTTTTTTATATTTGCGCTTGTTGTACATCAGAGGCTGACAGCTAAACTTGTCAAAATAATTAAGAATGGTTTTAAAGAGGTTCTACTATTTAGAATATGTAATTATTCTGTAGTGAAATTTCATATTAATTTATATTCTATTATATTCTAATATTATATTCTATTCATGTACATGTAATACATAGAATATTCATATTTTTGCAACGAATATGACATACATGTATATGTTCATTGAGTGGTGTGGAATGTCCATATTTCACGAGTGCCTAACGGCACTCCTGAAATATGGACATTTCACACCACGAGATGAACGTATATGTCATATTCGTTGCAAAAATATGAATATTCTATTTATTATATACCGCTCCATGGAAATTATCAGTTTTGTATACTGTATACGGTAATGAATGTGTATTTGCAGCCTATTTTCAGTCCGGCACTGCAGGTACGCGTTATGAATATAGATAGCGGAAGTAGTCGTATTTTCACCAGAACATGTGTATTTCATCGATGAGAACATATGACTTTTATTTGCATCGTATAACTATGTATTTCATGGGTAGGTATATAATAAAATATGATAACTTGCTTCGAGTTAACGCTATTTTCATTTAGAGAGCAGTGCTATCTTGCTTTAGCGCACTCAGTAATTCAGTGTTGATATTGGTGACAGAATATAGAAGAAATTTAGTCATATAAACTCATAATGCTCATAATGAGCCGTCTCATCAAGATCTACCGTATTTGTCAGTACTGTTCAATTCTAAATATTGAATCTCTATATACATGTAGTGTACAGAACAGCCTGTGTTAAACTTACCACGATTTCAATGTTTCTGCTTGATTTCAAACACATGTTAAGCAAGCATTTAATTAAGCAGTTTGATTGTCTGAGCCTGAGCTGTAGCACAGCTCAGGCTCAGCCAATCAAGCTGCTTCATTTCAAAAACAAACTATTCAAGTATTTTTAAATAAAGAGATTTACAACTATTGGCACGATTAGCGCGGGCGGTCGTGTACCTTATGGTAGTTCGAGGTGGCGGGCCGCGGATTGACTGCGCAGGAGTAATCATCCGGGGCCTTCGTCTCGAACACGCAACACGGGAGGGGCGTGGTCAGCTCGAAGAACCAGCCGTCCTGGAAGTACCGTCGCCGCCAGTTAGTCGCCGCCTCGAAGTCCGTGTGGTTGTTTACGCCGCAACACGACAGCTGGGCAACGGTTAACATAAGTTAATCAACTATCCGCAGAACTAAAATAAGTTGTGATATTTAAACCTGGGTTCCCACAGTCTAGGTTGAATGTGGGGAGACATTTTGTGTTCGTTCTTTCTTAAATATGACATGTTTGGACACATAAACATTAAATTATCATTACCGGATGTGTTAATTAGCATTTATCCCGTCAACACAGTGCGTATGTGCCGTGAAACACGGTGCCGTGTAACATTTTTGATATCTATCAATACGACCTAATCACTGCGTATGAATATGTGCGGCGGCTGCGGTTATTTTTATTGCATTTTGAAGCTATTTGTACATGTTGGCGGGATAAATAGAATAGTAGGTTAGTGCCGTGAATGGGAAAAATATCTGGCGCGGCACGGAAACGGGATGTGCTCGGCAGAGCCTCGCCCATCCCGTTTCCTGAGCCTTGCCAGATAGTTTTTCCCATTCACGGCACTAACCTACTATTCTCTATTAGTACACTTTTATATATAAAACGTGAAGTAGCACTCTTGGTCAGGGGCAATAACCGTGTTTCATTAAAAGGTTAACGGAGCCAACTATTTATTCTTTCTATTTATGTTTGATGGCCAATGATCATACCTTATAATATGTCAATAAAAACATATTTATTTAGGTGACGCATTTAATTTGATATAAATACATGTAATTAAAAATATCATGCCTTTGCATATCAAAATAGCCTGATACAATCGAAACTAAAAATTACTAAATGAATAACTGTACAGAAAGCTCTCGTTATTTGTAAAACTAGTTGAATAGTTACAAAATTATACACTTATTCAATTCATAGAGAACAAAAAATGCCTAATCGATGGGAACCCAACTTTAATAAGTTGGAACGTTAACTCGTACACGATACTGTTTCGTTTATGGTTACGATGTATGTTTTTGATATTTAAATTACATGCATCAGAGTCTGTGGAGCTTGCTAGTAGTGGAATTGAGGTATTTGTCCACAATGTAAGTTTATATGTAAGTTCCACATATTTATATGTAGATTGTCATACCTCTTTGGCGGCATATACCTTATGTTGAAAGGTTTGAGTATATTCAGAGCGGAAGCGAGATTTCATTTACTGTCTGTTCCATGTTTTGCTGCTGACGAACTTTTGGCTATTAAAAACATTACATCTAAAAAATAGTTAAAAGTAAGTACTTTTTCAGCAATAACAAAAAAGTGACCCTCCCTCAAAAAAATGATTTGATGAAATTCCATAAAATATTTATTTTATTGCGAAAAAATATTTTTTTTATTTGTTGACCGATTTTCAAAATCTAACTCTAGTTTTCTTAGTTACATCATTTTCAAGCTATCTCGCCAGGTTTCGGAGTCCATTTCCAATTTTTTTAAAATTGACTCCCCATGTTAAATTTCCATATATAAAAAAATTGGAAATTGGCTCCCCATGTTAAATTCCCATGTTAAATTCTCAATATTTAATGGAATTTCATCCAAAAGATTTTTTTAGGGAGGGTGACTTTTTTGTTATTGATGAAAAAGTACTTACATTTAAATATTGTTTAGATTTAATGTGTTTAATAGCCAAATGTTCGTCGGCAGCAAACCATGGAACAGACAGTAGTTACGGCTGTCATGCGACGTACTATAGGAATGAATGGACTTTTTGTGGAATTTATCTGGGTATAAACTTGGAAAAGACGCGGGAATACTGGGCGAAGCTATAAAAAATTACAATTTTCTTTTTTTTTTTTTTTTTTTTTTTTTTTCGAAAATTGTAATTTTTTAAGGCCTCGTCCAGTATTCCCGCGACTTTTCCAAGTTTATATCCCCGATAAATTCCACAAAAAGGCCATTCATTCCTTGTAATTCCAACATTTGAAATAAATTCATCAAGAAAACGTGTTTATTTTCCGTTTTCTTAAGAATTATTTAAAGTGCGCCTCACGGTTACGGAAAGTAGTTTGGCGTGGGAGTTTACTGGGATACACATTTTGAACAGAGACTTGCAACTGGCCAATCAAATGTTGGGGAATTGTGTAAATATTTTTGTGCTGGAATTATATGTACGTAATCTACAGAAAATGTGACTGATTCACGAAACCAATATCATGCTAAACGCCCTGAGAAAATATATACTACTGCATTCGCAACAATTTTACAATCTGATAATGATTCAACGCATGTGTACCATGTACTATGTATCACAGGCATTCGGCGTGTTTCGGCTTTCATCGCTATAACTATTATATATGAACAAGGCTTCTAACTTTTGGTCGGACACGACCTGGTATCATAACAAATTCCGCAATTTTATTAACGCTAATGTGAATATTTTGGCAGAACGTGCATATGTTCATTTGAGATTTTTTGTTTTCTTGCTAAAATAGCATAATTAGAACATAATTATGCAAACAATATCGAAATACAGCTTCTTTTACTAGGTCGGACACAACCTCGTATCATAACAAAGTAAATAATGTGCTTACGGCTCTACAGTCAATATTGTAGTGGCAAGCCTTGAGTTCATATGATCATTTGAGAATTATCGTTATCCTGCAGAAATACATAGAATGCATAGAAAATTACAATGTAAAACATGTTATTTTGTTATGATACGAGGTCATGTCCGACCAAAGTTAGAATCCTTGTTCATATATATAGAGTTATATCAATGAAAGCCGAAACACGCCGAATGCCTGTGCTACGTACAGTCGGATTTACAAGGGCGGATTCCCTACAATTTGGTGAGTAAAGATATTGTTTGCTCTAACATGCGCCATAACACAGCAAAATGGGGAGTAGATATCAAAAATATTCCGGAGGGAATATACCGCGGACCCACCTAGCAGTCTCCCAAGCTCCGCTTGGTCGACTAACAACGATGCTAGTTCGAAAATACAGTAAACTATTTCAATTAAGAAGTCCCGCCCCAACCTAACCTGAACTCCTGGATCCGCCCCTGCTAATGGTCACTGACTCGGAATTGAAAACTGCATTGTCTCTGATCAGACGGCGCGCATGATCTGGGACAATGGTGGTCGCAGACGTTGTAAAACCTCTACTGCCAGTCTGGGTGCCAGGTATGAGCCACTTACCCCTATCATGACTAACGTCCAGGTCTGGGAGACGGTGTCCGTGCCGTTGTATCCCGTATAGCGCGCCTGGAGGTCCGCCAACAGCCCCGGGGTCACCAGTCTGTCTAACTGTATGGGGCAACAACTCGGTATTAGCGTCAATATATGTTGCTGTCATTGGAGATGTTGGGCGTTTGGGTTTTGCGACCCAGTGTAGATCCAGATCAGCCTGTGCATCCGCACAGTCTGATCAGGATCTGCACTTTTCGTCATCTCATCAATGAAACACCAGCCATGCTTCTGGAAAGACAATTAGATCGTTTACACGCTACATGAGTGTGCTATGTGTATCTGATCAACAGATCACAGATCACAGATCACAGATCACAGATCACAGATCACAGATCACAGATCACAGATCACAGATCACATAAGCCCCATCTCTCCAGTCACAGCCACATATTAAATTAACATAACTGTTAGGTTCTGATCACTGCATAAACATCAATTGACGTTGAAATGTAAAAGCCTTGTTACTTATGTATTTCAATTGTTATTATGATTTTCAGACAAAATAAGCACACCATCATGTATTGACGCTGTTAGGATTACCGAAAGCGATACGTTTTATCATTACATATGTATTACACTAGTGTGTTATCATTAAACGAGAGTGCCGTAAGTCACAAAATACGCCCTTCAAAGATGGGCCAGACAGCGAAGATGCACAAATTTGAAGCTGTCACCAAGGCAAGAAACATTAATGAGAATTTGAAAATATATAGCATTATTTCTTCCTCTTGTTGTGATAAACAGGTATACTAATTTAGGTGGAGATGTGTAAAGTTGAAATTATATAGAATTGGATAGAAAAATGTAGAAAAATTGATAAATTAAAAAGGTGATATTTTTGTTAAAGAATATTATTTTCCTCATAAAAAACATCAAGGTGCACATCTTCAATATGTGTAAGAGACGTATGTATAGTCTCAGATCTTGACAGGCATGCAACACGGTAGTCCCGTCTCCGGCGACGCTCGGAGGCGGAAATGTCATGGTGTTGCTAATTCATTGATCGTAAAATACGCAACTTATAAAATCCCAGTTGCAAACACCGATTACACACGACTGGAACACGTGATGCGCAGACCGATCTGGGAATAAGCCATATAAGAATGTCTCTGTAACACATTTCTTTCTTATTACACTTGTTTTCTTTTCTTTTGTTTTGCAATCATTACTCTTCAAATGTACGAATGAACAGTGCCCTCCCTATAATAATCGCTATGTGGTTTCTAATTCTCCTCTCGTACTCATTAATAAACAATTGTAATGCATTATCTTGTCAAAAATAATCTATAATTATATTAAGAAAGTGTACATGTACATGTAAGGTATATAATGCATTTTGATTGTTACATGTATCGCCATTGTGTCATTGTTGTATACCTCATGTTGTCATGTCATTCATGTGACCTGAGTGAATAAACGATTATGTGTATATATGTATTGACCAAACGGTTACAGAGGAGTAAACTCTGTACCCTATATATAATTTATTATAGGAATGAATGGCCTTTTTGTGGAATTTATCGGGGTATAAACTTGGAAAAGTCGCGGGAATACTGGACGAAGCGATAAAAAAATACAATTTTCGAAATAAAATTAAAAAAAAAAAAAAAAAAAAAATTTATTTATTTATTTTTGTTCGAAAATTGTAATTTTTTAAGGCCTCGTCCAGTATTCCCGCGACTTTTCCAATTTTATATCCCCGATAAATTCCGCAAAAAGGCTATTCATTCTTTATAATTCCAGCATGTGAAATAAATTCATCAAGAAATTTGTTTATTTTCCGTTTTCTTAAGAATTATTTTAACCGCGCCTCACGGTTACGGAAAGTAGTTCGGCGTGGGAGTTTACTGGGATATAAATTTTGGACAGAGACTTGCTACGGGCCAATCAAATGTTAGGGAATTGTGTAAATATTTTTGTGCTGGAATTATACAAAGATGTAGAAACAATAGCTAAGTTAAAAAGGTGATATTTTTGTTAAAAAAATATTTTTTCGGCATGATAACACCAATGTGTACATCTTCAATATGTTTAGAAGACGTGTGTATAGTTTCAAATCGATTGACTGACAGGTTTCGGAGTAGTTGCGTACACAAACTATGTAGTTTTTCTGTCCGCCGCCCGTCCGCCCGGCCCGCGGTAAAACATATTACGTGCCGTTTTTTTAAAACGATCGTATAAAAACGATGTGTTATTACACAAAAGCTCATTCTATGCAATTTAGAAATGGTATAATGTTGAGACCATGGTAACCCGTCACATTTATGATATAAGCTTTATAAGATTTACCCCACGAGTAAGCCTCGTTTGCTAACTCGAACAAATATACACACGAGTGGATGGATTTTATATTTTCCATGCACTATGCGTATACAATGTATTTTCTTTCTACCATAGTTATTATAGGAATGAATGGCCTTTTTGTGGAATTTATCGGGGCATAAACTTGGAAAAGTCGCGGGAATACTGGACGAAGCGATAAAAAATTACAATTCTCGATAAAAAAAAAAAAAAATGTATTTTTTTTTTTTTTTTTTTTTTTCGAAAAATTGTAATTTTTGTTAAGGCCTCGTCCAGTATTCCCGCGACTTTTCCAAGTTTATATCCCCGATAAATTCCTCAAAAAGGCCATTCATTCCTTATAATTCCAGCATTTGAAATAAATTCATCATCAAGAAAATGTGTTTATTTTCCGTTTTCTTATTATTTTAACTGCGCCTCACGGTTACCGAAAGTAGTTCGGCATGGGAGTTTACTGGGATATAAATTTTGGACAGACTTGCTACGGGCCAATCAAATGTTAGGGAATTGTGTAAATATTTTTGTGCTGGAATTATAGCCATTATAGCCATTTGTATACTGGATTATTTTCTTGGCGAATGCTCATACCGACAATGCCTGATTGGCGCCAGGAGACACGCACAGCAACGCTGGCCTAAATCAAGGTGAATGATCACGTGGTTACAACAACAACAACGTCGCCCACTCCAAAGTAAGTATTATTTGATATTTTCCTTAATATGCAACGGATTTTTATGAAATATGGCGCGGCAAACGCGTCTTCATGAGCTATATGTGGTGGTCCAGGGAGTTTGGTACAGACTTATGTCATTTTTGCGAAGAATCGATTTCCGTGTTGTTGTTAGTACCACGTGATCATACACCTTGTAAATGTAAACGCCATTACATTGCATGACGTCCTACCTGCGGTAAACGTCATGTTTTGCGATTATGTAGCCGATTTCACCAACATTGCAAAGTATACTTTTCTAGCAAAGTATACTTTGAGGGAGTAATCATTTATTTTTCCTGAAATGCACTATGTCATATAGAACTAACCACTGCATATATTTGATGATTACAAGTATGCAGAATTATTATACTGAATGTATTACATTATCACAGCCAAAATGGCTGTGATAATGTAATAAATTCAGTATAATAAACAATAATAAATTGATCATAAAATTGAAAATGTCTCCCTCAAAGTATACTTTGCTAGATAAGTATACTTTGCAATGTTGGTGAAATATGCTACTGATATGTTTATTAAAATGGTTTTCATGATTACATTTGAACAGTGTTGGTCTAATTTGAGACTCTTACGCGGGTTAAACAAAAATATATTGCCCTATGGAAATAACATTTGCTTCATTCCATAGCTATATTCCGCATGTTATTTTCAACACACATTGAAACCTCTCTAAGCCGGACACGATGGGAGGTACTGGAGAGGTTACACTGCAAATCATGCATTTGATCATTTTGAGCCATAGCTGCGTGCTGTGCGATCACGAACATACATCATCACCTGAGATAAGTCACAAATAAACTCATGAATAATAAGATCACAGAGGTTGCCTTGGTGTCCGGTTTAGTGAGGTTCCACGGTATATGGCATAAATAATGGTATCCCGACACATGCATAATGCGTGTTGCATATTATAATTCATAATAACCCTTTCACCCCTAAGTAACTGGAACGGAATTTGATATACATGTATTAATTGTGCAACCAATCAAATTGTCACAAAATGGTTTTCAGATTTCATTTTGTTCTCAAAATTATGAATGAGCCGGCTCATCTGATCTACACCTTTTGCCAATACCACTATATAGGCATGTGGTGTTGACATGTTTAACGTTTGCGACGGTTTGGCATTTTGTTTTCACCTGTCAAATTAAATAATAATGTGTACTTACAACAGCGCGGTTATTGCAGTAAAAGAAAAATACGATGCCCTCCGCAAACAATATTCCGCCCATGCAGACACAGTACTGAAAATATACAAGTAGACTGGTATTGTCACAGGCCGTTACAGATATTAAGGAATTAGGTCATAGATAGATACACATGACTTCGATGATAATTGCTTCACAAGTGATGTGATTTATTAATACAACATTATAGGGTTAACTGTATTGTAATTTTCAAATTTGCGGCGTATATCAGAAAATGATAGGTCGAAACATTTGTTTAATGGCGACGCACTAGCGTCGCCATTAAACATGTTTTCCGACCTATCATTAAACCTATCATTAAATTTCAAAATTACAATGGGGTTAACCTATTTCTAATGCACTCCTTTACTACTGACGTAGGAATACATATTGAAATAAGTTGCGACCGTTCATCAACAATGATATACCTGTAATGTATGACCATCAGCCAATCAGATTGCGTGTATTTATAGAGTGCATTAGAAACGTGAATATTGTCTTGTTACTGTATACTATATGGAGCATTGAGTTTCCATCTCCGCCATATTTGTATGTACAAGCCATCGTACAGTTTTGTGCGTTTGACACATACAGCAAATAATATTACAGTAAACCAAATACATAATAAATATATATGACAACGGCAAGCTATAAATAATATGCAAGCAAATGATACAAAAGACGAGATATCTGAACATTTCTCCCTTCAATCTGAAAATAAATGTTGATGTGTAAACTTTTCAATCTGATGCACAGCATATGTACACGTTGCCCATAGCTAAAGCCATATTTAAGTACATAGTAGGTGAGTAGACACCAGTAGCCAATTTCATCAAAATTGCAAAGTATACTTACCTAGCAAAGTATACTTTGAGGGAGTAATCATTGATTTTTCCGAAATGCATTATTTTATATAGAACTAACGATTGCATATAGTTGATGATTAAAACTATGCAGAATTATTATACCGAATGTATTACATTATCACAGCCAAAATGGCTGTGATAATGTAATAAATTCAGTATAATACAAATTAATACATTTATCTTAAAATTGAAAATTTCTCCCTCAAAGTATACATGGACAGTACAGTACACTCATATGTTCTACTTTAAATGTTGAGTTATTTGTCAAACTGCAGAACATGTGAAACTGGCTGATGGCTGGAAGAAACAAAGATGGCCAACTTGGCTACTCCATGTGCCGTATAGGATACAGTAATGAGGCAGTATTCACATATATGTTATGCATATATTCTATCACATTTACGAAAGAACTATCTTTGAATGAAACGATGATCATGTATAGAAACGGGTCCTTAAACATGGCAGTATTTGTTTCTCGGTAACACCAAGTAATATGTGGCTGTGCAGGCCCGTAGCCAGGGGAGGGGGAGCGGGGGTCGGAGCGGTCGTCGACCCCCCCCCCCCCCGCCCAGCCTCGAAGTACACTTTTTTAGCATCGAGGTCCACTTTTTTAGACCCCCTATATCTTCGAAACGACCCCCCCCCCCACCTTCAAACAGGTCATTAGAAGTTGAGACCATTATAACTCCCGATTACAGCACACTCATGTAGCCGGATGATAATCTATATTACGTGTTACATGTATATAAGCATGATGGATGGAATTGCGAACAGTGCAGATCCTGATCAGACTGTGCATCCGCATCTGGATCTACACTGACCGCCAAACATATAAACCCCATTTCCACAGTCACAACCAGATGTAAGTCAAAGCATATCCATTGTTGATGTCACGGACCAAGGTCTATCAATAGAGTAAAAATAAATAAAAGTATTAATAACTTAGTGAACAAACTGTTATAAGAAGGAGTAAAGAACGTTCTTTAACTTATTTCTGTTCACTTATTGATATGTGTATGGTATATTTCCGTTATACATAGCATACCATATCAACAATGTGTATTTCAAGAAACTAAATAAAGGGAAATAACTAGGCACGTGTTGAATACAACTGTAGCCTGATAACTGCTCCGTACAATACAAAGCAACGCATTTTTGCGGATTAATTAAAATAACTAGCAAGCTTCCGCAGTCTGGTGTCGATCTACATTGTTAGGTAGATCATGACGGATGTTTCACTAGCTAAATGGCGAACAGTACATGACCGGACCAGTCTCTGCCGCGTTTGAAGATTATAGTTCAGTTTTCCGCGGAGGTTTCCTCTAAATCTGGCAATAATAAATTAGCAAAAAGTCCCTCGAATATTGATGTAACAAGCAGAGCTCGATACATCAGTCTTGGCGGGATTTTTGCAGTCAATCTGGCGTTCTTAACCCTTGCAACAACACAGGCCTGTATAGTGGTATTGGCAAACAGTGTAGATCCTGAAGATCCGGCTCGTGACGAGCCATCTCATCAGGATCTGCTCTTTTTGCAAGTAATTTTTGAGAACAAAAAAAACACCATTTCATCAATGGACCAGTCTGAAAATCATTTTGTGACGATTGGATTGGTTGAGGAATTATCATGTCAAATTCAATTTCAGTTACTTAGGGGTGAAAGGGTTAAACAAGGACGTCTGCTTACCGGGATTAGACACCAGACGACGTATTTCTTGGATCCGAAGAACCCGACTGAGGACACCAGCACGAGTCCCAGACCTGTGGACATCATGACGGTCGCCACGCCGTCTGTCAATGTCAAGGTCAACGGTACATACAGCGTCTTACATGGGTGATGATTAAATATAAATATATGGATGTGACTTGAGAAGTGGGGCTTATGCGTTTTGCGACCAGTGTAGATCCAGATCAGACTGTGCATCCGCACAGTCTGATCAGGATCTGCACTGTTCGCCATCCATCAATGAAACACCCATCATTCGTCTAACATTCAATACAGATTAGTATCAGGCTACAAGAGTGTGGTCACAAATCCCATAAGCTCCATGAAGCCAGTCGCAGCCACATGTGTGTTAAACGTGTTTACTGATTGCATAAGAAACGAGCCGTATGAGTATAATATATAATTCAACAATGGTGTTACATGTACATTGCAGTTTGCTTAAGCACATCATAATGCATTCAATTTGTGCTTTATCACCTCTACTAGTCTGGTTCCTTGTAGCTGTCTCATTAACGCATGTTTTAATATGCTAGCCTAAATACCTTTATATGCCTTTACTTATTATAATTTATACATACTGAGGCAAGATTGGATGTAATGATGCTATCGTATGCAGACATAAAAAAGAAGACGATCGTTAAATTTAAAATTATGACTATTTTAAGACGCATTTCCTCATATATGGCGGCCATATTGGATTTGTCGTCATTGAATAGGATTACGCCACAGAAAGAATGTTTGATAGATTCATTGGTATCGAAAACATGTGTGTAGACACCAAAACGAAGTATGTAGGTGACGTATTATTGGAGATATTCCTGATTGTGTGATTAATATGCTAATTAGGTCAATTAAGAAAATTGGTACACATGTGCAAATGGGCATCCGGCAGTTTCTGACTCCTTTGAATCTATATATTACATTTCTATTTTAAAACCTTGCGGTACTTGACATTCCTAGGTTTTCCATTTGGCTAGTAGACTATATCGATAATAACTATAATTGTTGACTGCCATTTTGGAATTCAACATAACAGACAAGGTGACCATTGTTACATCTAATATGAATTACTAGAGATAGTTTTATACTCATTTAGACTCTAACACCGTTCTTATACACTACATGTACATAGATGCAAAGCAAAAAAATGTAGCAAATATTGAAATCTTTGGTGGCCATTTTTTAAAAACCAAAATGGCGGCCTTTGCCAAGTGGATATCAATTTGTAACCAATATTTAATTACTTAGTATACTTCAAAGAGTAGGTTGTCACAAAGTGCACAATTTTTCTGTATAACTGCCAGACTATATTGGACTACTGTCTTGTGTATTATGATTGTATTACGTTGTCTTGTTACGCTGCGACAACCCATGTCGTGCAATAAATAGAGGCAAGACAAGCATTACAGATGTACATTGTGTTTGGGTGGACACTAGATACAGCGAGTGCATAGCGTTCGCCTATAATCTACAAGTTCACATTGTCGATGTGGCTGCAAAACTGGGACCGGCTTATGACGTATGAGGCCAGTCCAGGGAGGGGACGTAGAATTATTTTTGTTTCATTAATTCGTTCTCTCAATTTAACAATTCGTTCCCACGAATTAGCAATTCGTTCCGTAAATTTAACAATTCGTTTCCACGGGAACGAATTGTTATATCGTGGGAACGAATTGTTATATCGTGGGAACGAATTGGGGACGAATTGTTATATCGTGGGAAGGAATTGTTAATTCGCGGGAAGGAATTGTTATGTTGAGGAAACGAATTGTCATTTCGTGGGAACGAATTGTTAATTCGAGGGAACTAATTGTTATTTCGTGGGAACGAATTAATAAAAAAAAATCCATGTCCCCTGCGGGGCTCCATAAGTCTAGCTGTGGGTCCGATAGTACACTCAATGCATTCAGTATAAGAAAGTTACGTTTTATTGACTGGACGGCGAATAGTCCAGGGGCCCGTTTCACTAAATTTCGTACGACTAAAATGTTCGTAAGTGCAAATTTAGGATCTTCCGCAAATTTCAATTGATGGATTTACATTTATTGAGCATAGGCTGCATATGCAGCCTATGCCCAATAAATGTAAATCCAGTAATTGTTTACAAGAAAACAGTGTTAATGTGAAATTTACAGAATATCTAAGTTGTTTAGTGAAACGTCCCACAGACGCTGAACGAACGCACATGATGCCACGAATCTACAATATGTCCGATGGCATTGCACTAATGAAATTGCTTGGTTTGCATATGCATTCAGGCCAATGAACAATGCGTTTTATTTAAGTTAAAGGGGCATATCAGGATTGTGTGGAAAAGATACTATAAAAAAGAAAACGTGTTTTCATCATTGCCCTGTGTAAAGTGGTTTAATTGAGGATATATGACGATACTAGGACTGCTGGGTTGTTTCTATTTTCACCCATATAGGTACATAAATATCAGATTTCCTATCGTATTGCGTTCAAAAACATATCAAATTTGATACTTATGTACCGATATCGGTGAAAATTGAAACAAATCAGCAGTCCAAGTATCGTCATATATCTTCAATTAAACCACTTTACATTTTATTTATATGTCTCTATAATTCCAGCACAAAAATATTTACACAATTCACTAACATTTTATTGGCCCGTAGCAGGTCTCTGTCCAAAATTTATATCCCAGTAAACTCCCATGCCGAACTACTTTCCGTAACCGTCAGGCACAGTTAAAATGATTCTTATGAAAACGGAAAATAAACACATTTTCTTGATGAATTTATTTCAAATGCTGGAATTATAAGGAATGAATGGCCTTTTTGTTGAATTTATCGAGGATATAAACTTGGAAAAGTCGCGGGAATACTGGACGAGGCCTTCCGGCCTTCGTCCAGTATTCCCGCGACTTTTCCAAGTTTATACCCCAATAAATTCCACAAAAAGGCCATTCATTCCTATAGTAAACAAAAACAAAGAATTATACACACCTGTGAGTGTGTCTGACAGTAGATTGTGCAACACGTGTAGTCCCAAACCAAAGATGTAGGTCTAACAAACTACCTCCAATTTGGATGTTTTGTTTCTCCAAACATACATACATACATATGAAGGGGTCAGTAGAAGAAAGGGGGCCAAGTCCTAGGGACTTGGCCCCCTTTTCTTCTTCTGACCTCTTCATGTGTCACCCCAAATCCTTTCCCGGTATGTATCACATCAGACACACGAGAAAGAGGCATGTAGGCTACATGTAGGTTGGTGCTACTGGTAGTCGCAGTAGACATGTGTCTAATAAAATTGCCCTTTGGCTACTAATATATCAGAATGGACATCTTGGCTACTAAACATTTCAATAATTATTTGAAAACATTCCGTTTTTACAAATATTGGAGCAAAGGTAAAATAGAATTACATTCTGGCTACTACATGTAATTTCAAAATCTTATTGTCAACCTTGCATGTAAGCAGTTACCTAATACGTCTCCAATGTCGAAGGACGACAGGTCAATCTCCTCGAGTCCCGAATCCCTGGCGTCACCCAGAATCCCTTGAGCATACGACCTCAGTTTGGGCCCTATAAGTCCTTGTCCGAATTTCGGTACGAATCCGAGAGAAAATATCGCCAATCCCAAAAGCTAAAAGAACACATGTACATACAAGTATATGTGGCAGTGACTGGAGATATGAGGCTTATGGGTTTTGCAACAAGTGTAGATCCAGATCAATCTGCACAGTCTGATCAGGACCTGCATTGATCTCCATTCCATCAATGAAACACGCATCATGCTTTTAACAACTAATACAAGTCATTATCAGACTACATGAGTGCTATTTGAAATAGGGTTTGTGAGTTTCGCGACCAGTGTAGATCCGGATCAGCCTGTGCATGTGCACAGTCTGATCAGGATCTACACTGTTCGCCATTTCATCTATGCAATGCTCGTCATGCTTCTAACACGCAATATAGATCGTTATCAGACTAAAGAAGTGTGCTATTTGATCAGGGGCTACACTGATCACAATTGCCATAAACTCAATATCTCCATATACAGCCACAAGTGTGTCTATTGCTCTGGGAACTGTGTCAATCGCAATTTTTGTATTTTCACAGTTTCACCTTTTACAACGGCGAAACGCGTAAACACGAACTTGTACGGGCCCCCGCAGTGGTCATGGATTTTTTTATGAATTCGTTCCCACGAAATAACAATTCGTTCCCTGAATTTAACCATTCGTTCCCTCGAATTAACAATTCGTTCCCACGCAATGACAATTCGTTCCCTCAATTTAACAATTCGTTCCCTCGAATTGAGGGAACGAATTGTTATTTCGTGGAACGTATTTAATAAAAACAGAGAATTCTACGTCAGCTGCGGGGCTCCGTAAACGTTCGACCCGAAATGTTGCGGAATCAATTACATGTACCCATAATTTCATCAGTTACTTCAACATATATAACATGTGAATCCCCGCAGATGATGTAAAATGTAACTCTTTATACGTCTAAATGAGCAAGTACATAGTTGTCGCTTTAATCTTCTCATTTCAATTATTAGCTGTACTCTTTGTCTACAATTATGCCCTTGTCCGTGAGGATTTGGGGAGGATTTGGGGAGGATTTGGGTGAATCGTGCGCCCGGCCTATGTTCATAAAATGTAAATCCATCAATTGAAATTTCCAGATTACTAGTATCCTAAATTTGCACTTACGAACATTTTAGTCGTACAAAATTTAGTGAAACGGCCCCCAGTTTCTTTCAATTCAGTTTTAGACATTGTTTATGTCTTTGTTTATCTCTTTGTAGCAGCAACAGTATGCTGTATATGTTCTATTAGAGCAACGTGCTAATATGTACATAGTGCTCTTATAAATCTTATTTCGAACGGCTGTGTAGTACAATGTACTTGATTATCTTACTGTTGCGTGTGTGGTTTGTACATTGATTAAAAAAAATCAAAAATAATAGAAAATTGTAAAAAAAATTCGCCAATTGTTTATTTTTATCGCCAATTGCAAAAGTGGCAATCGCCAGCGGAATCCCTGAATAGGCCATACAAATAGGTACTTTGGTTCTCAGACACGGGGTTTGCAGAATGTGAAGCGGGAGGGCGGATTCTTGCAATATATTTGATTTTATTTTGTTTTGGATGTTCGTCTCTGATTGTTTTCAAGTTGCCAGATGCATCTGGCAACTTGAAAACAATCAGAGACGAACATCTCAAACAAAACGAATGTTATTATAACCTCATTAGACGTAAAGAAATCACGAGATTTTCGTCAGACGTCAGACATGATTGGATTTAATATACTTTTGTATGGTATTGTTTTGTATTGAACATGTGGCGTATTGATAGTACAATTTTATTTCTGCATGACGATAAAATGCTCGACGCGCATGGATTGTTCAGATGCGGCGATATCTGAGAAGCAAAGTACTTGTTATGGTCTTAATAAACCTTTATACTATAATGCGTAAAGTGTATACATACGACGAGGCCGATATTCAGCGTCAGTAGAAGCTTGCGGCACTGTGCCGACAACCCCTTCTCGGCCCGCCTGTCGTCGGGGACCACCGATATCTTCTCCGGTTGACCCGTCATTCTTCTACCAGCTATAACGTGTTGCTATCCACACAAAACGTTGTACCAAATGTCTCCACGAATACCCGTTACAGTACAATACTGGGTCACGCACGTTGGCATGCACGTCTTCGAAAGCTTCTAACTGAAACCGGCTTACGTAAATGCTTCAACTACAAAAGGACTTACATGACATTTCCAACCGTAGACTGTCTTACAGCCAATATCAATTTATATCAAATATCCACTCAACACGGCTTGCATATTTCCAAAAAAGAAAACTCGGCTTAAATAATGTTTTCAACCAACATCCGGCGTACATAATTTTTACAGATATAGTGTGCATGTATGTACCAACATTTGAAGTAAATTAATTAAAATATATTCGTGTATCCGGCATATATTCACAGATACTACAGGTGATATTTGTATTTCTAACCCATATAGTTGCACATTTTAATGATCCATGGACATTAATATACATATTTACTACGAATATGCACTATATGATATATCTCTGCAATATTCCAAACAACTCCAGTGATTGTTTTCGCTGCAAATCTGCTAGTTGCACATTTAAATGGTACATTGTATTTCCATCATAATCCATATTCATTCCACAAAAATAAACGAGTATCCACCATTCGGGAGAGAACCATATAACGGAAACAATCATCACGCGAAAGAGTGTGAAACCAGCTATGACCATCTATTGGCGGATGGACCATGCGATTTTTGCGACGAGCGTAGACGCAGATCAGCCTGCGCATCCGCGCAGTCTGATCAGCGTCTACGCTCGTCGCAAATCAGTTAACGAAATGTATTTGTTGGCGTCGATGGATGCGACTTTATTAGATGCGACTCTGTGAATGTAAATGACGATTCGAATCTACATTAATAGCAAATAGAGTATGGTTATTTTTGTCAACCGGTACCAACTGTAGTGAAATATATCGATCTTAGACTAAGGACTATTTGAGGTGGCTATTTGCTTAATTCGTGAGAATAATTAATGGCGACAACTGGAGGTATACAACACGAAATCTGGCTCATTACATTGTTTATGGTTGTTAATCAATTATTTGTTAATTAGAGGTCATCAATGCTTTGTTCGTGACAAAGTAACACAACTACAAGGTGCATGATCACGTGGTTATAACAACAACAACAGTGGCTGAAAGTGTGGAAATCTTGCCCGCTCCAAAGTAAGTATTATTTTATATTTTCCTTAATATATAACGGATTTTGATGAAATATGGCACAGCAAACGCGTCTTCGTGAGCTGCATTTGGTCGTCCAAACTTCTGTCGTTTTTGCGAAGAATCGATTTCCGTGTACAGAGACCACCAAAATGCAGCTTAACAAGACGCGTTTGATTATATCGGGTGGATAAAAAAAAACGTTCAAATATCGCTGATATGAATAATGGTTACCTTGCCAATTCGCACCCATATCATTTCTTACCCGGTTTTTGGTAATTTCATACCCGTCATGTCGACTGTCTTGAAACATTGTTGCGTCGTCGATGTGCTAAATGTGCTTGTTTGCTCTTTCGCAAAGTCAGCCGCAAATAAAATATTTATATTCTCTTCTAACAGAACAATGGTAACACCTTACGTTCCATCACTAGCATGATAAAACATAGCACAACATAACAACAAGAAACGACAACTGGTACAGAATAAGATAGTTCGTGTATTTGGTCAGTGTGCTGTACTTGCATGTTCCCGTATATGCGAGTTACGTTCAAGGGAGGTTATGAAGATACGGGGTATTTCTCTTCGTCACATACAGTTATTTCCCTTGGCAAGCAGCATCATCGACAACATCTAAATGACCGCAACTTCGAAATGCAAATTATAGATATACATCATGTTCCAGAATCGCATAGATCATCCCATGAGCTGTGTTCAGTCTCGGCGAATCAAGATTCGCGATTTCGCGAGAACGTTCTCAGTAGCCGATTTCTTCAAAATTGCAAAGTATACTTATCTAGCAAAGTTAAAATAAAAATTAGTAAATTTATCCTTAAATTGAAAATGTCTCCCTCAAAGTATACTTTGCTAGATAAGTATGCTTTGCAATGTTGGTGAAATCGGCTACAGGACGTTTCATAATAACGCGACCTGGGCTGATATTTCTTACGAGTTCGTACTTGTACTCTATGCTCATACTCGCAATCCGAGGCTCGTGCATATAAACAGTTTTTAGCGTGTTCTCCAAATATGTTTTCGTAATCATAAAGTTTGATTTGCCACGAATGAACACAGTGTAGCCTCGACCAATCAAACTTCCTGATTTCGGGAACGAATGTGGAGACAATGTTCAGAAAGGTGTCTAAGCTCTGGTAGGTGTGAGGTCCGCTCGACTAGCATTGTCAAAAATATGGGAAACAGAGCCCATAGACCCGGTATTAAAACACTTTACGAATATGTATTATTTTAACGTTACTCCTTTTATAAAATCTTCGACCAGATGGTCTTTATCAAAATAGTTACAAACTGTATTGACAGTCCTATGTGACGTCCATGTTGTTAAATAGTTAGAAACTGTATTGGCAGTCCTATGTGACGTCCATATTGTTAACTAGTTAGAACTGTGTTGGCAGTCCTATGTGACGTCCATATTGTTAAATAGTTACAAACGGTATTGACAGTCCTATGTGACGTCCATGTAGTTAAATAGTTACAAACTGCATTGGCAGTCCTATATGTGACGTCCATGTTGTTAACTAGTTAGAAACTGTGTTGGCAGTCCTATGTGACGTCCATATTGTTAAATAGTTAGAAAAGGTATTGGCAGTCCTATGTGACGTCCATGTTGTTAAATAGTTAGAAACTGTATTGGCAGTCCTATTTGACGTCCATATTGTTAAATAGTTAGAAACTGTATTGGCAGTCCTATGTGACGTCCATATTGTTAACTAGTTAGAAACTGTACTGGCAGTCCTATGTGACGTCAGTATTGTTGCGTAGTTAGAAACTGTATTGGCAGTCCTTTGTGACGTCCATCTTGTTTATTAGTTAGAAACTATGTTGGCAGTCCTATGTGAGGTCCATGTTGTTAACTAGTTAGAAACTGTGTTGTCAGTCCTATGTGACGTCCATATTGTTAACTAGTTAGAAACTGTGTTGGCAGTCCTCTGTGAAGTCCATATTGTTAAATAGTTACAAACGGTATTGGCAGTCCTATGTGACGTCCATGTTGTTAAATAGTTAGAAACTGTATTGGCAGTCCTATGTGACGTCCATGTTGTTAACTAGTTATAAACTGTGTTGGCAGTCCTATGTGACGTCCATATTGTTAAATAGTTAGAAAAGGTATTGGCAGTCCTATGTGACGTCCATGTTGTTAAATAGTTACAAACTGTATTGGCAGTCCTATGTGACGTCCATGTTGTTAAATATTTACAAACTGTATTGCCAGTCCTATGTGACGTCCATGTTGTTAAATAGTTAGAAACTGTATTGGCAGTCCTATTTGACGTCCATATTGTTAAATAGTTAGAAACTGTATTGGCAGTCCTATGTGACGTCCATATTGTTAACTAGTTAGAAACTGTACTGGCAGTCCTATGTGACGTCCGTATTGTTACATAGTTAGAAACTGTATTGGCAGTCCTTTGTGACGTCCATGTTGTTTATTAGTTAGAAACTGTGTTGGCAGTCCTATGTGACGTCCATGTTGTTAACTAGTTATAAACTGTGTTGGCAGTCCTATGTGACGTCCATATTGTTACATAGTTAGAAACTGTATTGGCAGTCCTATGTGACGTCCATGTTGTTTATTAGTTAGAAACTGTGCTGACAGTCCTATGTGACGTCCATGTTGTTAACTAGTTATAAACTGTGTTGGCAGTCCTATGTGACGTCCATATTGTTAAATAGTTACAAACGGTATTGGCAGTCCTATGTGACGTCCATGTTGTTAAATAGTTATAAACTGTATTGGCAGTCATATGTGACGTCCATGTTGTTAACTAGTTAGAAACTGTGTTGGCTTTCCTATGTGACGTCCATATTGTTAAATATTTAGAAACTGTGGTGACAGTCCTATGTGACGTCCATGTTGTTAACTAGTTATAAACTGTGTTGGCAGTCCTATGTGACGTCCATGTTGTTAACTAGTTAGAAACTGTGTTGGCAGTCCTATGTGACGTCCATATTGTTAAATAGTTATAAACTGTGTTGGCAGTCCTATGTGACGTCCATGTTGTTAAATAGTTAGAAACTGTATTGGCAGTCATATGTGACGTCCATGTTGTTAAATACTTACAAACTGTATTGGCAGTCCTATGTGACGTCCATATTAAATAGTTACAAACTGTGTTGGCAGTCCTATGTGACGTCCATATTGTTAAATAGTTAGAAACTGTAGTGGCAGTCCTATATGACGTCCATGTTGTTAACTAGTTAGAAACTGTACTGGCAGTCCTATGTTAAGTCCATATTGCTTCAATATGAACGTCACATAGGACTGCTAATACAGTTTCAAATTATTTTGATAACGAATTTGTGGTCTAAAAAATTAATAAAAAGACTGACTTTAGAATCATATGTATTAAATGTGCTTCCTGTCCGAGATTATTTGGAATTTAGGAATATATACTCAGTTCTCTTGCTCGCAATCTGAATGTTTCCTTGGACAATGCTGTAATCTGCCTACTGTCTGTTTCATGCAACCTGCCCAAATGTTACGGATATATCTACAATGTAAAAACAATATTTGTTTTCGGTAATATTAAATTATAGCAAAATTTAAGAATGAGCGTCTTTTTATTTCGTAAATTTGTGTCATATATTAATTTTATTACGAAAAATGATTTCTCTATGGGAATTTAACATAGGGCAAAAAGAGGAGGAGTCGAAAAAAATTGGAAATGATCGAACTAAGAAAACAAAATTAATTTTTTGAAAATCGGTTAAACTAATTCTGAAATTCGAAAATAATTCCTATATACATCTTTATTCTGTAATAGTGTTGTAATATTATTTTCTCATTTTTATCTAGCCGCAAAATGTGGGCAGGTTTCGTCAAACAGACAGTAGTCTCGATCAATCTAACTGTTCTCAGAAAGTTTCATACATCTAAGCACGCCCACATGACCATGAAAACGAACACGGTATGGCCAGTATAGCTCCTGATCAGTTCGCTCGTACACCCATACAGTGGGAGGTGGATCTACTTGTGAGCGTTACAGGTATCATTCATATTTGCTCAAAACAATAATGTAGTGAACATTGTATACCCTGACCATATTGTTCTGAAATGAAGGCAGTTATGTCAGGCCCGTAAGCAAGTAATTTTCATAACTTTGAGAACAAAAACACAAATGGACTGGTCTGAAAATCATTTTGTGATCTTTGGATTGATTAAAAAAAAGTATTAATTAATCCATTCCAGTTACTTATGGGTGAAAGAGTTAATCTGCCGAGGTCTGTCCGTGGATATACAAAACAATATGTTTGGCCCTTCGCGCTGTCGATAACGCACCCCCTAAATTAATTCCTGCGTACGGGCCCGTATGTGTCTATACTGTTAACAACCTAATCAGCCCGCCCCGCACCCTATGTTAGGGACGGATACGATATGCATACTGGTGTCACCAACTGTTTTGGAAATACGTATATCTCTAAATTCCAACATCGTGAATAATAATTGTCCAGGTTGTCACGTTTACTGTACGTGTAATTTAGATGAACGGAAGCAATAAGAAGTAGTATTAAAACGCACAGGGCTCTGTCTACACGGGATAATGGATTGTGATATACCGTTCTTAGAAAGACAGAACTTTGGTTTCCTATACTAGAATTATGCTCGCATGCATAACGTTATCAGTCAGGGCCCGGTTGCTCAAAGGCTCTGTTAGCTTAACAGACTGTTAAATCCTTAACAATGTTAAGGATTTAACAGTCTGTTAAGCTAACAGAGCTTTTGAGCAACCGGGCCCAGGCTGTTTCAACGAGTACAGCTTTATACATAGAGAATACAAGGCTAGTGTCTTTTGTAATCAAGTTTATCAGGCAAGGCTAGGAAACGCGTAGGAATTCCGAGGCTTCGGTAACGTCACGTGACGTCATCCGACCGATGGAACGTCAGTTTTCAATTTGTTTGTGTCAGGTCACATTCATATGTGCATACTCGTAAATTCATATTAAGGTATGATATATAAACATTTCCGTTGCTGTTTATAAAACAACACATCGGGAGATATTACGTAAATTAATTATTAACGGGAGATCCGTTATGAAATACCAATGAATAGCCCCAGCGCTGCGTTGTGCTAATTAGTTAGGAACCATACCATATGCTCGATTTCCTTGTCGTAAATTTATCGCAAGTGGGTATTGTTAATCGTGATTGCGGCGATGTTGGAGACATGTGTCCGTATCATATTCGCGACTTTTATTCACTATTTCTTCTCTAATTGTGGCTGGAACTGGAGAAATGGGGCTTATTGTTTCATTTGTGTCTATTCTAGCTCTCCAGGGGCCAGATTCACTAAACTCCGTACGATAAAGATGTTCGTACGAAGCTATCTATAAAGTTGCTTCTCACATTAACGTGTTTCTCTAATGCTACCATTTTGTACCCACGGGTTCATGTCATTAAATTCAGCACAACCACGAACGATTTTCCAAAATCGACCGCCAGAATAATATAAATGCCATAGTGGATTTTAATTTTGCACTTACGAACTTCTTAGTCGTACGATTTCTAGCGAAACGGGCCCAAATTATGCACGGTTTGCTACAAAGTATAAGGGTGTTTCACAGAGAGATTGCTGATCAGTGTAGACCCTGACCAGCCTGCGCTTACGCGCAGGCTGGTCTGGGTCTACACTAATCGCAAATGGTAGAATCTCCATTTCACAATTCGTCACTAATTAGTCTCAGAGGTATCATTTTAAACGGACATGAATCCGCGCTACTTTATACTTAATTGCTTAACAGACAATGGCCGGTGAGGCAGTAAAGACGTTCCGTTTTATAATTCTTAATATTCCGATGATTAGAAAACACTATTGTCTGTTCCACGTTTTGCTGCCGACAAACTTTTGACTATTAAACACATTACATTTTTCATTAATAACAAAAACGTCACCCTCCCCAAAAACATTTATTTCATAAAATTTCATCAAATATTGATTTCATTGCGAAAAAACGATTTTCCTATGGGAAATTAACAGGGGGGCTAAAATATATGTTTTTTTGGGGGGTTTTCTTTTACCGATTTTCAAACTCTAACTTTTGTTTTCTTAGTTACAAGTTTCTTAGTTTCCAAGCTATCTAACCAGGTTTCTGAGTCAATTTCCAAATGTTTCTTCTTTTTTTTTGCTTCTCCACCTCATCCACCTTCTTTCCTCCCCCATGTTAAATTTCCTCCGAGTGCCAACGATCTCAGTTTCTGGTCATGTACAATGTATTATGGCACGATGTACTGAATAGAAAAACGGTATTATATACATACATGTACATCAAAAAACACAACAAACTATTGTGCTTTTCACATTTGAAAATGCATACAGATGGAGATACAAATTGTACAGAATGGTGTACACCTGAAGTTGGAATATCACGTTGAATTGTCTGATCCAATATGTAGGACGGTGACCATCATATCCGCGAGTAACGTACATAGACACGTATATGTTAATAATGCTCAGACTTGTCTATGAATCTGGGGACTTCGTACGACTAAGATGTTCGTCAGTGCAAATTTAGGATCGTCTGGAAATTCCAACAGATGGATTTACATTTATTGAGCATAGGCTGCATGTGCAGCCTATGCTCAATAAATGTAATTCCAATAATTATTTACAAGAATACATTGTTAATGTGAAATTTACAGACTATCATAATTTTGCACTTACGAACAATTTAATAGTACGAAGTTTAGTGAAACGGGCCCCTGAAAAATAGTATTTACAAATTACACAAATTCGTTATGGAAACGCCCATTCAATGTACTGCGTTTATATCCCAATGGATTACATTAGACCCACTAGTTGGAGAATATTAACCCATATATACATGCAAGTCGGAAAAATTTGGGGCAGAGACCAAAATTTGACAGAATAACCGGAATGCCATATGAAAGTTGTAAAAAAAGTTCCCCAAGTTTCGCGGGGGTGGAAGGCACCTAATTTGCATATTTTCAAAATTGCCGCCACCCGTAAAAGCAAAAATGCTAACTTTTGAACCAAATGGGCTATACACATGTTTAATATGTCTGATCTGACTAGTTTCTTATATAGAACTCAGTTGTCAATGTTCCAGAACATTTCTGGACTTGGAAGGCACCTAATTTGCATATTTTCAAGATGGCCGCCACCAGTGAATGCAATTTCTTTTTTTTTACAGTACTAAATGGTTTATATATTTACTCACCATGTGCCGAACGCAGTGGATATTTTCCACTTCATTTGCATACCATTGCACGAATGCAACCATACTTTCATGCTTCGGGACATGTAGCATATGCAAAGTCATCTCAGGTATAATGCAAGCCATGGATGATCTGGAGAAGAAGATGCCGTCTGAGGACTGGAAGAAGTTTGTTGAAGATGGATACTTCACCATTCGGCGGACCAATACATTCTAGTCTGGTATCTGGTCAGACATGACGATCGAACAAGTGTTGATGATGGCGATGAAGACAACAGGCGGGCTTACTCGTGGACGGCACATCACTGACAGCACTCTGGCACAGTGGTTGGGTGCTTTGCCACTTTGCGAGGCCCTCGATGAACTGTCTGGAGTGAGCTGTGAGACATCGGATCATCTCTCACTGAATACACACCATGCTGAATTGAGAAAGGCTAGACTGTTCCAGGATGACACTGATCGGAAGAGGCTCATTGGATGGTTAAGATCACACAATCCATTTGATTATACAGACAAACTTGTGTCTATGTTCACAGGAGTTGAGGCAGATTCTAGCATAAACTGCGATGATGCTGTTGCAATTGGCTCACAACTACACATGGGAACATTGGGGGAAACTTTGCAGACATGAAGCTGCATAGAAAACACAGAGTTCAGCCACTGTCTGAAATGTGTTCCACATCTCCTTGACCAACACAATACAGAGGTAGTCCCTGTCATTATAGATGGAGGTCATCTACTCCATACAGTCGTGTGGAATACTCCGTGCACGTATGCAGATGTGATACAAGGATATGTCTCCTACCTGCAAAAGCATTATAACAGACGCCTTGTGTTTGATGGGTATGGCTCGGTATTCAACACAAAGGTAGTTGAACAATCAAGAAGATCCAGAAAGGTCACATTTGTATCAATTGCTGTATCGCCACAGACCAGTACATCAACTAGACAGGAAGAGTTTATTGGGAAAACAAGCAATCTCTAATCCAACTCAGTTGACATACTCACCCGCCAAGCTGTAGCTGACGGTGACAGTCTCATCGTCAGCACAGCACTAGAATACTGTCAATCCGATCATGGGGTACATGTTATCTGTAAAGACACAGATGTCCTGATATCACAGCTCGATCGGAAACCCCCCAAACAGACAATTAGACTTGTCCCATCCTCAACCTGGTGTGGAATCAAAATACATTGATATCGAAAAGCTTCAGGTTTCACTAGGTGTGTTGAAGGATGCTATCCTTTTCGCCCACGCATTCACGGGTACTGATACAATAGCTGCAGCATACCGCCGAGGTAAGGCCCAGGCAATTAAGCTACTAAGAACAAGGCCTTTTCTGAGAAATGAAATAGCAGCGTTCTATAAACAGAATGCATCCCACGATGAGATCGATGCTGCCGGTGATAATTTCTTTCTCGCCTGGTATGGTGTTGAAAATACGGTTCATTGGAAGCTGCTAGATATTTCAAAATGAAGCAAATGATAGCCCATCAGTCATTGTCCAAAGTCCAGCACCTCGCCATTCTCCCTCCCACGTTAGATGGGGTGGGGGGAATATCATTTACTACTTCTATGAGTCTCTCGGCATATTCAATTAACAATTCGTTCCCACGATATAGCAATTCGTTCCCACGAATTAACAATTCGTTCCCGTGGGAACGAATTGTTATTTCATGCGAACGAATTGTTAAATTGAGGGAACGAATTGTTGATTCGTGGGAACGAATTATTAATTCGTCGGAACGAATTGTTAAATTGAGGGACCTAACTGCTGATTTGTGGGAACGAATTGTTAATTCGTGGTAATGAATTGTTAAATTGAGGGAACGAATTGTTGATTCTTGGGAACGAATTGTTAATTCGTGGGAACGAATTGTTAAATTGAGGGTAAGAATTGTTATTTCGTGGGAACGAATTAATAAAAAAAGAAGTCTACGTCCCCTATGGGGGGCTCCGTACATATTTGATATATTTCCGGGATTTGTTTCTACATTTTCACAGTACAAGATATGGACATGACCATGTTAATTGTTATATCACAGTTATATCACGTTCGTCTGATTTTATCCCGTCAACACAGTGCGTATGTGCCGTGAAACACGGTTCCGTGAAACATTTTTGATATCCAGTCAATACAATTTTTGCATTTTACAGCCATTTGAAGGTGTTGATGGGATAAATAGAATAGTAGGTTAGTGCCGTGAATGGGAAAACATATCTGGCGCGGCACGGAAACGGGATGTGCTCGGCAGAGCCTCGCCCATCCCGTTTCCTGAGCCTTGCCAGATATGTGTTCCCATTCACGGCACTAACCTACTATTCTCTATCTATTTTCCTTATTTCTGAACCAAAGTATATGTTGTTACCACTCATTTGAACCGTCTCGGCGAGACGGTTCAAATGAGTGGTCACAACATATACTTCTGTTGAGAAATAAAGAAATTCTTGAGCCTTGCCGGATATTTTTTCCCATTCACGGCACTAACCTACTATTCTCTATATCTCGTCACGAACCGTGTTGTAGGTTACATTCCACCATTGATTGTTACTATATAATTTAACAGAAACCTGTGTCGCCTGGATTTATTTACAATACATATAGAATGGAATACTTTCTGTTAGACTAGCATTTTCATAATTAATTAGCTTGTGGACAGTAAAATACGAGGAGAAAACAAAGTGTTGATAAGCATGTAAGAAATCCCCATGACTCGGAAGGCATGCTTGATTAAACAGGCAGACGCTCGAGAATGGATCAACGAATGATAGGGTCATGTGACGTACGAGTACGTGACAGGCAGCACTATGAAAATGTTCTCAATAGTTTTATTGCAAAAGTAAATGTATATATACTTCTAATAATTTCAATCGGAAATTCACCAGAAGAATTCACATAAGTGTAAAATTCATGAGAAGAATTCACATAAGTTTAAAAGCTTGTTTTCTAATCCTGTTCTCAATTGTATGTATATATATATCAATTGCCACAACTTGAAATAAATATTGTTTAAACTAAATTCACCAGTAACCACAAGCTGTTAGCTCAAAAATTATTCGCACTATTTATTCATTATGTACTACTTTCGAACACGAAGGACCACACTCGATTTACTGAAATGAAACCTCTACCAGTAGCTTGTCATTGTGGTCTGTTTTGTTGAAATGGTTGGCTGAGGTAATCAGCGGTGAACATGGTGTATCACACGAAACAGATTGTTGTAATGTATATATTTAATCTTCAACAAGTGAATACAACGGATATCATCTTACGTACAAAACATTTAATTTAACATGAATATATAAATAAACAGTGCAAATAACATCGAATTTATTCACTGTATACATAATACAATTGAATGCCACCGTCACGGCAGAATGTGGCTTATCGTGTTTGCGCTCAGCGTATGTAGACGACATACCTACGGAACCCAAATTCACATACACTCAAATCATTAATGCTAGCTCTAAAATATTAGATCAAGAATTAAATATTTAGAGCAAACTCCAAATCATTTGAAGAGATCTCTAAATAACTTGGAGCTATTCTAAATATTTTAATGCTAGCTCTAATTATTTAGGGCTAGCATTAATTATTTTAATTTATGTAGATTTGGCGTTCCAGGAAAATCAGCCCACTATTTTTGAAATTAGAAAATAATCCCCATGTTAATCCCCATAGACATCTTCACTCTGCTCTGTGAAGATGTCTATGGGGATGTAACATGGGAAATTGTTTTGTCGCAATAAAATCGATATTTGCCCAAATTTTCTTAAATATTTTTTTTTAATATTATCGAAAAAATATATTGTGTTTCCATTGTTTATGTGGCCGTAAAATTTGGGCAGGTTTCGCGAAACAGACAGTAGACAGTAGTGCAATACCTGTGTGATAGCTGCATTATTTATGAGTAGGAATTGAATATTGTTGATATTTCTACATGATCGTATATGTTGTGACTACTCCGTATATTGTGTGACCATTCATTTGAACCGTCTTGTCGAGTAACTCGACAAGACGGTTCAAATGAATGGTCACAAAATGTACATGTAGCTATAGATGTACTTTGATTCACAAATAAGAAACTATCAGCAAAATGGTGTTTCCTCGGCATTAAAGGTACATGCCCACTCAGTAGGCACACAATGTTCTTTACAGGAATTACATAAGTGTATAATTGTGTCACTATTCCACCAGTTCTAAAAATTACGAGTGCTCGCTATACAGATATAATCATTAATATTATTTATTTTACTGATAGTGACTTGCGGTGGTATCAAGCTACTTTCACATGCAAATGAGGTATGATATTTTTTAATTATGTATACTAATTAAATGCGTCATCTGAAAAAAATAATACGTTCGACAGATTATATAGTATGATCATTGCACATCAAAAACTAAATACAGATAACAAATAGTAATGTCCGTTAACATTTTAAGGAAACGCGGTTATCGCCACTGATATCAGTGGGGAAAGTTACGTCTGATATAAAATACATAATAATGCCAATCAATACGTGGGGTAATGGTGAATTAATTTTGTATTTTGCCAGAAAATGTCTCAGATGATGTCTCTGATATAAAAGAACATGTATTGCCTAATAATTCCAGCACAAAAATATTTACACAATTCCTTAGCATTTGATTGGCCCGTAGCAAGTCTCTGTCCAAAATTTATATCCCATTAAACTCTCACGCTGAACTATTTTCCGTAACCGTGAGGCGCAGTTAAAATAATTCTTAAGAAAACGGAAAAAAGAAACACATTTTCTTGATGAATTTATTTCAAATGCTGGAATTATAAAGAATTAATGGCCTTTTTGTGAAATTTATCGGGGATATAAACTTGGAAAAGTCGCGGGAATACTGGACGAGGCCTTAAAAAAAATACAATTTTCGAAAAAAAAAAATAAAAAAATAAAAAAAAAATTGTTTTTGATTTTTTTTCGAAAATTGCAATTTGTTATCGCTTCGTCCAGTATTCCCGCGACTTTTCCAAGTTTATACCCCGATAAATTCCACAAAAAGGCCATTCATTCCTATACTGAGTGGGCATCTACCTTTAAAAGGTTCAACACATGGCTAGCAAATATCTTGCACTGCAACTACAATGGAGCCTATCTAAACCGAACAACCTTGCCACATCGATGTGTTAAATTAGGATCGATTCCACTGTCAAATATCGCCGATGATTATCAATGTTCATGATTGCAATGCACACAGGCGTGCGTTGCGGGGCTCTTACATCGGACTTGCATTGAAACATCTATAAACCGTGAATCCTGGGGACCTCCCAGCGCGTACGGTTTAGATATGTTTCACTGTAGATACATACACATTCAATTGTGTAAAATATGCTTTAAGGATGTCACTCAGTTTGAAACAAAAAAATGTCCAATCGGTAGCCGATTTCACAAAAATTGCTACGCATACTTATGTATCTAAGTACTTTGAAGGAGTAATCATTTATTTTTCCAGAAATTATTTATTTCATATGTAGAACTAACGACTGTATAATTTTTAAGATTAAACGTATGCGGAATTATACAAAATGGCTGTGATAAGGTAATAAATTCAGTACAATAAAAATTAATAAATTTATCCTTAAATTGAAAATATCGTCTCCCTCAAAATGTATTAGCAACATAATTAACTTTGCAAGTTTGGTGAAATCGGCTACAGAGCATCAGAACGAACTGAATCTAAGATAAATGCATGTGTGTAATGAGATCAACAATAATACAGTGAAATCTCTCTAAACCGGACACCCTGGGACGGCCCCGGGGTGTCCGGCTTAGAGATGTTCCACTGTAAAGCAGGGCCCGGTTGTTCAAAACATCCGTTAGCTTAACGGACTGTTAAATCCTTAACTGAATGGTTAAAATCTCTGTTTTAACATCCTTAACTGAATGGTTAAAATCTCTGTTTTAACAGAGATTTTAACCATTCAGTTAAGGATTTAACAGTCCGTTAAGGATTTAACAGTCCGTTAAGCTAACTGGTGTTTTGAACAACCGGGCCCAGGCAGTTTACCATTCTGGGGCCCGTTTCACTAAACTTCGTAAGACTAAAATGTTCGTAAGTGCAAAAGTCTGCAAATATCACATTAACAATGTTTTCTTGTAAACAATTATTGGATTTACATTTATTGAGCATAGGCTGCCTATGCTCAATAAATGTAAATCCATCAATTTAAATTTCCAGACGATCCTAAATTTGAACATCTTTTTGAAATATTAATTCGGCAATCAAGCAGTTGAATTGGCTGTGCCAATCAAGTTTCTTGCTTTCAAGCACAATATTCAAGTATTGTTTAATAAAAAATGAAATGTTTTGGCAAGATGAGCGCAGGCGGTCGTGTAGAGTTACTATTTAACACGTGACAATTTGAGAGTCGTCTTACTGAAGTATATATGTACACACATGGAGAGGTATTTACTTGTGTCTCTTATATTGGGAATATCCGTATGTCATATTCTCCGGAATCACAACTGTTACAATTTTAAACATGTTATTTTGTTATGATACGAGGTCGTGTCCGACCAAAGTTAGACGCCTTGTTCATATACATGTATGTATAGTTATACCGATGAAAGCCAAAACACGCCGAATGCCTGTATTCCAACCCTAAATAACTGGAAAGGACTGCGATATGTTAATATAAGGACAAATTCAGTCGTTACAAAATTATTTCAGACATTTATGAGAAGGAGAGTCGTTTTCTCTACAGAACATGAACATACATGCAAAAGTGCAGATCCTGATGAGACGGCTCGTTACGAGCCGTCTCATGTGGATCTACACTGTTTGTAAACACTGCTAAAGAGTTAAGTAGTGTTGAAATGGTTATTCATAAATAGCCTATTTTAAGAATTGAATATTCAGTAATTTCGGTTTCCAGATTGTGTATGTATAACTTTATTTTCTCCATCTTAGTACAGAACATGAAATGTAACAAAATAACAATGGCAGAAATGTACAAGACCATACATCTAAATATACACGGGCACGCTAGTCATCGGCAACCCCGCCAGTATACACACGGACATTTAATTAATTATTAATTTGGAATCATAAAACTGCACGTAAAAGGCAATCAGTGGTTCCTATTACGGCTGAGTTGGTATATTTAGCTAATTATGTTCATGGAAGGAACTGTATTAATTAGTGTCATTGTTAACTGGGTCCCGTGAATACTGTCCAGATTTGTTCCTGGTTCAACAAATACACATCGTTTTCGTTTTTTTAATTAGAAAACAATGTTTTCGTTGGTTTAAACCAACGAAAACACCATTTTCTAATTAAAAACAACGAAAAAGATGTGAAAACATAGCGTTGAAAGAAAGGACAGGCGTTTAAATATTTGAATGCCTGATAACCCATAAGCCACAATTCTCAAGACACAACCGCAATGAAGGATCGTAGCTAGTTATTTCCCTTTGCAAATATATTTATAGAGATCCGGTCCTATGCTATATTTCATCGGTTATTGCTTACTGAATAGCACAAAACATGAATTTTGAGAACAGAGTAAACTCAGATCAGACTGCACAGCTGTGCAGTCTGATATGAGTCTACACTGATTGCAATAACATTAATAAGTGTGAAAATATGAATCTGGAAATAGTGTAATCCTATATCAGATTGCGCAGATATGTGGGATAATTTGGACCAATCTTAGATGAAATAGCTTTATCCCGTCAACACAGTGCGTATGTGCCGTGAAACACGGTGCCGTGAAACATTTGTGATATCCTGTCAATACGACATAATCACTGCGTTTGAATATGTGCGGTGGTTGGGGTTACATTTGTGTTGCATTTTAAGCCATTTGTAGGTGTTGACGGGATAAATAGAATAGTAGGTTAGTGCCGTGAAAAATATCAGGCGCGGCCCGGAAACGGAATGTGCTCGGCAAAGCCTCGCCCATCCCGTTTCCTATAAGCCTTGCCAGATATTGTTTCCCATTCACGGCACTAACCTATTATTATCTCTATATATAATGACTCCTTTTCACAACAAAGCATGCTACATCCGCTCTTTTTACAAGCAATAAGGTCCTAAATTACACGATTTGGACCGGATTTCTATAAATAAATTCAACGGGAGATAACTAGCTACGATCCCCCTATTACGCATTATATTTAATTCAATTCCAATACATGGTTCAGGTACGATATGTAACAAATAGCAAGGCGCAGAATTTCTATCTTCGACAACTTCTTGTCTGGCGGTAACGTAGGCAGAAGCTTCCGCAGCTCCGAGAAGGCAACATTGAACGCCTCCACTCTGATTCGCTCTCTCGTCGCATGCGCAGACCGGTATTTCTGTGTGGCGCGTCTGCGCCTGCGCCGTTCTTCTCTACTGAGCGCGGAATTCTCCTGGTTCCCGGCCCGCCTGGCGCGGATACAGTTATGGGGAGCCAGCTGGTCCAGCGAATTCAAATGCATTACGGTAAGATTGTTTCGAAAGCAAGAAAGGTTTTCAGCACTTGCAAATTTTAAGGTGGTTAAACTACTTTCATTGTACATTGTCGGGTTCCGTTTATCATTGAGCCAATGGCAGTATTAGGTCACCATGTGCCGCTGGTTCGTTCGTTGTTCCCGTCTTGTTTCCTAGGTAACCACGGTCACATGGCTGTCTACAGTGGTAAGGTTCGTGCAGTCGTCGTATCTGCAATGTACAGAACATGCACTTATGATTATAGTGTAATAATTCCAGCACAAAAATATTTACACAATTCCCTAACATTTGATTGGTCCGTAGCAAGTCTCTGTCCAAAGTTTATATCCCAGTAAACTACCACGCCGAACTACTTTCCGTTACCGTGAGGCGCAGTTAAAATAATTCTTAAGAAAACGGAAAATAAACACATTTTCTTGATGAATTTATTTCAAATGCTGGAATAATAAGGAATGAATGGCCGTTTTGTTGAATTTATCGGGGATATAAACTTGGAAAAGTCGCGGGAATACTGGACGAGGCCTTCCGGCCTTCGTCAGTATTCCCGCGACTGTCCAGAGGCCTTCCGGCCTTCGTCCAGTATTCCCGCGACTTTTCCAAGTTTATACCCCGATAAATTCCACAAAAAGGCCATTCATTCCTATAATATTTGACTTTCGATATCCATATCAGGCAAGGCAATGTGTATGATCACGTGGTTACAACAACAACAAGCATAGTAGTTGGTACAACATGATGGGGAGACATCTGAATACAACGTGCTATGGATTTTGTTCATCAAATGTATATACAAAGTCTGATATCGGAAGGGTTTGTTGACCCTTTGTTAAATGTTTCAGAATTCAGTAAAGACTGTGTAACAGTAAGAACAATACACAGTGCTGTATATATATACCTGTATTACCATACAGATTGTATCGAACCCATTGACGTGTAAGCAGTTATCTGAGTGTATTGTCACTACTGTCTACTTGCCTGCTATTCGAGTAAATACGGCCTTTACCTGTGGCAGATGTGCTTCTAATAAGAGACAGTGCATCAATTTGATGAGTATTGGTAGAACAGCTCAGATATCTAGCTTTTTGTGTAGTCTGCTGAAATAATATGTATAGGACGTTGTCGTCCTACATATCTGGGACGTATTGCACCAAAGTTAGATTTGCTGCCATGTTATTTGCTTTACGTGCCAAACGCCCCAAGTGGTGAAACTGTCCTATAGCATGTACAAACTAAAATGGCGGAGATGGCAACTAAATGCTCTGTATAATTTACATTAAGAAGAACAGGGTCAGATATGCTTTGTATAGATATTCAGTCACATGCATGATTCTACTATATTTTAAACAAAGAATCAATATTCTACAGTCAGTCCTTACGGAATTAGTTAGGTCATAGATAGATACACTTGACTTCATGAATATAACATAATATGTGAATATTGTCTTGTTACTGTATACTATATGGATAATTCAGTTGCCATCTCCGCCATCTCTGTACGTACAAGCCATCTTACATATTGGATTTACATTTATTGAGCATAGGCTGCATATGCAGCCTATGCTCAATACATGTAAATCCATAAACAGTTACACTACTACTTGCGTTTGACACCTACAGCAAATAATATGGCAGTAAACCAAATAAACGTTGGTGCAATACATAATAGACAGATATGACAACGGCAAGCTATAAATATTATGCCAGCAAACTATACAAAATATGAGATATGTTGATGTGTAAACTCGTCAGTCTGATGCATAGCCTATTGTTAGTGTACAAATTACCCATATGTAAAGCCGTATCTACTCGCATAGTAGGTGAGTAGACACCAGGGACATAACGCTCAGGTAACTACGTACATGTCACTGGAGTTGATAGTTAATAGCATAGTACAGTAGTGGGTATATATGATATGTATGGTGTGGTTTACCGTGTAAAAGAGACACACTGTGCGATTCTCTGTGTTTGCGGTTATTTATAATGGTGGTTCATGTTGCTAAAAACACAGGCACAAACCTGTCCAGAAAACTGACATATGTTACAGTTTGGTGTAATACAATTGATAGGAGTCCGTTCTCCTGGCTTGTTCTATATGTGATTAGCTACATTATATCATATGTTTTACTTCACATGTTGAGTTCTTTGTGGAACGGCAGAACAGGTGAAACTGGCTGGTGGCTGAAACACACAAAGATGGCCGAATTGGTCACTCCATGCGCCGTATAGGAGGATACAGTAACCAGGCAGTATTCGTATGTTATACATATATCACATTTACGAAGCAATTAACTTTTAATCAAACGATGATCATGTATAGAACGGGTCCTTAATGTCATAATATTATCAATGACGCTCTGGCGTCGAGTTACCGACGTACTCTGTAGACTGGCAATCGGCAATACTCGGAGATGCGTTAGCGTTGATATTATGAGACACTGGCTTCAACGAACCTATCTATGACTGTAACAATATATCCGGGATTAATATCAACTGAAGTAGAGCTTGGATGATGTTCCTAACAAACCAACCTTAATGGTACTGTCACACAACTGGGGCCCGCAGTTTTACTAAACTTCGTACGACTAAAATGTGTAAATGCACAATTATGATAGTCTGTAAATTTAACATTAGCAATGTTTTCTTGTAAACAATTATTGGATTTACAATTATTGAGCATAGGCTGCATATGCAGCCTATGCTCAATAAATGTAAATCCATTAATTGAAATTTCCAGACGATCCTAAATTTGCACTTACGAACATTTTAGTCCTACGAAGTTTAGTGAAACGGGCCCCTCATGTCGCAGATAAGTATGTAATACTTGAGACAATTCATGTGATTTTGTACCTAAGATGATGTGCGATTTTTGATGAACAATAAATACAGGAACTGTGACATTTTCTGTAGATGACGACACATAATCCTCTGAAAATTTAGTCACCTTTCGACAGCATTTATAGAAAATTTCGTAAAGTGTGTATATATATTGTTCATGAGATATTCTAAGGCACAAAATAACGTGGCGTGTCTAATATATACGGTGTTCGACTTTATGGAGGGCAAATGATGTATTGTTACATGACTGCCATTGTTCGACACCACTGACAGACGTGTTCAAACGTACAGCGCTTGCTGTTTGACTATGGCTGTAGACAATGCTCATTCCGGGGCCAAGCCAACACACCGTAATGCGTGTGTCTCATGACGTTACTAGTTACTAGAACGCGACATTACGTCACCAAACTAGTTCACAACGGTCGCACTGGAATTTTGAAATTGAAATGGCTGCATCACGCGACGTGTGCGGCCCAATGAATATGTATGTGTAAATCAGTTGTTTGAATGGAGCTGATTATCAAAGTACTGAAAGTACTGCATATATGTTCAAATTGCACGATATTTCCGACGGAAATGTAACAATAACGTTCGACAATGTCCAGCCGTGGGTAAAGGTTTGCCGTGGTACTCTGTAACTGTTTGAACCCGCGGCCTACGGCCTTGGGGTTCAAACAGTTCCTTCGTGTCACGGCAAACGTTTACCCACGGCTGGACATTGTCGAACCTTATATTTGTATAACAACCATTGGTACTACATAACTGCTAGTACTGTACCAGAAAGCTTAAGCACAATTTGTGAAATATAACATTGTCTTAATAATAATACAATGCACTATACGTACATATATCACATATTCACTTATCAGTAGCCTATTTCATCAAAATTGCAAAGTATACTTATCTTGCTAAGTACACTTTGAGGGAGAAAGTTTCATGTTAACGATACATTTATTATTTTTTATTATCCTGAATTTATTACATTATCACAGCCATTGTGGCTGTGATAATGTAATAAACTCAGTATAATAATTCTGCATACGTTTAATAATCAAATATATGCAGTCGCTAGTTCTATATGAAATAATGCATTTCGGGAAAAAGAAATGATTACTCCCTCAAAGTACTCATTGCTTGTGTTACTACTTTGAAAAGTTCGTGAACTTGAGACCTTAACAATTGCAAACCTCACAGTTTCTGTAAATAGTTTTCATGCAAAATAGAAACGCCTTTTAGGTACAAAACCACATGGCTTGTCACACACATATGAGACACCCCATGCGAGTTGGTATCTTCGGACATCTGCGGAAATTCATGAAATACGTTTACAAAATTTACAATATTTTCCGTAAATGCCGTCAACGTTGACACAATTTTCAGAGTACATGCGGAATATAATGTACTCTGAACATGTTGTAAACTTTTGATTTTATTTATGAAAAATATTGTAAATTTTGTAAACGTATTTAAGCAAATTACTCACGTGTCCGAATATACAAAATCGCATGGTGAGTCTCATATAGGAACATTTCTCGTGAGACGAGTATAAGCAGCGAAGACAAAACGATTATCATCAATTTCGCGTAATACGAAGACAAGAATGGATGACGACCATATTGGTTTGGACGTTTTATGTATTGCGTTTTCCCAAAATGCTTCTAAAGCGTCATAAGCGCTAGGCCAGTTAGTAATTGAAGTTGTATTGATGTCACAACTTCGCCCGTCAGGCGGCGCCACTTGCAGACGTTCTTGTTTACCGGGGTTTCCATGGCAACGTACGGATACACATGTACGGATCAAATAATGCATCGGTAATAACGAGACATATTTCATACATGTGGCTGTGAGTGTAGCAATTAAGCGTGTGGGATTTCTGATCAGCATATCTCATGGGGCCCGTTTCACTAAACTTCGTACGACTAAGATGTTCGTAAGTGCAAATTTAGGATCGTCTGGAAATTTCAATTGTCGGATTTACATTTATTGAGCATAGGCTGCATATGCAGCCTATGCTCAATAAATGTAAATCCAATAATTGTTTACAAGAAAACAGAGTTAATGTGAAATTTACAGACTATCATAATGTTGCACTTACGAACTTTTTAGTCGTACGAAGTTTAGTGAAATGGCCCCCCTGGTCAAATAGCACACTCCTGTAGACTGATATATTTCTATATTGCTTGTTATTAGCCGCACTTGTGTTTCATTGATATAATGACGAATGGTGCAGATCCTGATCGGACTGTGCGGATGCACAGGCTCATCGGGATCTACACTGGTCGCAAAACCCACAAGCCACATTTTTCCGTCACAAATGTGTCAGTGACGGCGCTGGGTCTAGAATATGAGCAGAAAGTGATGAAACAAATACAGTGTAACCTCTCTAAACCGACACCTAGAACACACCTGTGATCTTATTTATGATGAATTTCTCAGTAATTTATCTCATGTGATAATGTCTGTTCGTGATCGCATAGCACACAACTATGGTTCAGAATGATCAAATACCTGATTTACAGTGAAACCTCTCTTGTATACCCTGGGGACCTCCGGTTTAGAGAGGTTTCACTGTAATATAATTGTATTTATATCGTATTGTTTAACCTAATCGTGCCTACAACTCACCTGACAAAAAGCGGGGGTTGGTAAACAAACAAAAATGTTCATAATAAACATAATAAATATCAAAAGTATTGACTAGTTACACTAAGATTAGGAACGAGAATTTACTTCTAAAAATGGGCTCTGATATTTTTCATTTGAGAAATATTGTATTGCATTCCATTACCTCATTTCTACACTTCTAGTTTCGTTTCTCCCCAGAACCACATAACCAATTAGGACAGTAGCGCGCCAAAATGGACGATAAAAGTTGTGATAATGTTATTAGTGGCATAATTGCTTAGTCTAATAAATGAATGGTCTGACGAATTTCATCGTTTTCACGTCCCCTGTGAATAAAACTAAAGCCAGCCGTTTGCTCAATTTGCTACTGAGTAACGTATCGTGACCGTTGGTCGTCGTCGAACATGAACGTCATCAAAATGCACATTGCAACGTATACGACCAGTGTAGTACCAGTAGCCCATTTCACCAACATTGCAAAATATACTTTTCTAGCAAAGTATACTTTGAGGGAGAAATTTTCAATTTTGGGGTAAATTTATTATTTTTTATTATACTGAATTTATTACATTATCACAGCCAATTTGGCTGTGAAAACCAGTCTTTATTGTTTATGTTTCCATAAATATTCTTCGCTCATCAAAATATGAGCGAAAAATTAGCCAAAATAACGAAAATTGCAAAAAGGCGCAATTTTGTAGCGGCTTCGTGACACGGCTATATTTAGGTCACAAACTATCGTTTCCACTCACGAAACGCGGCGTAGCAATGACAGCGAATGTTTGGGAACCAGTCGCATTCTTCTAGAGGCGCCAAAGGGAGAGCAGATCGATAGAGCAGTGGAATATAAATTAAATTACACGATATAAAAAAAACTGTCATAAAGTCGTTTTCGATGGATTTCTTACTCCATATTTAGTTTGTTTTCGTTTAATAAAAAAACAAAATGTTCATTTACGCCTTTATATTAAGACTGACGGTTGAAAATCGAATCTCGGATTATTTTTCTTCCTGAAAAAAACGCAAAGATCAAAAGAAGAGATATGTTTATACGGCCAAATAAAGGATCTGCGGTATGACAAATACGTTATTGTGATGCTACACAGGCTATATGGTGTAATATTGCCTGTGTAGAATCACAATAACTTATAATATCAGGCTTTCACCTGAGACGGATATCCGGGTTACAGCTAAATGAAAACTGACGTTTCATTGGTCGAACGGCGTCATTATGACAATACCGAATTAAGTCAGTGTAATGACGTGACGCACACAAGTCCGAGATTTTTTCAACGAAAACCAAATTATAATTGCTCATTATGTAGCGTAAACCGTTACCTGATAAATAGAATACCAGGCTAAGTTTATTTTTAGCAAGTTTAGCAGGCTCTGCTCGGAAACTGTAGTAATTCCTCGGCGAGCCTCGGAATTCCTACGCGTTTCCTAGCCTTGCCTGATAAACCTGATATCCAAGACACCTACATGTATATACAATTGGACGGACCTAGATTTATCCCGTCAACACAGTGTGTATGTGCCGTGAAACACGGTTTTTAATATCCTGTCATTACGACATCATCACTGAGTATGAATATGTGCGGTGACTGGTGTTATGTTTTTGCATTTAAAAGCCATTTGTATGTGTTGACGAGATAAATAGAATAGTAGGTTAGTGCCGTGAATGGGAAAAATATCTGGCGCGGCACGGAAACGGGATGGGCTAGGCAGAGCCTCGCCCATCCCGTTTCCTAAACCTTTCCAGATATTTTTCTCATTCACGGCACTAACCAACTATTCTCTATTTGTTGCTAGAGTGACAATGCACAGTTTCTCAGTCGGCCGCGCATTTCCACTGTGGGAAACAATTGGTCTCTGGTGATGCCGCGTGATGTGATGCACGTAACTTTACAGCGTCACTCTTGCTTGAGTGATGACTTAATATAAGACACGTCATTTGAGTATGTGCCTAAAAATATGTGCAAATATTCATGAAAAATATTTACAAAAACTGTGATATTTATCGTAAATTTAATACATCAAAAGTTGCCGAAATTCTAATCCGCGGAATTATATTCCACATCTGCCGTGACAAATTCATCCACTGTCAATGTCATTTAGAGAAACAAATAATAACTTATGTAAATATTTTTAATAACACACACTCTTCCAAGGTACAAAATCACATGGCCCAAGTATGTGCCCGCCTCTGGGGGCCGATTCTCTAAACTTCGTACGATTAAAATGTTCGTAAGTGCAAAATTAAGATAGTATGTACATTGTACAATGTTTTCTTGTAAACAATTATTGGATTTACATGTATTCAGCTATGCTCAATAAATGAAAATGCATCAATTGAAATTTCCCGACGATCCTTTTGCACTTACGAATATTTTAATCGTACGCAGTTTAGTGAAACGGGCCCATGGTATTATGCGTAACCTCCCTTACTGCATCGACGTCTTCCGTTGATATTCGTTTGCGAAAATGGAAACAACAAAAATCAGAGCTCATTCCACATAAGCTCTAAATGTTGTGTCATCGTTCGGTAAAATTTACTGAAAATAATGTACGTCCTCGAAATCAATATCGACGAAAATTGTAGCCAATTTCACCAAAATTGCAAAGTATACTTATCTATTTAAGTATACGTTGAGGCACTAAAATCATTTATTTTCCCCGAAATGAATTATTCCATATAGATCTAACGACTGCATATATTTGATAAAAGCATGCAGAATTATTATACTGAATTGATTACATTATCACAGCCAAAATGGCTATGATAATGTAATAAATTAAGTATAATAGAAATTAATAAATGTATCCTTAAATTGAAAAGTTCTCTCTCAAAGTGTACTTAGCAAGATAATTTTACTTTACAATTTTGGTGAAATGGGCTACTGGTGTAAATTTAGAGCCGGGCTCGCGATATTTTTAAACGACTTTAACAAGCATGCTGATTAAAGAAGGCAAAATGGCGGGCAATGGAATAAAATAATGTATGTGACGGAATCTGCTTTACAATTAATGTATAATATAACTATGTAACTTTACTGCATGTTACACCAGACGACTGTGCAGGGGCGGTACTGGAGGGAGGGGGGTCCGGGTTGCAACACCCCCGTTCAGCCACGGGGTTTACATATATCAGACTTTACCACCAGTTGGAGTTTGAATCTAAATGCCGTAAAACACAGGAAAGTGCATTTCGAAGAGCTCGAAAATAGGACAAGCCCCTAGTTGCGAACGGTAACTCTTGCAATTACTCCCGTACAATTGCAACAGTTACCTTCGCAACTGGAAAACCCTCCCCCACCCCAAATGCTGGATCCGTCCCTGCTGTTTTATATACATATGTACGTGTTTTTCCAGTACATTTTCACCACGTGGAAAATTCAATTCGTGCATTTATTGTGTACCAAGTTTACCGCAAGCTGGCACACGGGTAATTTACATAACGGATGTAAACACATGTTTGCTCATGTATTATATTATATATGTGTGTAAGTAAGTAAGTAAGTAAGTAAGTAAGTAAGTAAGTATGTATTTGTTTATTATAGTGACATGTGTTAAACGAAACAGGGAATATGTACAATATAATATTGAGGAAAACACCCGGCCCTATGGACCTATATGTCACTTTCAAATGTTAGGTAACAAATGTATGTGTAAATATACAATATAAAATAAATAATTAGAACCTTGTTTGAGCAGTATAGATCATGTATCTGATTAAATGTAGGTAAAGCTGAATTGACCTTCATTTCGCGACGCCACATCTGCTTAATACAGGCATCTTGACGTCCCGGAATTAGGGATAGTTCACGTTCAAAGTTGTCAAATGCATGATAACAGTCCAGATAATGATCCACATTCAAGTGTTGTATAATGCAATGTCTACTATGTATTGTATGCCTTCGCATGAGTCAAACCATTTCACCCTTCAACACTAAGCCACAATATCAACAATGAGCTGAGGCTAGCTGATTAATGAGCTGTCTCGTCAGGATCTGCATTGTTCGCGGATACATGTATATCTTGATTTAGCCCAATTAACCTGTTCGAATGGTGGAATCGTCTAAAGTGTATGCATGCTCGCGCATATGCACAGGTACTCGTCATAAATCATGGTTTCGCGCGTAATTGAAAATAGACAACTGTTGCCGAGCATCGGAAATAAAATACTTTTATTGCTAATATAATACAATTAGTTAGCACCGGATTTTTTTCCATTAACCGCCTATTGCCCTCTTTAATGTCTTATGTAGCAGTCTCACTGACATAAGTATGTATTACGAATATATAGAGAAAAGTAGGTTAGTGCCGTGAATGGGAAAAAATATCTGGCAAGGCTCAGGAAACGGGATGGGCGAGGCTCTGCCGAGCACATCCCGTTTCCGTGCCGCGCCAGATATTTTTTCCCATTCACGGCACTAACCTACTATTCTATTTATCCCGTCGACACCTTCAAATGGCTGTAAAATGCAAAAATTATATTGACTGGATATCAAAAATGTTTCACGGCACCGTGTTTCACGGCACATGCGCACTGTGTTGACGGGATAAATACAATATGTCATTACACTGCGAAAGACTACCGCGAAACGGGCGCGAATATTGAAGACGAGAAACTCGAGCAGCATATTAGACGTGACTAACATATAATATTGACAAATGCATATGTAATGTTGGCAGACATAGATTTATAAATAAAATTGATAAATATATATTTGTTTTTAGAAATGAATTGTGTACATGTTTTGCGTGAATATTTTTTTCTTATTCATAAAAAGACATATTCCAAGTGTTCTTTGAGCCATCTTTTGACCACATGGTGACACGATTTTGTAGCTGAGATGCATAGTTGTACATTTGCCAATACGCCTTGTTTGTAGCTGTGACTGGAGAAATGGGGCTTATGGGTTTTGCTACCAGTGTAGATCCTGATCAGCCTGTGCATCCGCACAGTCTGACCAGGATCTGCACTGTTCGCTGTTCCATCAATGAAACACCTACCATGATTCTAACAAACAGTATAGAACTTTATCAGGCTACAGTAGTGTGTTATTTGATCAGGAGCTACGCTGGCCACAGAACCCATAAGCCCCATTTCTCCAGTGACATTCACATTTGATTGAATGTCAACTCTCCGTCCACGGACCGCGCTATGAAAACAAGTTCATTTGATTAATCTTCTCTCAGCCTGAACCACGTGATCAGAGATGTTGTTAGACCGCACCCAGCATACCACAAACTGTTCAAAACGTTCATGGTCAACGCTACGGGTAATAACACGTCCGATGTCGAGTCAACATCATGAACATATAAAACGTTTTCGCAACATGGTATGTCTTAGCATTTAGATGTACAGTGGAATCTCTCTAAACCGGACACCCTGGGGGCCTCCCCAGGGTGTCCGGTTTAGAGATGTTCCACTGTAAATCAGAGATATGACTATGCCAAGGTATGCGGCTTTGCTTTGCGTACTTAACAGCCATTATCATCACATATATACACCAATGAAACCCATAGCATAAAGGATACACAGACTGTCTGCGTGTCCGGTTTAGAGGGATTCTACTATACATGTACTTCTCTTAGGCCGACCATACTCGCGAATTCTCCCAACACTAGCGATGCATACATGTACCTTCCAAATGTAGAACACGTATGACCAATGGATATGTCTCACACTATGCCATTTCGCAATATAGCTGCATATGAATATGTCCTACTAACTACAGGGGCGGATCTAGGGGGAGGGGATCAGGTGTTGCAAACGCCCCCCCCCCCCCCCCACCGTTCACCCACGGAGTTTACATAGATCACAGTTTACCACCAGTAGGAGTATGAATGTAAATGCCGTAAAACACAGGAAACAGCATTTCGAAGAGCTCAAAATTAGGATCACCCACTAATTGCGAACGGTAACTCTTCCAATTACTTCTGTACTAGCTACGGACGGTACGGGAGTAGATTGCAACAGTTAACTTCGCAACTAGACAACCCCCACATTCCCTAAATGCTGGACCCGCCCCTGAACTAATCCTGTTAAGCATGCAGTATACCTGCACAACGTCATGATTTTGCAGAGTTCTGACATCATATGCTATATACCTGGATGACAGTGGCACCAATCAAAACCGGAGATTCCCGGGACCATTTGCAGTGTCCGGTTTAAGATTTTCCATTGAACAATGCTTCCAAATATACGTTCTACCGTTAGAGACTGATTGTGTAATGTATTTGTACATCGTCAACGTGTACCGACTGACGCAGTTATAATTGAATGAAGAAAATGCGGCTGTGACTGGAAAAATGGACTGTGCGGATGCACAGCCTGGTCTGGATCTACACTGGTTGAAAAATACATAAGCCCAATCTCTCATGTGGCTGCCGATTCATTTCAGTATCGTTGCAACACACGAGCGACTGATTGCCGAATTATGTATGCCCTGCTCATACTACGCAAATGCTGATCAGACTCTAACATGACTACGCTGACTGCATGGGCGTTTTTCAGTGTAACTCGCGGGTAACAACTCGAGTAACACGATTACCATTGCAACAAGCAGAGATCCAACTCGGGTTAAAGAATTTGACCTTTGAACCTTACTCGAGTAAATAGATTCTAAACCATATCGTGTGGTGGATTACTAGAGTTCCAACTCGAAATTGGATTCGAACAGCGACTTGTTCCTGTGCTACTTGTGTTACTCGAGTTTAACCCGGGCGTTACAAGGAAAAATGTCCCATGACTACGCTCGCATTAAACATTACAAGGTACCGTCCGTGATCGGACGAAGGAAATAAATTCCGCGTTATCACGTTACAGGGTTGGAACTCGATTACAGAGACGGGCCGATGACAATGTGTAAAGTAGAGGAAATTACAGCGAATTGAGGAATACACGCGAATTGAATTACCATTCTCGTAAACCTCCCCCAACACGCCGGGCCGACTGACGGAATGTGAACGTTTTAAAACATGTACAGGAAACAATTTCATATGTCTCGATCACAGTGGAGCCTCTCTAGAGAGGTCCCATTGTAAATACTACGGCGAAATTCGAAATACCAGGCTCTACGGAGAAATAAACAAGATACCAGGCTTCATCTAATATATTATTATATTTTTCCATTGTATTGTTTGAAGAAGAGAACTGGCAAATGGGCGATTAAGATGTGACACTCACTCAGTGTGTAACATTTACGGATATCAGGCATGATCATACTCTTTTTTCTTTTCAGGCTTTTTCAGTGCAACTCGGAAGTTTTACTTATGTAATTCAGGGGGCCGTTTCACTAAACTTCGTACGACTAAAATGTTCGTAAGTGCAAAATTATGGTAGTCTGTACATTTCACATTAACAGTGTTTTCTTGTAAACAATTATTGGATTTACATTTATTGAGCATAGGCTGCATATGCAGCCTATGCTCAATACATGTAAATCCATCAATTGATATTTCCAAACGATCCTAAATGTGCACGAACATTTGAATCGTAAGAAGTTTAGTGAAACAGCCCCCAGAGCTTCGCCAATGAATCCGAGCCAGTTGCGGACTGTAACGTGTGAAGTTAATATTAATTGAAGTTACTGTAGTAATGTAGTCTATGTATACACCAGTGTTATAACTCGGTTGTTATACTTAAACAAAACGCTCGAGTAACTTCATATAAGGACCCGTTCTATATCTGATCATCGCTTGATTCAAAGATAATTGCCTCGTAAATGTGATAGAATATATGCATAACATATATGTGAATACTGTCTCGTTACTGTACATGGAGTGGTCAAGTCGGCCAAATGTGCAGTAGAACATATGATATAATGTAGCTAATCACATGTAGAAAAGGCAGGTGAACGGACTCAATTATATTACACCAAACTGTAAAATATGTCAGTTTTCTGGACAGGTTTGTGCCCGTTTTTTTTAAAAACATGAACCACCATTATCAATACCCTCATACACAGAAAATCGCACAGTGTATCACTTTTACCTGGCCAACCACACAACACATACCATATATACCCACTACTGTACTCAATTATTAGCTATCAAAACCAGTGACTTGTAAGCAGTTACATGAGTATATTTTCCCTTGTGTTTACTCACCTACAATGCGAGTAGATATATGGCTTTACCTATGGGTAACATGTACGCTAACAATAGGCTGTGCATCAGATTGAAAAGTGTACACGTGATGTTTACCTTAAATTCGTTTCGCTGTTATGTATCTCTGATTACAATGACTTTTCAAGATTGCAAAACACCAGAATTTGTCATAAACCGCTCACATGTCTGATTTACAGTGGTGTCCGGTTTGGAGGGGTTCAACTGTACTTCCTTTCGTACGGTGCCCCGCAGGGGACATGGATTTTTTTTATTAATTCGTTCCCATGAAATAACAATTCGTTCCCACGATATAGCAATTCGTTCCCACGAAATAACAATTTGTTCCCTCTAATTAACAATTCGTTCCTACGATATAGCAATTCGTTCCCTCGAATTGACAATTCGTCCCTACGAAATGACAATTCGTTCCCTCAATCTAACAATTCGTTCCCTCAATTTAACAATTCGTTCACAATTCGTTCCCTCAATTTAACAATTCGTTCCCTCAATTTAACAATTCGTTCTCTCGAATTAACAATTCGTTCCCACGATATAACAATATGTTCCCACGAATTAACAATTCGTTCCCGTGAGAACGAATTGTTATTGCGTGGGAACGAATTGTTAAATTGAGCGAACGAATTGTTATTTCGTGGGAACTAATTAATACAAAATAATTTTACGTCCCCTGCGGGGCTCCGAACTTTCGGCCTGTATAAAAATGTGAATCCTAAAAAGTCTCCAAAATGTCGTTTATTCCTCTTGATGTTTGTGATGGACGACTACGGGGAATTGTTTCGCAAAAGTTCGTACGACTAACATGTTCGTAAGTTAAAATTTACGATCGTCTAGAAATTTCAATGATATATTTAAATGTATTGAGCATATGCTGCATATTGAACCTACGTGATAGATGGAACCGTGGCACAGCTAACAACGCCATTACCACATCACTTACAAAGCAAGGTTATAAACAAAACTCGAATAACATGACACAAATATCCTTCGAAACACGAACAGATGTTTTACAACTAAATATGGTGATGAGAGTTAAATGCTGGATAATTCCTGTTTAAGAAGATTTTAATTCCCGTAATTTGGCGTGATTATGTCTCGCGACGGGAAACGGTAGCTTATAATACCCCGCGTACTTTGTTTACACGACACGGCGGCGTCATGTCGCGTGCCTTCACGTGAAACGACCTGAGCTGCGGTTGCGAGGCGCTTTAACTGATTAGAGCGCAGTATCAGGGTCTGTACAACGCTTTCTTCCTCAGCTGCGGAGTCATATGTCTTTAACATGTGGCCGTGATTGCGGACACGGGGTTGTGACATTTGTGGTCAGTCTATCAGCCTGATGCAGATAGAAGCATAACCAAGGTGTATGAGCACGTGGTTATAACATCAACAGAAGTCCTCCGATTCAAGTATTCTTTTATTTGTCCTTATTATGTAACGGATTTTGATGAAATATGGCGCATCAAACGCGTCTTGTGTAACTGCATTTGGTGGTCTCGGTACTTTGGCCTAAACTTCTGTCGTTTTTGCGAAGAATCGATGTCCGTGTCTACAGACACGGAAATCTATTATTCGCAAAAACGACATAAGTATGTGCCGAACTCCCAGGACCACCAAATACAGCTTCGCCATATATCATTAAAATCCGTTGCCTGTTAAGGAAAATATCAAATAATACTTAATTTGGAGTGGGCGCGTTTTCAACACGTTCAGCCATTGTTTTTGCTGTAGCAACCACGTGATCGTGCACCTTGATAACGGATGTTACCCGCCTGCTGGCGAACACGCAGACTGAGCTGTGTCTGCACTGTACAAAGGCAGAAAATGCCTTACTCCCCATAATTATTATCACCAGAATATACCACGTATAGTATATGACTATTCTTTAGAGCATACGAAGTATTATATTGCATATAATAATATACAAGTATTGACTTTTGAGGAGGTGTACACGATATTTACAGACCTGAGAAAAGTCATATTCACCGAGGCCCAAAGGTCCGTAAATCTCGGGTACACCGACTCAACCTGACTGGCATTTATGTACAAGTTTGCTTCAGTTTGAATCCATTGGTGTTGTTTTGCTGTCAAGTGCGAAGTATGTTAAACTGCAGTATCTGCACTATGATGCTATGCTGACCCTGTGCAATCATCCCCACCTGCACAGGGTCAGCATAGCATCATAGTGCAGATACTGCAGTTTAACATATACTGCAGTTTGAAAAGTCATATTCACCGAGGCCCAAAGGTCCGTAAATCTCGTGTACACCGACTCAACCCGACTGGCATTTATGTACAAGTTTGCTTCAGTTTGAATCCATTGGTGTTGTTTTGCTGTCAAGTGCGAAGTACATTTTTAAGCTTGTTGCTGAGTGGATGATACTATTTGCGTAGTTTTGTTCAATTGGCTCGTCGTTGAACTGTTGATCAGTGACTCATGCATCCTGGTCAATATCACTTTTACAATATCACTCTCGTACTCGTCTCCCAATCGATCCGAGACTGATATTCGTGTGAATATCATATATGTCCACAATCATGTGACCCTCTATCGGGGTATATCATTGGCTGGACTTCTCAGTCATATAATAATAGAACAAACAGACTCAACATTTATGAAGAAACTCATTTCATCTGAGATCTGTGTTCAATATACATGTCGTATAATGTCACCAAATGGTCCACGGACGAAGATTGTGGTTGTGGTTGTGATTGTGGTCAGTGATATAAGACATATTATCCCGTCAACACAGTGCGCATGTGCCGTGAAACACGGTGCCGTGAAACATTTTTGATATCCAGTCAATACTATTTTTGCATTTTACAGCCATTTGTAGGTGTTGACGGGATAAATAGAATAGTAGGTTAGTGCCGTGAATGGGAAAAAATATCTGGCGCGGCACGGAAACGGGATGTGCTCGGCATAGCCTCGCCCATCCCGTTTCCTGAGCCTTGCCAGATATTTTTTCACATTCACGGCACTAACCTACTATTCTCTATATGTCGCCGTTTTGCTGAAGGCCTGCCCAGTATATGCCGAGAGCAACAGGCATTCGGTGTGTTTCGGCTTTCATCGGTATAACTCTGTATATATGAACAAGGCTTCTAACTTTGATCGGACACGACCTCGTATCATAACAAAATAACATGTTTAAAATTGTAATTTTCTACGCATTCCATGTACTTCTGCAGGATATCGATACTTCTCAAATGGTCATATGAGCTTGCCACTACAATATTGACGTTCATTAAACACATTATTTCATTTGTTATGATACGAGGCTGTGTCCGACCTAGGAAAAGGAGCTGTAATTCGATAGTATTTGCATACATGTGTTCTAACTATGTTATGTTAGCAAGATAACAATAATTCTCAAATTTACATGTGCACTTTCCGCCAAAATATTCACATTAGCGTTAATAAAATCGCGGAATGTGTTATGATACGAGGTCGTGTCCGACCAAAGTTAGAAGCCTTGTTCATATATATATAGTTATATTGATGAAAGCCGAAACACGCCGAATGCCTGTGCCGAGGACATATTGAGCATTGTACTGTCTTATACGCGATGATATGACCAATACACAAATACCGCCATGGTTGTTTACTTACAAAGTATTGACAATTGTAGACTGGTAGCAAACTGAGAATAATACAGCTAATGTGACAATGATCGAAACAAAAAGAACAAATTCCCCTACTCACGTGACAGGTCACAATTACGAGAAACCTCCTTGAAATAAAGGCTATAATGTTAATATTCTGCCAATATTTCCCTGAGAGTTCATTATTTTATATCCGATTTCAAAGTGACATTTCATTTCAGGGCGAATATTTGCCGACACAATGAGAAATAGATTAATACTTCCGAGAGAGGATAGCAAATTGTCTCTCGCGTGAATAAATGTACCTTGTCACATTTTAACCCACAAGCCCCAGACCAATCTGGGGCCCGTTTCACAAAACTTCGTACGACTAAAATGTTCGTCAGTGCAAATTTAGGATCGTCTGTAAATTCCAATTAATGGATTTACATTTATTGAGCATAGGCTGCAAAGGCAGCCCATGCTCAATACATGTAAATCCAATAATTGTTTACAAGATAACATTGTTAATGTGAAATTTATAGACTATCATAATTTTGCACTTACGAACATTTTAGTCGTACGAAGTTTAGTGAAACGGGCCCCTGATCAGGAACTGTATACAATTGTAAGGTGCATGATCATGTGGTTACAACAACACCAACAATGGCTGAAAGTGTTGAAAGCTCGCCCACTCCTATGTAAGTATTATTTAACATTTTCCTTAATATGCAACGGATTTTGATGAAATATGGCGCTGCAAACGCGTCTTCATGAGCTGCAGTTTGGTGGTCCCGGGAGTTCGGCACAGACTTATGTCGTTTTTGCGAAGAATCGATTTCCGTGTCCGGCTTAGCGAGGCTGTACTGTATATAGACTGGCGTACAATGTGACAGTGCCCCTGTTTGCCTGGCAAGCAGTCACCCGCATTGAGCTGTAGATTAAGCCAGCATCAGTCATGATGCACGCTGATCAGATAATGCTATAGACGCGTCTTAAGCTTCTTGTTGCAGCGTGCGTTCCGCGGGCGGATTCCCCGCCACACCTCCTAAAGCCGCCCGCCCGCAGTGTCATGGGAATTGACGGTGCACCGTTGGACTACAGTCGAGCGTCGGTAAAGCATTGTTGTGTATATTTTGATGGGTTTTAGTTGTCATCTATAATTGTGATGTCTGTTCATGACTGCCAAGCCTTGGAAGGTTTAGACAGCAAATCCTCGCTAAACCGCATGCAGTCTATGTATCTTTAATTTGATGGGTTTCATTGTCATCTATCTCTGATGATAATGCCTCACAAATAACATCTGCCTGCCTTGGTATAGTCATATGCCTGATTTACAGTGGCACCTCTCTAAACCGGACATCCTGGGGGCCAGGATGTCCGGTTTAGAGAGGTTCCACTGTAAATGTATGCCTGAATTACATCCCGGCCTCTTTAAGACGGACACCCTGGCTCCATTCGATTCGGATTTGTTTCTGGTTCCACAAACGAACGATTCCCTATCGTTTACACAACGTTTATACATCGTTTTTGTTCTTATAATTATAATAGTCCACGAATTAACCGAGTAGTCCAATTCGCTTCACTGTGCTATGAATTGCGTTGAAGTATGTGACTGTGACTGGAGAAATGTTGCTTATCACATGAAATCCTTGTTATTTCATAAATGTGTTATGACATAACACCTGGAGCAAATGTGATTGCCGGGTTGGCCGCATCACCCTAATTACGTATTCGTATTATGCGCCAACGTCATGTCAAATGAATAAAACAGAGACGTTCCAAATGACGCCAATCATGGCGCGACAAATCAATGATGTTTTGACGTTGACGTCATAATGTTTTAAACGTCATTAGAAGCGTCCGTGACTCATTTAAAAGTACTGTAATTGTGAGAATGAGCTCCCGTTTGGTAGTTTGAAGGTTTACAAAGAACAGAAACCAGTTATACGGCATATTTATAATAATTGAATTGCTATGATGAAAACTATTTTTCTCTGTGGAGATTTTCAAATAGATGCGAAAATAGTAAATGGCGTCTGCTCACTGAAACGTAAATGAATATCTCCGAGTTGTCTGCTCTTTGGAGGCTGAAGTCACGTGATAAACAGAATCCCAAACACGTTTCCGTATGATATGAGATTTATGAAACTCGCAAGACGGTCGGTGCATAAATTGTGCCCGACACGTTTCATAAATCTCATATCAAAGGGAAACTCGTTGAAGATCCTCTACTTATGACTTATGTGAGCAGTGTAGTTAGTGATCAAACAGCACACTCCTGTAGCCTGAACATGATCTAAATTGTCTATTGAAGCATCACGGGTGTTTCATTGACGGAATGGAACAGCGGAGATCCTGATCAGCCTGGATCTACACTGGTTACAAAACCCATAAGCCCCATATATCCCGCCACAGCCACATGTATGATAGAAGCACGTAGCTGGTATCATCTCTTTACCACATTGCCGATAATGATTTCGAAAACCAGGGGCCCGTTTCACTAAACTTCACACGACTAAAATGTTCGTAAGTTTAAATTTAAGATCGTCTGTAAATTTCAATTTATGGATTTACATTTATTGAGCATAGGCTGCATATGCAGCCTATGCTCAATAAATGTAAATCCAAAAATTATTTAGAAGAAAACATTGTGAATGTGACATTTACAGACTATCATAATTTTGCACTTACGAACATTTTAGTACGAAGTTTAGTGAAACGGCCCCCAGTTCTATTTTCTGTAAGGGACGTTGAACATTAACACAAAAGTCATTAAAATTCCGCATGAGCTCTGAAGTTTGTGTTAAATTTCGACGTCATCTGTGGAAAATAAGTGTGTTTCCTCTAGAAATCAATATCGGCGAAAATTGCCGCTGGGATAATGGGTGTAATTCCAGTGCCGGGTGTATATATGATGTACACAAGTTCAAACTAAATATATCGGTGGATAAAAAATTACCCAACAAATTACCGTATCTGACAAAGTATGTATAATACTTTAGAATCAGTCTAAACCGGACACCAATATTTATTTCGCTGAGTAATTGTATGCCAACATCTTTTTGAAATAGTTAAAAACAAAGTATAATGCATCGAATTAATGCTTTTATTAGCACAAATGACTTCTGGACATAGTTTAGTTATTGCAATTTAATTGGTAGGGGTCAAAACTAAAAGTCACGAATTGGACAGTTTCCCTGTATGCCATTTGGACGGGTCGTCACCATTATCGTCGAAAAACAGTGATACATGGTCACATGAAATGTGCATGTTGCTGAGTTCCATATAATAATTGTTTATCTAAGGTCTATGACGGTATTCGAGCACATACGCATCGGTGGTGGAGACAAAATAGCATACAGTGGGGTCAGTGTGTAAGTGCACACACGAACGAACACGACAGGTTGGAACCAACCTGTCGTGTTCGTTCGTGTGTGCACTTACACGCTGACCCCACTGTATACCAGAAGCAGAGTTATGTACCGCGTCGACAAAAAAGACGATTAGCATGGTGTCCACAACGACAAGCATGCCATGCTGTCACAGCCAGGCGTCTCTGTGTTACGGAGATACATTTCAAAACTCACACAGAAAGGCATAATCAAGGTGCATGATCATGTGGTTACAACAACAACAACGTCGCCCACTCCAAAGTAAGTATTATTTTACAGTTTCCTTAATATGCAACGGATTTTGATGAAATATGGCGCAGCAAACGCGTCTTCATGAGCTGCATTTGGTGGTCTATGGAGTTTGGCAGTCTTATGTCGTTTTTGCGAAGAATCGATTTCCGTGTCGGAGACACGGAAATCGATTCTTCGCAAAAACGACAGAAGTTTGGGCGAAAATACAGAGGCCACCAAATGCAGCTTAACAAGACGCGTTTGATGCACCATATTTCATCAAAATCCGTTACGTGATAAGGACACTATAAAATAATACGTACTTTTAATCGGTACTTGTTGTTGTTGTTAGTACCACGTGATAATACACCTTGATAATGGAGAAATAGAAAAGTATGCAACATTTACGGATTACGAGACCCATTTGTGCTTATTCTTACATAATTGACCAACATTCAACATCATTCCCTCTGTATTCCTCCAATTCTATAAGACAATAACTGCTATGCTACATGTCGATGGTTGTTGTGCCATGATATTAGAAACTTGTAAATTTTGTGACTTTTAGTTTTGACCCCTACCAATAAATACAATTAGATGAACTATTTTTGTAAGCCATTGGCAGGAATAAAAACGTCCATTCAATCCATTAAACATTAGTGTCAACTATTTAAACAAGTATTTCGAAAATAAATACTCACCAGAATAAATAATGCAATAACATGTGGGTGACCGGTTAACAAGTTGGACTAGTATATGTCTGCTTAACTCTTTGCATGCTGGGAAACTTGTTGGCTATAAATAGTTCAAAAATAGCGGACAAAAAATCATCATATCTTTTTTTTATTTCTCCCTGTAAATATCATGAATATGTCTTGGAATTTCATTAGAATTGAGTCCTGAGGACTCAATTCTAATGAAATTCCAAGACATATTTACAGAGAGAAATACAAATGTAAAACATATACATAATTGTATGGTTTACTGTCATCTGTCACCGTTGATAACATATATGCATGATCGCAAACCACAACTATCTGGTTTGCGGCGCCAATAGTCCGGTTTAGAGAGGTTCCACTGTATTTCAGTATAATTTATAATATTATCACGTCATGCAACTATCTCTGAAACATAACAGTTCAACTTTATATTTCTAACATTACCTTCGTGACGCTGAAATACAAACATCACAATCCTAAATTGAAAATTCAGGTATTCATGGAATAATTAAACAGGAAACTTCAACAAGTAAACCATCAATTTAACAGTTTAAAGGTACATGACCACTCAGTAGGCACAAACTGTTCTTTATAGGAATTAAATACGTGTATAAGTGTACCACTATTCCATCAGTTCTAAAAATTACAAGTGCACGCTATACAGATATAATCATTTCATAATATTTATTTCACTGATAGCGACTCGCGGTAGTATCAGGCTATTTTCATATGCAAATGAGGTATGATATCTTTTTTTAATTATTTATACTAATTAAATGCGTCACCTGAGAAAATCATATTTTCGACAGGTTATAAAGTATGATCGTTGCACATCAAAAAATAAATACAGAGAATAAATAGTAATGCCCGTTAACATTTTAAGGAAACACGGTTATTGCCCTTGATATCAGTGTGAACATTTGTGTCTATTATAAAATGTATAATAATGTCAATCAATACGTGGGGTAATGGTGAGTGAATGTTTCTTTTGCCAGAAAATGTACCAGATGATGTCTCTGATATAAAAAAAAAATGTGTGTCTACCGACTGGGCAGGTACCTTTAAGCACCAGGGGCCCGTTTCACTAAACATCGTATGACTAAAATGTTCGTAAGAGCAAAATCATGATAGCCTATACATTTCACATTAACAATGTTTTCCATTAAACAATTATTGGATTTACATTTATTGAGCATAGGCTGCATATGCAGCCTATGCTCAATAATTGTAAATCCATCAATTTAAATTTCCAGACGATCCTAAATTTGCACTTACGAACATGTTAGTCGTACGAAGCTTAGTGAAACGGGGCCCAGAACATTTCTGCGCCGTACATGTGCTAACATATACGAACGGTCATGTCTGACAACAATATGACTGGCGCACAGGTGGAAGACTCGGACCTATGACACCAAAAAAATGCCTATTAAAAAGAAATCCCATCACCCCACCCACTTGGTCTCGTACATTATCATCTTCTATAAAGAAAGGTGGATAACATTGTGGCCATTATAGAAAGAGCCCTCTCGTTTCCGACTCGCACAAACACAATACACATCGATTAAATGTATGATTTCTGTCGCTGGCAATCGATAAAGGTATTAGGTGTGTGAATATATTCACTTCAAATCGCTCTTTCCAGCATTTATTCAGTTATTCGCATTTTGTATACCCCATCCAAAGCGAAATTTGCGTGTACGAAGGAATCTCACACAGACTCAGAGGCCGTCCGGCGTGGATTATCGGTCATATTTGACCAATAACTGATCGTCAGCTCAAACTAAAGTGGTGCACCATGACCATATATATACATTAGCAACTCCAGCCATACAAAGTTCGTCCAATTGTGATCGTTCACCGATCTAAAAAACACCTTTTTTTCTACTGTCATTCATGATTCGCGTACTATCAGATTATGTCTTCCGGAATCCCGAAATAGGTTGAATGACGTCATTACAGTTTAGATTTAGCCAATCAGAGATGTTCTTTACATAGACGCTTCCGGTTGTATTATGGAAGATGGTGCATTGACCCGGTTCCAGATAATGAACGAAATTAGACAAAAAAGTGTTTTTTAGATCGGTGAAGGATCACAATTGGACGAACTGTGTATGGTTGGAGTTTATAATGTATATGGTCATGGTGCACGTCATTAGTTTGAGCTGGCGATCAGCTATCGGCCAAATATGACCGATAATCCACGTCGGACGGCCTCCGATTCTGTGTGAGATTCTTTCGTACACGCAACTTTCGCTTTGGATGGGGTAATACAGTGTAACCCCTCTCAACCGGACAGCCTCGGGACCCCATTGTTTCCATGTAATTTATACCACTGTCATATCTGTTCATGGCTGAAAATTGCAAATTTAGGATTGTTTGGAAATGTCAAGTGATGGATGCTCAATAAATGTAAATCTAATAATTGCTTACAAGAAAACATTGTTAATATGAAATTTGCAGACTATCATAATTTTGCCACATGGGCCCGTTTCACAAAACTTCGTACGACTAAAATGTTCGCAAATGCAAATTTAGGATCGTCTGTATATTTTAATCGACGGATTTACATTTATTGAGCATAGGCTGCATATGCAGCCTATGCTCAATAAATGTAAATCCAATAGTTGTTTACAAGAAAACATTGTTAATGTTAAATATGCAGACTATTATAATGTTGCAGTTACAAACACTTTAGTCGTCCGAAGTTTAGTGAAACGGGCCCCTGGTCCGGGAATAACCAGAGCGTGATGTATTGACCACAGCAGCTAATGCAGTTGGTGTGACTTACCGAAACGTGATGGCCGATATTAGGACGGTCCCGTGAGGCAGCGGGGCGTTGAAATGTCCGGTTAAACAAATGCGTTTGTCACTCAAACGCCGCCGGGTCAACACCTTTCTGCTGACCAGCGGATACTTGTGACGCCGGGGTCACTTATACCAATTTATGACGACTTCCGATCGTAGCTCGGGCCCTAATGAGACTCTCGGCGCATCTAAAATAGAATAATCGAATTTTACGGGATGGTAATTAGTGTTTCATTCCAGGGTAATTTGAATTAAATTCCGTCCAGTTAAATCTACTCATGTAGCGTAAGGCCATTCATTCCTTATAATTCCAGCATTTGAAATAAATTCATCAAGAAAATGTGTTTATTTTCCGTTTTCTTAAGAATTATTTTAACTGCGCCTCACGGTTACGGAAAGTAGTTCGGCGTGGGAGTTTACTGGGATATACATTTTTGACAGATACTTGCTACGGGCCAATCAAATGTTAGGGAATTGTGTAAATATTTTTGTGCTGGAATTATATTCCATTCTGCGAATGTGCATGCTATTGTTTACGGAACCCCGCACGGGACGTAGCTAGAATTCTTTTTTTTATATTAACTCGTTCCCACGAAATAACAATTCATTCCCTCAATTTAACAATTGGTTCCCTCGAATTAACAATTCGTTCTCACGATATAACAATTCGTTCCCTCGAATTAACAATTCGTTCCCAGTTTAGTTTAATTTAGTGAAACGGCCCCCTGATCATAAATACATGTTCAATGTTCAAGTACACAGTACATGTACATGTAACTGGCAACGGGGTAGGATTTCATGATGACAACTACATCACGATGGTACGGAGCCCCGCAGGGGACATATAATTCTTTGTTTTATTAATTCGTTCCCAAGAAATAACAATTCGTTCCCTCAATTTAAAAAATCCCACGGGAACGAATTGTTAATTCGTGGGAACGAATTGTTTATTCGAGGGAACGAATTGTCATTTCGTGGGAATGAATTGTTAATTCGAGGGAACGAATTGTTATACCGTGGGAACGAATTGTTAATTCGAGGGAACGATTTGTTAAATTGAGGGAACGAATTGTTATTTCGTGGGAACGAATTAATAAAAAATAAATTAAGTGTATAATTGTGTCACCATTACACCAGTTCTAACAATTACGAGTGCCCGCTATAGAGATATAATCATTTAGTAATGTTTATTTTACTGATAGTGACGCGCGGTGTTATCTGGTTATTTTCATGTGCAAATGATGCATGCTATTTTTTATTAGTTATACTATTTAAATGCGTCACCTGAAAAAATAATATTTTCGACAAATTATAAAGTACATGTATGATCATTGCACATCAAAAAATAAATACAGAGAATAAATAGCAATAATAAATTACGTCTGATATAAAATATATAACAATGCCAATCAAGACGTAGGTGAATTAATGTTTATTTTGCCTGAAAATGTCTCAGATGATGTGTGTATAGATAGAGAATAGTAGGTTAGTGCCGTGAATGGGAAAAAATATCCGGCAAGGCTCAAGAATTTCTTCATTTCTCATCAGAAGTATATGTTGTGACCACTCATTTGAACCGTCTCGCCGAGACGGTTCAAATGAGTGGTAACAACATATACTTTGGTTCAGAAATAAGGAAAATAGATAGAGAATAGTATCGTGAATGGGAAAAAATATATGGCAAGGCTCAGGAAACGGGATGGGCGAGGCTCTGCCGAGCACATCCCGTTTCCGTGCCGCGCCAGATATGTTTTCCCATTCACGGCACTAACCTACTATTCTATGTATCCCGTCAACACCTACAAATGGCTGTAAAATGCAAAAATAGTATTGACTGGATATCAAAAATGTTTCACGGCACCGTGTTTCACGGCACATACGCACTGTGTTGACGGGATAAATATTAAACACACCTGCCTCTTCGATTGAGAAACATCTCGTTGGCATAATTACTCACTGAAAACGAGGATTGATTGTAATTTCACCGTGCTACAGTCAAATTACTGGTCTCAATTGCGCCATCTTTTCTGTTATTAACTGAAATACGACGCATACAATAACATTATTATGTTGATAAACAGACATCACATGGCATAATTTTGAACATTATGTCTCATATTACTGCACGTAAGATGTGCCAGTATTTGGTAACTACTGTCTGTTTCACGAAAAATGCCCACATTTTACGGCCATATTAACAATGAAAAAACAATATTTTTTTCGATAATATTAAATTTTATCAAACTTTAAGAATGAGCCTCCTTTTTATTTCGTGAAATTTTGTCAAATATTGGTTTCATTACGAAAAATGAGCTCTATGGGAATTTAACATGGGGGGGGGGAGAGGTGGAGAATCTGTAGGAGGAGTCGAAAAACGAAACATTTTGTAAATTGATTCTGAAATCTAGCTAGATAGCTTGGAAATGATCTAACTAAGAAAACAAAGTTACATTTTGAAAATCGGTCCACTATTGCTGAAATTAGAAAAAAAATCCCCATGTTAAATCCCCATATACAGCTTCACTCTGTGAAATAAAAACTAGGCTCATTCTTAAATCAAGTTTTGCTATAATTTAATATTATCGAAAACTATATTGTTTTTGCATTGTTTATATGGCCGTAACATTTGGGCAGGTCTCGTGAAACAGACAGTAGAGGGTCTGAAAGTGTTGATATTTATTAAACGAGTTTACCGATTTAATAATATCACTCGTTTCATATCAAAGTACTCAACGAGTTCAATAAATATTTTTCATGACTGCCGTTGTTTGACAACGCTCACAGCCGTGTTCAAACGTACAGCGCGTGCTAGTTGACCATGACTGTAGCACAATGCTCATTCCAATGACAACACCTACGTAATGCATGCGTCTCATGACGTTACTAGACTGCGCCATTACGTCACCAGACCAGTTCACAACGGACGCACTGATTTTTTTTAATTGAAGCGGCTGCATCACGCGACGTGTACTGCGGCTCCAGAATATGTACATGTATGTGTAAATCAGCTGTTTGAATGGAGCAGATTATCAACGTACCGAAAGTCCTGTATATATTCTCAAATTGCATGATATTTCCGACGAAAATGTAACAATAACTTTCAATCATGATGATGTCCAGCCGTGGGTAAAAGTTTGCATTGCCCCACGGGAACTGCGGCCTTGGGGTTCAAACAGTTACATATACCTCGTGCCACGACAAACGTTTACACACGGCTGGATATTGTCGAACCTTATATCAAATCAAATTAAATCAACATATACATATTTATGTTTATTGCATACAGTGGGGTCAGCGTGTAAGTGCACACACGAACGAACACGACAGGTTGGTTCGCTACCCACCCAAAGTGTATGTTGTTACCACTCAGTTGAACCGTCTCGCCGAGACGGTTCAACTGAGTGGTAACAACATACACTTTTGATGCGAAATGAGAAAAAATGCAGAACAATATTTACATTTTTTTTGTATACATGAATTACAGAGGGGTCAGCGTGTAAGTGCGCACACACGAACGAACACGACAGGTTGGAACCAACCTGTCGTGTTCGTTCGTGTGTGCACTTACACGCTGACCCCACTGTACAATGGGATTTCACAGTTTAATAACACAGTGCAATACAAATCATATTACACTAGTGTAATAAATATGCAAATTACATTGCTGTAGAAAACATGATAGATGACCAGTACAGCTTCAATGTATAATATTGGGCTTATGCAATCAGTAGAATCAAACGTATGTGTTGATTTAATATGATATTTATTAAACTCGTTGACTGATGTCATCAGAAACTCTGCATAGACTCGTATCTTATGAAATCAGTCAACTCGCTTAACAAATATATTAAATCACCACTCATCACACCCCTATGTATTACATAACCATAACATTCTACAGCGAAGCTGTACTGGCCAGCTACATGTACAGTGGGTTCGGCGTGTAAGTGCACACACGAACGAACACGACAGGTTGGAACCACTGTAATTCAAGTATAAAAACAAAATGTAAATATTTTTCTGCATTTTTTCTCATTTCGCATCAGAAGTGTATGTTGTTACCACTCAGTTGAACCGTCTCGGCGAGACGGTTCAACTGAGTGGTAACAACATTCACTTTGGGTGGGTAGCGAACCAACCTGTCGTGTTCGTTCGTGTGTGCACTTACACGCTGACCCCACTGTAACATGTTTTCAGTAGCGGTCTCATTTACACATCTATTTTATGAATTGAATACAATTAGCTATTAAACTTCGAAAGCACATTTATCACACGAAATCCGTGTTATGCCGTGTATTAACCCATTTCATAAATGTGTTATGACACACGTGTCATAACACCTGGAGCGAATTTGATTGGCTGGCCACACCACCCTAATTACATGTTCGAATATGCGCCACCGTTATGTCAAATTAATAAAATAGAGACGTTCTTAATGACGTCAATGGATCGACAAAGCAATGATGTTTTGACGTTGACGTCATCATGTTTTAAACGTCAGTCATTACAAGCGTCCGTGATTCATTTAACTTACTGGAATTGTTAGAATGAGCTCCGTTTGGCAACATGACGTGTTTACAAAGAACAGAAACCTGTTGTATAGCATATTTATAATACTTTTATTGCTAGGATTAAAACTATTTGTCTCTGTGGAGATGTTCAACTAGATGCGAAAATAGTCAATGCGTCTACTCACTGAAACATAAATGAATATCTCCAAGTTTTCTGCACTTAGGAGGCTTAAGTCATGTGATAAACAGAATCTCAAACTCGTAATCCTTTGATGTGAGATTTCTTAAACTTGGCCGCAATTGTATGGACCTCGCCAGATGCTCGGTGCATAAAGTGTGCGTAACTCGTTTCATAAATCTCATATCAAATGGGAAGTCGTTTGAGATCCTCTATGTATGTAATAATCCTGTTTATCATGTTATGACTAAAAGAATCGTCCAAAAGTGGATACTTCAGTGCAACTGGTTGAACTATGTTTAAGTCGCTTTTCGGGGGACAATTTCACTAAACTTCGTACGACTAAAATGTTCGTAAGTCAAAAATTTCGATAACATTAACCTTTTTTTCTTGTAAACCCTTATTAGGATTTACATTTATTGAGCATAGGCTGCATATGCAGCCTATGTTCAATAAATGTAAATCCATAACTTGAAATTTCTAGACGATCATAAATATGCGGTATAAACAATTAAACTGACGGTATACAATACATACATGTATAAGTATGCACATTTACCTCGACAATTAGTTGCTGGCAGTACGGACGGTGCAGCAGGGGGCCGTTTCACTAAACTTCGTACGACTAAAATGTTCGTAGGTGCACAATTATGAGTCTGTACATTCCACATTAAAAATGTGTTCTTGTAAATAATTATTAGATTTACATTTATTGAGCATAGGCTGCATATGCATATGCAGCCTATGCTCAATAAATATAAATCAATTAATTGAAATGTACAGACTATTCTAAATCTGCCCTTACGAACATTTTAATCGTACGAAGTTTAGTGAAACGGGCCCCAAGTTTACAGTTACTACCGGAACCTACGTAATAGGTAACGGACAGGTACACTCGTGACGTCATTGGAGTTTCGCAGTCAAGCACATCGAGGTTATACATTCTATGTCTTACAACATGTAGATATATACTAATATAGCGCCTATGGGACAGGGGTGTGTTTCGCTAAACTTCGTACGACTAAAATGTTCATAAGTGCAAAATTACGATAGTCTAAATTTCACATTAACAATGTGTTCATGTAAACAAGTAGTGGATTGACATTTATTGAACATAGGCTGCATGCTCAATACATGTAAATTCATCTACATGTATTGAAATTTCCAGACGATCCTATTTGCACTTACGAACATTTTAGTCCAACGAAGTTTAGTGAAACGGGCCCCAGGTGTTTCAAATATAACATGCCTGAGAAATAGGCAATGTCTTTTGTACATGTATCACAGACTGCCATTGGTCGTTACACGACGTCAAGGTCATCAGCTGGAAACATACATAATGATACAGGGGTGGGAATAGTTCCAAATGCCAAATCCTGGAAAAAAGACTAAACAAATTTATCCCGTCAACACAGTGCGTATGTGCCGTGAAACACAGTGCCGTGAAACATTTTTGATATCCAGTCAATACAATTTTTTTCATTTTACAGCCATTTGTAGGTGTTGACGGGATAAATAGAATAGTAGGTTAGTGCCGTGAATGGAAAAAAATATCTGGAGCGGCACGGAAACGGGATGTGCTCGGCAGAGCCTCGCCCATCCCGTTTCCTGAGCCTTGCCAGATATCTCTTCCCATTCACGGCACTAACCTACTATTCTCTATATGTTTGCACCCACAAATGCGTAAAAGTGAGCTTCCCATGTAATTTTCTGCAATTATCAGGAACCTCAATACCGGATTTCAGGATATTTCCTTAAAATTCCAAACAACCATATATACATTTGATATCATCAGGGGTTGTTTGAAATATATACATGTATATAAACATTATATTTTATGATCATAGCATACATATTCATGCATAATGATTTGATACCTTGTTGGACGACGCTCCTCAGTGTTGTCATATAATACAGTTCAAAGTAACGCAGGTAACACGGTCCGTATCGCCGACTTCTTTAACACTACTGCATTTGATACTTGCACCGAAACGTCTGTAATCCGTATTAAAACGTGTCGCGTCCTTTTCACAATCTCTGAGAGATAACGTCAAGTTACTGTCTTAAGCGATGAGGAATATGTTTCTTAAGAATTCGCCATACATGGCGGCGGTTCGTTATTGGCTACTTGTGATAGCTGGGCGGGGCTATATCTCTTGGGTGCTCTATTGATTCTAGAGAACCGACGATTGATGGAACAGAAATTATGACAGATACGATTCCATCAGAAACTGAGTGATGAAATATGAAGGGGTTAGTGGAAGAAGGGGGCTAATTCCATATGGGACTTAGCCCCCTTCTTTCAATGACCACTTCGTTAGGTGCGCATACATGATTGAAGTGGCAAAGAAGAATCGCCTTCGAGAACATTCCAGAAACACCATATCTAGCCGTTGCCTCAGGACCTACAAGGTCACCTGAAAAAAATAATATTTTCCACAGATTATAAAGTATGATCATTGCACATCAAAAAATAAATACAGAGAATAAATAGTAATGTCCGTTAACATTTTAATGAAACACGGTTATCGCTACTGATATCAGTGTGGAAAATTGTAAGTCGGATATAAAATGTATAATAATGCCAATAACTACGTGGGGTAATGGTGAATGAATGTTTAGTTTGCCAAATAATGTCTCAGATGATGCCTCTGATATAAATAACAGCTTGTGTCTACTGGGTGGGCATGTACATTTAACCACACACGTGCATTGTTTCCAGAAATACCAGTGCAGGGAGAATCCACCATACGTGCTAGTCCAAATGTTAGATTGGAAATGTCATGTGATATATTTGGCAATGAAATGGTTAAAATGTTCAACTACCCGACATAATGGCGGGCGCAGGCCTGGGGAAAATGGCTGTTAATAAACCGTCCCCATCTCTCCCATCCCAGCGGGAATCGGTCAGGCTATGATTAACCCTTTCACCGTTAAGTAACTGGAATGGAATTTGCTATGTTAATTTTGCAACCAATCCAATAGTCACAGAATGATTTTCAGACTACTCCGTCTATGAAAAGAGGGTCTCTTTGCTCTCAAAAATATGAAAAGTACTTGCAAAAAGTGCAGATCTTGATGAGACGGCTCGTCACGAGCCGTCTCATCTGGATCTACACTGTTTGCCAATACCACAATACAGGCATGTGGTGTTGAAAGGGTTAACCCAATCAGTTGCCACTAACGAAGTTATGGCTCAGTTTCAGGAGAATGGCTCAACTGAATTAGACTCGGGCGCCTGTATTGCTGGCAGATTAGCAGCTCTTCAACTGAAGGTTAAAAGCTAGATCAATTTTCAATTTGCTATGTTTCTCTCTCCATAAAGAAAACTTGACATGTCATGTGAAATGATATGTACCGGCTGACTAACAAGTGTAGCAAGTGTTTGTTTGTTTGTTTGTTTGTTTGTTTGATTGTATTTTGGTGTTTAACGGCCTATCAACAGCTACGGTCATAGGCCGGGCCATCGGGTTCGATCCCGTATCCAAGCTGCTGCATTGGGGGGAGGGGGTCCTAAAATCAGAACGGAATATTTACATCGAAAACATATATATTCACCCCTGAAATTAGAATAACCTGACCTGGTGCCAGGTCCATACCACACCAAAGTCAGTTGGCCCCTTCCCTAAAATGTAATAGGATTAGGAATAATCGTATTAATCATAATATCATAACGATAGTCAAATGTATGTACGTGTGTTATATATTGTGTTGTTAATCATTTTAACAAATTGTGCTATTAAATAGATCAGAAAAGATCAGAAAAGTACATTTAAGAGTCAACAATTCTTGAAAGCAAGCAACAATTCACTAAGTCATTAAAAAATAATACTCACACACCTTCAGTATTGATTTCTGAATTGCTTAGAGTAAAGAGCATAACCTCCTTTGGCAGATGACTAACAATGGAATCAAAAAGTATTCTGGTTGCCACAGAAACATCTGACCAATCAGATGCACGGATTATGAGATACGTTTTAGTGACTCAGACTGATCTACGTGGCTTTTTAAGAAAAGATGGTTCCATAAATGCACACATTTCATGATAAAACTGGTTGTAAATGAGTGAAAATATGTTTGTTTTATCCGTCAACACAGTGCGTATGTGCCGTGAAACACGGTGCCGTGAAACATTTTTGATATCCAGTCACTACAATGTTTGCATTTTACAACCATTTGTAGGTGTTGACGGAATAAATAGAATAGTAGGTTAGTGCCGTGAATGGAAAAAAATATCTGGCGCGGCACGGAAACGGGATGTGCTCGGCAGAGCCTCGCCCATCCCGTTTCCTGAGCCTTGCCAGATATGTTTTCCCATTCACGGCACTAACCTACTATTCTCTATATATAAATGTTGATATAAATATGCATTTATGTGCACATGTACAATGTAGTTGGTGTTGCTTAAGGTATTAGGTCGCAGATAGATACACATGATTCTACTACATTTGAAACACAGGGTCATATTCTATACAGTTAGTCCATAAGGAATTAGGTCATAGATAGATTAACTTGACTTCAATGATAATTGCTTCATAAGAGTGATGTGATATAGGAATATAACATAAGTGAATATTGTCTTGTTACTATATACTATATGGTGCATTGTGTTTCCATCTCCGCCATCTTTGTATGTACAAGCCAATAAAACCATAGCCAATAACAGAGTACAGTAGTGGGTATATATGGTATGTGTTGTGTTGTGGTAAAGGTGATACACTGTGCGAATTTGTATGTATGTGGGTATTTATAATGGTGGTTAACGTTGTTAAAAACACAGGTACAAACCTGTCCAGAAAACTGACATATTTTACAATTTGGTGTAATATAATTGATAGGAGTACGTTCTCATGGCTTTTCTACATGTGATTAGCCACATTATATCATATGTTCTACTTCATATATTGGGTTCTTTGTCAAACGGCAGAACTGGTGAAACTGGCTGATGGCTGTAACGCACAAAGATGGCCGACTTGGCCACTCCATGTGCCGTATAGGATACAGTAACGAGGGAGTGTTCTCATATATGTTATACATATATTCTATCACATTTGCGAAGCTAACTAAGCCCTCCTATTTGCTTTGGCTGGCCCCTTCAATTAATCACCAATAAGGAGAAGAAACGATAAGGACATATAAACGATAGACGTGTGTTCATCTATTGGAGTCGACGGGGCCCAGAGATGTAAGTACTCTGTAATATGTCTCTTCCACTGATCCAATCAAATGTAGCTATGACTGCAGACATGGGACTTATGGACCAGTATAACTCCTCATCGAATAGCACCTTTCTGTAGCTTGATAACGATCTATATTGCTTGTTAGAAGTATAACGGATGTTTCATTGATGAAATGGCGAACAGTGCAGATCCTGATCAGAGTGTGCAGTCTGATCTGCATCCACACTTTTCGCAAAAACCTTAATCCCCATTTCTCTAGTCACAGCCACAAAGGTAGAATATATACTAGCACGACAGTAGAAAATGAAGGATTAAAAACAGAATTACCCATCCACCCATTACTGTGAAGAAAATGAAAAAAAACGCTATATAGTCTACAGACATGGGTTGGTTTGGTAACTGTTTTTGAATGGGCCATTTACTGGGTCCTATGTCCGAGTCACCTGTGTCACAATGCTTGGTAAGTGCAGTTCATCGTCAGCAGCGTGAGACAAGCCATTGGATTTTGTAGTGGAACCCCTCTAAACCGGACACCCTGGGACGTCCCCAGGGTGTCCGGTTAGAGAGGTTCCACTGTAAAACAGACATATGACTCTGCCAATATATGCGGCTGTGCTTTGCGAACGTGAACAGGCATTATCATCATAAATATACACCAATGAAACCCATTAAAGATACTGCCTGCGTGTCTGGCTTAGAGAGGTTCCACTGTAATTACTAAGAAGGAAAAGAGAAGTAGCCTATTTCACCAACATTGAAACATATACGTATCTAGCAAAGTATACTTTGAGGGAGAAATTTTCAATTTAAGGATAAATTAATTAATTTTTATTATACTGAATTTATTACATTATCACAGCCATTTTGGCTGTGATAATGTAATAGATTTAGTATAATAATTCTGCATACTGTTAATCATCAAATATATGCGGTCGTTAGTTCTATATGACATAATGTATTTCGGGAAAAATAAATGATTACTCCCTCAAAGAATACTTTGTTAGTTAAGCATACTTTGCAATTTTGATGAAATCGGCTACTGGAGATATATAAACGACAGGCATATGACACAAGCCACGTGATTTGTACCTAAAAAGCTGTGCGATATTTCATGAAAAATCCTGACATTTTGTGACATTTGCCGTTAGTTTTTTGTTTGTTGGGATTTAACTGCCTATCAACAGCTAAGCTCATTTAAGGCCGCGTCAATGGGTTTAGTATTAAATCCCATATATGACCTGTACAAACGGGGGTGGAAATCTCAAAATCAGAACTGAATATTTACAATAAAATAAAAAGATATTCAGCCCTGAAATCAGAACCATCCTAATCTGATGCCAGGTCCTCGCCAGACCAGAATCACCTGCAGAAAATATCACAGCTTCTGTAATTATTTTTCATAAAATATCGATCATCTTCTCAGGAACAAAATCACGTGGCTTGTTGCATAATATGAGACACGTCATGTGATTTTGTACCTTCAGACATTCTGCGTAATTTCATTAAATCCGTTTAAAAAATTTACAATATTTTTCATAAATAAAGTCAAGTGGACAAAAGTTTTAGAGTCGCTGCGGAATTACTTTGAAAAGACGCCATTTACGGTAAATATTGTAAATTTTGTAAATGTGTTTCATGAAATTACACAGGATACATTGAAATAGCAGGATACATAACGTAAATATCACAAAATGTTGCGCCATGAATTCCCCGGCTCAGTTGGACAAGCGTAATTGGAAAACAGTTAGGGAACGGTTTGTGGAACTCGCACCTGCCACCCTCTACTTATAACGGAGGTGCGATGATTGCGAGCACCTGCGTCTTAAGGATCGGTTACTCGAGTTCTGTATCCTAGGAATTATTCGATGTAAAGTTATTCGAATATTGCATCGGATTTCCCGAGTAATGGCATATGTACGGAGCCCCACATGCATTTTATTTTATTAATTCATTCCCTCGAATTAACAATTCGTTTCCACGATATAACAATTCGTTCCCTCGAATTAACAATTCGTTCCCACGAAATAACAATTCGTTCCTTCAATGTAACAATTCGTTCCCACGAATTAACAATTCGTTCCCTCAACCTAACAATTCGTTCCCACGAATTAACAATTCGTTCCCTCAATTTAGCAATTCGTTCCCTCGAATTAACAAATCGTTCCCACGATATAACAATTCGTTCCCACCAAATAACAATTCGTTCCCATGGGATCGCATATACCCATATGTATCTCATCTCCGAATAGTCAGGCAATCCTTCAAGTCATATTGAATCCATGAATTGAAGAAGAAACAATTCTTCTTTTCGATGGAGATGGCTACGGACGGACGGAACTTAAGGCAAGATTTGTTGAATGTTCCAAACGAAAACGAATGTAAAATGCAGTGAAAACGATTGTTTTGTACAATGATATGGATAGAAACGATTATCGTTTGTGTTTGTATGTGAAAACGACATTTTCGTTCAAATGCCAGGCTTTCATCTATTTACACGCATGTCGCTTCTTTCAACGCATCGTTTTGACATCGTTTTCACTGGTTTTAATTAGAAAACGATGTTTTTGTTGGTTTAAACGTGTCACGTTTAAACCAACGAAAACATCGTTTTCTAATTATAAGAAGGAATCGATGTGTAAACGATGGCAATCGTTCGTTTGTGGAACCAGGAACAAATCCGGACTGTAATAGCAAATCAATATACATCCCTTTGTCATCGCATATGGTGGATTATTATGTCAGTTAGAGGAGTTGACAAGACGTTGGAAAACAATGTAACTAAAGAAGGAGGCTCGCTGATGAAGCACACACCTGTCTTTATTAGAAATGAATATGTACATACATGTTGAGGTTGTAGCCAGCCCACAGTTTCAAAGAGTGCACATCTTATATAAAATATACATTTTGTGTTAACCCTTTGAACCCGAAAACCCGCTATAGCGGGGTTTGCAAACAGTGCAGATCCAGATGAGCCGGCTCGTAACGAGCCGTCTCATCAGGATCTGCACTTTTTGCAAGTAATTTTCACATTTTTTTAGAACAAAAACACCCACTTTTCATAAATGGACTAATCTGAAAATAATTTTGTGACGATTGTATTGGTCGGAAAATTAGCATATCACGGTCTATTCCAGTTACTTTAATAGGGTTGAAAGGGTTAACGGTATATAATAAGGAAACACAAAAGGTACATGCCCACTCAGTAGGCACACAATGTTCTTTATAGGAGTTAATTAAGTGTATAGTTGTGTCAATATTTCACCAATTACAAGTGCCCGCTATACAGATATAATCATTTAGTAATATTTAGTTTACTGATAGCGACTCGTGGTGGCATCACGCTATTTTCATATGTAAATTAGGCATGGTATTTTTTAATTATTTATACTAATTAAATGCGTCACCTGAAAAAAAAAATATTTTCGACGTATTATAAAGTATGATCATTGCTCAAAAATTAAATACAGATAATAAATAGTAATGCCCGTTTACATTTTAAGTAAACACCGTTATCGCCCCTGATATCAGTGTGGAAATTTATGTCGGATACAAAAGGTATAATAAATGCCAATCAATACGTGGGGTAATGGTGTATAGCGGGCACTTGTAATTTTTAGAACTGGTGGAAAAGTGACACAAGTATACACTTATTTAATTGATATAAAGAACATTGTGTGCCTACTGAGTTGGCATGTACCTTTAACGCACATTCTGATCAGGATCTGCACTGTTCGCCATTTCACCAATGAAACACCGGTCGTGCCTCTATCAAGCAATATAGACCGATATTTCCGACCAGTGTAGATCCAGATCAGCCTGTGCATCCGCACAGTCTGATCAGGATCTGCTCTGTTCGCCATTCCATCAATGACCCATCACACGTCTACCAATCATGAAATATCGTAATTATGCTACATTAGTGTGTTGTTTGATCAGGAGGTACATTGGTCACAAATCCCATAAACACCATGCTTCCAACACGCAATATGTAATAGTTACTGCCCTAATTGAGGTGTTCATGTGTTTGAACAACCTACATGTGCCCATGGAACACCGAGCCGCGAAGCGGCGAGGTGTTTCATGGGCACATGTAGGTTGTTTAAACACATGGACACCTCGATTAGGACAGTAACTGACTTACACATCTACTTACTGACTACCGTTGGCTAGTATTCAGTGGAGATTTTGAATTTCCATTTGACATTAAAGGAACTGTCTCTACAGTTATGACAGTCGATCAATAACATCAATTTACGCATGCTGCCAGTGGGTTATACGTGTCCCATTGACACATTTCTCATTATTATTTGTGTTTGACGTCTAACGTATACGTATACGAAGCAAGAAATCAATATGCTGTATAATATGCATGGGAACATGCTTGCATAAATCATACTAATTCACAGAGAATACCAGGCTAGTGTAGTTTGAAATACCAGTTTATCAGGCAAGACTGGGCCGTTTCCGAGCCGAGCCTCATTATCGTGATATCGAAAGACATTAGACTAGATTTTATTTTATCAGGTAACGTTTTATGCTAGCCAATAATCAAGCTTAAAGCAGTTTTCGTTAAAAAGAACGCCGACTTGTTCACGTTACGTGTCTGATTAGTCTGACGTCGTTGGTAACGTCATGTGACGTCGTTCGCAGGGTGTCGAACTTAGATAGGTACAACTGTAACAATAAATGGCAGCGCTAAGCGAAGCTTATGCCCTCGCTGTCTGCCTTGACAATAAAAAAAACACAAGTCCTCTGTGACCTTGACCTTGGGAGGTCGTACTGGCTGCCTTGATAATTAAATAAGGACTAACATTATTGCCTTAAAAAATTGTCGTATTGCAAACAAGGTGAACATAGGTCCTCAGTGACCTTGACCTTGGGCGGTCGGATGTGGGTAGCATGCATAACAAAGCACGATCACATTGTGGCCAAATATTATCAAAATTGATGAAGCGGTTCATGAGTTTTTGAAAAATGAAAGGTGTTACTATGCATGTACGTACGTACGCAGTACATGGACTACCGCTATATCCCCTTCTTGCCTATGAACGAACTACAATCAATGCCATATAAATGAAACGCCCCAGGGTGTCCGGTTTACACGTGAATGAATACATAGCCCACCACGTTTACGTTCAGCATTTCTCTGTGAAAACATCGACGAAGTGATAAGCACCCGGCCATGTAGAATAGTATTTGTAATTGAAGGGCCTCTCATCGCCTGGCGCAGTACGTACAACTGTACCTGCACGTGCAGCATATGCATGCGTATATCTATTATTGGGTGGTCATTTACGAGGGGTGTTCAACAATTAATTTCCCAACATATACATGATCCCAATAAAATGAAATGACATTAATTTAATGAATGAAAACTATTGGCATACTTACAACAACAATTAAATTGAAAGATACGTTGTCTTATGTATGTGCAGAAAGTGATGAAACATGTTTAACTTAGTAACCAATAATATAATGGTAATTGTACATGGACTGTATTAACCAAATCGTGCCTATAAGTCGTCTTGGTAAAATATGTTTATTATACCAAATCATAAATAGCGTTGCGAACATAAATAGCGTTGCGAACGCTAGTTTTGTTGACAGTCGATGGTATTACATGTATTTGTATTTAGTTGAAGTAATTTCACATGTGTCTATAAATAGCAACATAATATATGTGTGGAACAGTATATTGATTTCAAACTAACAAAATGTTATGTTTCACAAAATGTGCTTCCTTGTACTGAAATAGCGAACGGAAATGCGTTACCAACTTATCTCCCCTCTTCATCAGAGTCAATTGTAGTAAATAGTATATAACAAACCACACAGTACTTATATATGGCATTTGGATTCAATAATGCGAAAATTAAAGGAATATTGAATATCTTCGACAACATCTGAAACATCATGTGAGACACTGTTTCTTTAAAATACGTTAGGACATCTCTTTTGTCATATATCATCAGCTGGGTCTCTGTAGAGTGCACATCTTAACAATTTAATCCTTCATATGTTTAGCCACTGTATTTTCACATGCAGCTGCAGTAATAAACCAACTTAAGTGATTGAAATAACTTAAGTGACAGATGCAGTTGTCATTCAACAATGAAACATGCCCTTTTTTACGATAAAAAAGCTATTCTCAGTCAAAATACAGAATATATCTTAGTTGTATGCCAGTTCACGTGTACATGCATTTTATTATGCATAAATTTGACTTTCGTAGGTGGCGTAAAACATAATATGTCCTATTTTTGTATAATTGGGATCAAGTGAACAATGTTCTCGAGCCAAAAAAAGCGCTGCAGCTATTTTATTGTATCTTAAATATGCACTGATCACAAGTTATCAATAAGCATAGCTTAAGTTCGACTCGTATGTCATAAAAGGCCGGCACTAGTTTATATTCAATATCATTATACACTAATTAAATAAATGTGCAACTCAGACGGGTACAATAAAACACATTAGGTGATCAGTATATGTATGATGCTGTGCTCCTGCAATAAAGCAAATATAACATTTGTGTTGATGTAATATTATATTTATTAACATAATTAAAGCTCCTTCGCTGATTTATAAAGAAACTCAGCATAGCCTCTTATGACATCAGTAAACTCGTTAATAAATATCAAAGTATCATCAGGCAAGTAAGATTCTCTCTCTATATATAGCACTGTTTTTGAGACCTGATAAAATATGCCACTTCACGAGTGTGTGTAGGTTTATAACACTTTCTGTCACTTACTGAACCCTCAGTGATATCCCTATTTTTGTCGTTGACAAGTGTCTTTCCACGTGCTAAACTATACGTAAACAGAAATATACTGTATACTACGTGTGAGACATTCACCAGGTAAGCTTTTATTTAAAGTATTTCAACAATGTTACATTATAGTTTAGACATTTCTGCCGTCCGTCTATATATATATTTTTGTTTATACATCTGTCCACGGCATTGACACGATTTGTGATTACATATGCGTCACCGGCACGAAGAAGGACCTTGCAGCATTTGCAAGGCGAATATGTGTACCTTTATCATCATTCACCATCCAAATTAGCGTTGTATGTTCTACATGTAATCATTCCGCTGATCGCAAAACATCAACAACTGCTACACTGGTGACATGTAGTAAAGATAGGAAATGGTATTGATCGAATGCCGACCAACACATGCAATGATCAAACTGCGCGGATGCGCAGACTGATCCGGGCTACGCTATCCATCGTAAGACCGCTTTTCTAAGCCGGTGTTCCTTGTGTCAAGCTATCAATTCACATAATGACCATAGACACATAACGTGTGTGGTTTGCCGTGACGCACGACTTTTTCGTGCCCAGGTTTGCATATAGATGCAAACTTTTCTTTTGTCTACAGAGGTGTTCAAGTTGCTTACCAACCTCTGACAAACAATAGAGTCGATGTGTAAAGGTTGTTATCAGCTACACGAGTGTGCTATTTGATCAGGTAACAAATCCCACAAGCCCAATTCCTCCAGTCACAGCCACAAATGTGCTCATCTCGGTTCCACCTGGTATCTACAACTCAGTCCCACGCGCCAGTAGCCAATGACAGTTCACTATTAGCGAACGCAGACCCTTCAGTAGGAGATGGTGAACGTAATGATGCTAGCACCGTTAACTTGACCTTTACCTCAGCATTTAACCCCCTTCATAAACAAATCGGGCACGCGTTTATTAATTTGTATCAGTTACACCTCCAGTAAGATACATCGGAAGAAGAAAGTCAGCAATTATCGCGAGATTCTGCGAGACCATTTTCCTTTCATGCGCACGTGGCGTTGCGACCACCCGTCCCCGACAACAAAGGGGTTGCTACCTTGTAATTTGCGAGCCATGGAAACACAATGGCCAACATACGGTAGCGAGGCAGCCACAATGCGACAACGACAGTCGCTGATGTATTTATTTTCACTTAATTTGAAGTTAATTTACCGTTTTCATTCAACCGAAGAACCGTGGGACGTCTCTATTCATTTAAGGCAAAGAAGCAGCCATTTTCTGGACGCGCTGATTATCGGAGGGTTTAGTAATGATCCGTTTGTGATTTCCGACCGGGGTGACTTTGATTTCATCAAAGGCAGCCGTAATTGACGAATTTAAAGGTAATTTTTAACAAATTTTTAATTTGATATTCTTCAAACGTCAGCGCAAACAGTTATTTGTCAACATTAGTTCCTGTTTAAAGGCACCTGGTAAATATTTGATGAACTGTTAAATACCAGACATATCAGGAAATTTGATTGATTGTGGGTTTTACTCCCGCTCAACAGCAATGTCATTACAGATGGGAACCACATGTTGAAGTAACGGACCAAGGTATATGGATACATTAAATATACATAAAGCAACAATAAGTGAGAACAAATAAGGTAACTTTTGTTTTACTCCCTCTTATAACACATTACCAAGGTCCCTATGTACTCGGACTGTCTCGAGACAACGGACTCTCACGAAACAGCAATCCGTTGTATAACAGTGTCGTCTATTGTAGAAGTTAGGTAAATGTTAGCCCTCCGCAATGATATAGTCCCCGATGCGCGTTTTCGAGCTATGTATTATTTTGTTCAACACAATTCTGATGTTTCCTCTAGTCGTACGACTTCGGTCTACTGGGTGGGCATGCATGTACCTTTAAATAACCCATCGCATGCTCCCACCTGCCACCCACAATAATATGTAAACGGTATATATCTCACCCATGCGCAAATTAAATCCAGAACCCAGTAGTGACGGCGGAATACACCCAGATAGGTCAATGGAATGGTGCTTAACGACCCATCAACACAAAAGAGTATCATTTAGGGCCAAGCAATTTAGATGAAGTAGAAAACAATAGTAAAATAGTGTTAGATGTGGTAGGCAATCAAATAATTAGGGTAAAAATAAAACTATGATGAACAATATAAATTAGCAACATGTGTCAGATAGGTCAAACCGCCCGGCTTATCCGCTATATTGGCAGCCAGGCAGAACCACAGGGGTGTCGCCACAAACCAGTCCGAGTCCCAGAATGGCTACTAAACGCGCATGGGTTGTATTATATAAGTGACAGTCGGATGCACAGAGTAGTCAACTGCCCTACCGGGTTCCCAGGAAGATCCACAAGGTGCCACAATCACCACCCAGAACACGGATATATTAATAATAAGAACAAACAAGAAATGTGGCCCGTCGGCACACGAATGCCCCCGGTGGCAGATTGGAGAAACTGTGGCAAAGTTAATTCACCAAAGTGACAAGTATCAACAAAAACATTTATGAAGGTTAATGTCATATTAAGGGCAGTGTGGATGTGTGGCATTTCTCCACAAGTATGATGTATTGAAATATTGAAGAACTTCTTAATGTGTGAAAAAGTTAAAAGTCGTGAAGACCAAACGGTCAAGGTCATATTAAGGGCAGCATGGATGTGTGGCATTAATCCACATGTATGCTGTATTGAAAAATAGAAGTAATCCTTCAATGAATATAGAAGTTATGACAGAATTGAGAAACTCCAGCAAACTTCTTAAAAAGTTGGGAAAAGTTCAAAGTTGTAAAGGTCGATGTTATATTAAGGGCAGCATGAATGTATGGCATGTAGAAGTTACGACATAATTGAGAAATTCTGGCGAACTTACTAATGTGCCGGACACACGGAAACACGGACAGTCCAAATACTATATGCCTCCGGCTCTACCGAGGCATAAAAATGTCCCAACAACTAGTCGACAGTTAGCTGAATTCCAGCCGAAACAAAATAGCCCACCACAAGCCTAAAAATGTCCTAACAACTAGTCTGACAGTTAGCTGAATTCCAGCCGAAACAAAATTGCCCACCACAAGCCCCGACCTATCTTCGCAAATCCAGAAGTAACAATCAAGTGAATAAGAATAAACACAATGGAAGTACAAGTTAATTTCCTATAGTTAAAATGGCCGCCGTCGGTAACCTCGAGATAATTGCCGGCCAGTAAAAACACACGACCTTCAGAATCCAAGGTCAACCTTCTAGTGAGGAGACCAAGTTACCATCACTATTAACACTTTATATGAGCGGATGGAGCTTGTCTGCCAACACGGCTTTTAGCATATATATATACGTCATGATTTGACAGAAGATTGACGTCATTAAAACCCAAAAACCCTAAATCCGTAATTTTCACCTAACTGGTCCCTTTTCCCTTGGCGGGTCACATATGTAAACTATCCACTGAAAAGGCATCAACGTCCAATTGGTGGGTGAACCCCTTGTTTTAATCCATGTATCGACATGGCGAACACGATTGATGCATCAAACGCCACATAAATTCAGCGAATAAAAAGTGGAGTCTTATTCGGGTCAGATAAATATTTTGAGATTCGCAAATATGCTTAATATCGGGCGAGAAAAACCACCAAACATATGCACTGGAGTGGAACACGGATATTCCACACTCGTTTTCAAAGTCTCGTTTCTGACGACATATTCCGACACTCGGGTGGAATATCCTTTACTCGCATACCCATAGTCCATTTCAATGTTATTTCCGAAGCCACGCCCATGTGGGATTTTTCTGTCTCACACGGCCGACCTGTCACACACTGCCGGAACTACTTTTTGTGTATTGGCTTCCAAACGTCGTCTGAATTGTTTACAAACACACGCTCTCTACACAGTACTGTCAGTAGACACAACAATGTAAACAACGTCGCCCTGAATTTGTTCTGTAGGCTATTATTTATTTCATGTTTTATCCAGTTTTATCAAATTTGCGTAAATTTGTGGGACGAGTTGTGTAAGGGGCGTCTGTAAATCAGTTGGCCGAATACTGAATACATGATTATTATTAAAAAAAAACACATGTAATTGACAGCAAACTATTTACCTCGTATGTTGTTGATTCTTCCCCAAACATATGTATAGTGACAGTTGATAGTGATTGGAATATTTGTTTAATAATCCAGTGATCAAGAATTTCTTGAAAACGGCAACGTGTTGAAATGACAAATGTCCGTCGGAGTGAAACTTTCGGCGGACTGATATTTGCGTAATTGAAGACAGCGTCGGACTGATATTTGCGTAATTGAAGACAGCGTCTCGGAATTGCAATAAATACTCAAAATAAAAACATGAAATGATTCTGTAAACATTACTGCACAAAATTGAATCGAGGATACATTGTCTATTTTCAATATTTATCCGAGTTTGTCTCGTACTGCGTCCTATTTACTTTGTGTATGTAGTAATTGGGTTTACAAATCATGTCATGGGCGTCTCCAGACCGTATTTTTATTGGGCCGTTATGTGTTAAATGTTTTGATCCAATGTAGGAGACTAATTTGTTGGTGTAAACTTTGTTGGTAAACTTTGTTTACACCCATTTGTTGATACGGGTAATGCGATCGAGTGGTTGTATTGGAGATAGCATATAAAGAAAAAAAGTTAGCATTATACCATGGTGGTTCGTTGATGGCATACTATGGCTAAACATGATTCTGGGCTTAGTAGGTATGCGAGAAAAAGTATTCCAGATATACTCCGGTGTGTGACCAAGGATATTCCACCCTCGTGGTCAGAATATGTCGTCAGAAACTCGGCAAAGCCTCGTTTCTGACCACATATTCTGACCACGAGGGTGGAATATCCTTGTCACACACCGGAGTATATATGGAACTCTTATTCTCGCATACCCAGAGTCCATTTCAATGTTATTTCCGAAGCCACGCCCATGTGGGATTTTTCTGTCTCACACGGCTATCTCACACGGCTGACCTGTGACACACTGCCGGAACTACTCTTTGTGTATTGGCTTCCAAACGTCGTCTGCATTGTTTACAAACACACGCTCTCTACACAGTACTGTCAGTAGACAACAATGTCAACAACGTCGCTCTGGATTTGTTATGTAGGTTATTATTTATTTCATGTTTTATCCAGTTTTATCAAATTTGCGTAAATTTGTGGGACGAGTTGTGTAAGGTGCGTCTGTAAATCAGTTGGCCGAATACTGAATACATGATTATTATTAAAAAAAACACATGTGATTGACAGCAAAATATTTTACCTCGTATATTGTGATTCTTTACCAAACATATGTATAGTGACAGTTGATAGTGATTGGAATATTTGTTTAATAATCCAGTGAGCAAGAATTTCTTGAAAACGGCAACGGTCCGTCGGAGTGAAACTTTCGGCGGACTGATATTTGCGTAATTGAAGACAGCGTCTCGGAATTGCAATAAATACTCAAAATAAAAACATCAAATGATTCTGTAAACATTATTGTACAAATTTGAATTGAGGATATATGGTCTATTTTCAATATTTATATGAGTTTGTCTCGTACTGCGTCCTATTTATTGTGTGTATGTAGTAATTGGGTTTACACATCTGTCATGGGCGTCTTCAGACCGTATTTTTATTGGGCCGTTATGTGTTAAATGTTTCGATCCAATGTAGGAGACTCTAATTTGTTGGTGTAAACTTTGTTGCGATTGAGTGGTTGTATTGGAGATAGCATATAAAGAAAAAAAGTTAGTATTATACAATCATGGTGATTCGTTGATGGCGTACTATGGCTAAACATGATTCCGGACTTAGTAGGTATGCGAGAAAAAGTATTCCAGATATACTCCGGTGTGTGACGAAGGATATTCCACCCTCGTGTTCAGAATATGTCATCAGAAACTCGGCAAAGCCTCGTTTCTGACAACATATTCTGACCACTCGGGTGGAATATCCTTTTCTCGCATACCCAGAGTCCATTTCAATGTTATTTCCGAAGCCACGCCCATGTGGGATTTTTCTGTCTCACACGGCTATCTCACACGGCCGACATGTCACACACAGCCGGAACTACTTTTTTGTGTATTGGCTTCCAAACGTCGTCTGCATTGTTTACAAACACACGCTCTCTACACAGTACTGTCAGTAGACAACAATGTCAACAACGTCGCTCTGGATTTGTTATGTAGGCTATTATTTATTTCAGGTTTTATCCAGTTTTATCAAATTTGCATAAATTTGTGGGACGAGTTGTGTAAGGGGCGTCTGTAAATCAGTTGGCCGAACATTATTATTAAAAAAACACATGTAATTGACAGCAAACTATTTACCTCGTATGTTGTTGATTCTTCCCCAAACATATATAGTGACAGTTGATAGTGATTGGAATATTTGTTTAATAATCCAGTGAGCAAGAATTTCTTGAAAACGGCAATGTGTTGAAATGGCAAATGTCCGTCGGAGTGAAACTTTCGGCGGACTGATATTTGCGTAATTGAAGACAGCGTCTCGGAATTGCAATAAATACTCAAAATAAAAACATAAAATGATTCTGTAAACATCATTGTACAAATTTGAATCGAGGATATATGAGTTTGTCTCATACTACGTCCTATTTATTTTGTGTATGTAGTAATTGGGTTTACACATGATGTCATGGGCGTCTTCAGACCGTATTTTTATTGGGCCGTTATGTGTTAAATGTTTCGATCCAATGTAGGAGACTCTAATTTGTTGGTGTAAACTTTGTTTACACCCATTTCTTGATACGGGTAATGCGATTGAGTGGTTGTAGGAGATAACATATAAAGAAAAAAAGTTAGTATTATACTATGGTGGTTCGTTGATGGCGTATTATGGCTAAACATGATTCTGGACTTAGTAGGTATGCGAGAAAAAGTATTCCAGATATACTCCGGTGTGTGACTAAGGATATTCCACCCTCGTGGTCAGAATATGTCGTCAGAAACTCGGCAAAGCCTCGTTTCTGACAACATATTGTAACCAACACCCCGGCCCTGGTTGGCAGCACGGTAGTGTTATTACTGTCTATCTGGATTTCAAGTTAACAACAACAAGCGTCTGAACTCATACTTATTTATTAATGCAAGAGCTAGCCTCGTGTCAGGATGGCTCAAATGAACTTAACTAATACTACTATGTGACAGAGTACTAAGTTATTCAGCGTGACGGGAACTAACTGGTTATCTGAGTCGGACAATAGGTCACTAGCGGTTACTGACAATATGAGTGGGTCAGTCGACTGACAAGTTAGTTAATGATTTGCGCAGCTCGCCTCCTTTATATAGACGAGATGCGAGCAGCAGCCGTGCGAGCCCCAATCAAATTTCCCGCTGCAAATATATCTTTAACCAATCAGCGCTCGGTAACCAGAGACGCTAAATGAAAAATGTCTGCCATCTCAAAGAAACAAAATACAGCCATCAAAATCACACAAATAAACATGTCCCCTAGACTAGTGACCAGATAATCGGTGCGGGCGCTAATGTGGCCGATCGCTATGGATCAGACTATTGTAGTGATACATAAATTATTGGTTGAAACCCCTTACAATAGGCTGCTCGCACGAAAATAGGTACGAAAATACGCAGTGAATTCTGTGGAAAATCATAACACCCAGCTCCCCAAACTCGTCTCTAGTACACCCAATATGAACAAATAGCGTGCAAGCCATTACTTTCCAGCATCAGAAATGAATAGCAACAATATGATATAAGATTAAAGCAGTCATTGTCAGACACAAGAAAGATATCTGCTTCAATGTCGAAATGTCTTGGTGTCAATTTGATATACAGTACCAGTACTCGTGATGACCAATAGTCGGCAACACTCATTAATAATATGCGGCCGTCCACTGGTTCATACAGTCTCCGGGATGGCACACTACAACTATGATCCTTTACAACACTTCCGTGTACTAATAATAAAGGATATATGCATATTTGACATGCTGGAGCCTGTTGTGTAAATAGTGAATATCTGTGTCTGACCATGATGGCTGAATCTACTGAAATGGAACTGATGGTTCCATTACATTCCCCCCACCTTAAAATCTGCACAACTTCCACGTTGTGCGTTTGTGTAAGTACATACGGACAACATGTTGCATCTGAATCGTTTGCATAAGTCCACTTTAAATGATTCATGATTACCCTAACCATGTTATAATTGTCCCAGTTCTATTCAATTGTCAATGCATGGGACATCATCTTCACCTCATAGTTTCTGTTCTCCGAAGGTGGCTATTTTTAACGTGTACACATTAATGTAGGATCTTTTACATTTCGCTGTTGTAGGTAATTTAAATTAAAATTACTATTAACATTACACAGTTCAGGTAATGCACACAGAGGACATTCCACATTCGACATGCCCAACGCTAGCGAATCACAATAGCCCCAACATATGGCATACTCTAACAAATAAAATAAAATGTAATTACACCAGTATCAACACACAGGACCCTTAGATTGGCTCGCCATGCTCACTTCCTTGTAAGCAGGTAATTAGCCTCACTCAACTATTATCATCATCATCATCATAGCCCAAATATAAACGAAAACTTTAACACCATAATACTAGTCCCTAATAGTGCATCGCTAGCTACTCAGTATACCATTTCCAATGTGGAGCCACCCCTGCCCATTACGTGTACATTGTAATACAAACGCCTGCTATGACTACATTTTACATTAATTACCCATGTTATAAATGCCACCTTCTGTAGAACATCCTTAATTACTTTACATGCCAAGCCATTATCTCAATGCACAGCCTTGTCTACTAGTATGCGGTTACTGGAACCGTTCTTAAATAAATTAAACACTGAAATATAATAAATCAATAAAGTCAACTATACATGTCCTTTTCATACAAATATACATATCGATCAGTCCTAGCAAATTCCACTACGTCCATGGCGGTTTTTGTTGTGACCCTAACTAACTAGTTTTAGTCCCCATGTATTCATACTGCATTTGGGAATTTCTAAGGTCACTGGCTTGCCAACCGTTCAACCAGCCTTGGTTCTGTATTGGTTCATATGTAATTCTACGATCTGACTGTCCTCCCTTCATTTCTTCTCCCGCTGATGCCAAAGAGTGTCTGGGTGTCCTCACGGCAGCTGTCGATGGCGTTTCCAACATCATTATGCTGGATGCTGGAGGAGGTTCCGCCGGCGTCATGTCGACTGTTAATGGCGACTCCAATGCGATACAAGAGATGAAGGGATCCCTTCTTGTTGTACTAGACGGTTCTGCAATTACGGTAGTGCACGGCGATAGAAGTTTGTACGTCTTCGTGTCGACTGTTGAAACTCGTTTTGTAGTCGCCACACTATCTAATAAGAGCTGTTGATTTTCCTGAATCCGCCCATGCTCGTGAGCTTCTAGTGTCATGAAATCCAACAACGTCGATGAATCTATGGCCTTATCTGATACCTGCTCATTACATCGAATCCCCGGGCAATCCCGGACGAAATGTCCTGGAGAGTGACAACCAAAACAAGTGGGAGGTCGTGATCGACGCTGAAACCAACGTTGTTGTGGGGGTGGTCCATGCCAATGAGACGGTAGTTCCTTCTTGATTTCAGCATTGTTATGCTCCAGTATATCCAGTCGGTGATGGATTTGTTGTAGTGAGTGTTCAATGCGTTTGTAGAATTTTTATTCTTCTTCATCTGGGTGGTGTGGTTGTTCACTGTTGACCATTCTAATGGAACATTTCACATTTTCCTTTTGTACAATATCATTTTCGAGGTGCATGTACTCATACGTTTGAATTACGTCCACTGCGCTCTCCACTGTGTCGCATCTTTGTATAAGGCACTGGTATCTCAGGTGGGCAGTTGTTGATTTAAGGAGCTGCTGCATTCCCAGCATATCCTGTGCTGCAGTGCCCATGATTCCATATGCCTTCCGGGTCAGCCACCTAATGTCATCACCCAAATCTGCGATAGTCTCGCCTGGTTTCAGTTTTCTATGTTCCAGCTGTGAGGCCCAGAGTGGCCTCTGGTTGTATCCATTAAATCGTTTTTCAAGTTTCTTAACAAGTGTCTCATAAGAGTATTGTTCCACATCCACAAAATTTAATAGGTACTTCTGTGCCTGACCCCGCATGCAGGCCAACAGGGTCAATGCCTTATCATTTGGTCGCCATTGACCAAGTCGTGCACACACTTCAAAATGACCGACGAACGTTTGTGTTTCCATGGAGGATGCTCTGTTCCCGATTGTGTATAGGCCATCATCAGCATCCTCTATGTCGGGTGTTCGGTAGCGACCACATTGCTGTGTATGCGATTGTTGCTCGCGCGGAGGATGTAACTCATTGTCAGAGTATGCACCAGAATCTCTGGTGTCACTGTCAGCCTCCAACTTTCCAAAATGAGTTTCTTCTCGACTACTGGTAGTTTCCTGGAAGTGATGCCGTCTGTTGATACATGCGTCTTCTGCCTCAGACTCAGATACTGTATCAACATCCACAAATTCCTCCCCGCTAGACACATTAACATGCTCGTTAATATCGCCATGGCCGCCGCCTCTCATATTGACCTCCTCTTCGGAATCGGACATTGTGTTGTAAATTTGCTTATTGTTGAGTTAAATGTGTAAATCTTTAACAGTTATTTTGTCCCTTCTCTCAGTACTCATTGTATAATAAATATATACTATTGTTCAATCAGTTGTTCAGTTTTATTTTTTACACCGCACTTGCTGCTAATTTCTTGTTTATTCACCTATTTATGCCATTTCATAACATCGTTGTTGCTAATTTCTTGTTACAACTCTTTTCGTCAAATTTGTATAACACCGTTGTCGCTAATTTCTTGTTACATGTACTTTCGGTTTTGATCGGAAAATTTACCGCCACGCTGAATAATATTTCCAAAATTAATGAATAATAACGGTAGGCGTGAGTTCTTTTATGTTCGCGTAATAAACATCGCACTTGCTGACACCATTTGTAACCAACACCCCGGCCCTGGTTGGCAGCACGGTAGTGTTATTACTGTCTATCTGGATTTCAAGTTAACAACAACAAGCGTCTGAACTCATACTTATTTATTAATGCAAGAGCTAGCCTCGTGTCAGGATGGCTCAAATGAACTTAACTAATACTACTATGTGACAGAGTACTAAGTTATTCAGCGTGACGGGAACTAACTGGTTATCTGAGTCGACAATAGGTCACTAGCGGTTACTGACAATATGAGTGGGTCAGTCGACTGACAAGTTAGTTAATGAGATTTGCGCAGCTCGCCTCCTTTATATAGACGAGATGCGAGCAGCAGCCGTGCGAGCCCCAATCAAATTTCCCGCTGCAAATATATCTTTAACCAATCAGCGCTCGGTAACCAGAGACGCTAAATGAAAAATGTCTACCATCTCAAAGAAACAAAATACAGCCATCAAAATCACACAAATAAACATGTCCCCTAGACTAGTGACCAGATAATCGGTGCGGGCGCTAATGTGGCCGATCGCTATGGATCAGACTATTGTAGTGATACATAAATTATTGGTTGAAACCCCTTACAATAGGCTTCTCGCACGAAAATAGGTACGAAAATACGCAGTGAATTCTGTGGAAAATCATAACACCCAGCTCCCCAAACTCGTCTCTAGTACACCCAATATGAACAAATAGCGTGCAAGCCATTACTTTCCAGCATCAGAAATGAATAGCAACAATATGATATAAGATTAAAGCAGTCATTGTCAGACACAAGAAAGATATCTGCTTCAATGTCGAAATGTCTGGTGTTCAATTTGATATACAGTACCAGTACTCGTGATGACCAATAGTCGGCAACACTCATAATAATATGCGGCCGTCCACTGGTTCATACAGTCTCCGGGATGGCACACTACAACTATGATCCTTTACAACACTTCCGTGTACTAATAATAAAGGATATATGAATATTTGACATGCTGGAGCCTGTTGTGTAAATAGTGAATATCTGTGTCTGACCATGATGGCCGAATCTACTGAAATGGAACTGATGGTTCCATTACAATATTCTGACCACTCGGGTGGAATATCCTTGCTACACACCGGAGTATATATGGAATACTCTTAGTCACACACCGGAGTATATATGGAATACTCTTAGTCCCACACCAGCGCATATGATGATACTCTTAAGTTTCACTTTCCACTAATGTAGACGAGACAATGTAAACGTCTTTTTCCTTAGCTGTGAGGGAGGGGGTGGGGCATATTCATTGAACGGAAAACTGGCCATCTAAGATATGTGTGTGAGGGGGGATATTATTGGAATGGAATAATAAAACAACAACCAGCCTGGCAGTTACATGTAGGTACTTTGTATTTCCACCACAATACATGTTATATGTCACACATATTCATACACATGTTCAAGTACATGTACAAATGGAGCGAAAATCCCGAAATCAGAACTGAATATTTGCAATGAAAAATTATATATTCTGCGCTGAAAATAAAAAATCTATATATTCAGCCTTGAAATCAGAATAATCCTGATCCGATGCCAGGTCCTCGCCACACCAGAATCACTTGGCCCCATCCCAAAATCATTAGAATCAGTAATAATCTTACCACTTTTATAATGGGCAATAACCCAATTTAACTCCCAGGTAACAAAAGAGCCAAAGATAAAACAATAATCCCAGAGCAGGCATGCGTCATTTACACATGTTTATGTACTTGCAATAGTCATTAACAAACACCTACAACTACAGCCGCACCTACAACTACGGCCTGCACCCTGAATAACACTTGGTCTTTAACATGTGTGGCTGACGGAGGAAATGGGGCTTATAGGATTTGTGACCAGTGTAGCTACTCATCAAATAGCACACTCCTGCAGCCTGATAACCACCTATGTTTGTTGTCAGGAGCATGACGGGTGTTTCATTGAAGGAATGGTGAACAGTGCAGATCCTGATCAGACTGCAGATGCACAGGCTGATCAGGATCTACACTGGTCGCAAAACCCATCAGCCCCATTTCTCCAGTCACAGCCACATTTAATTGTCATGCATGAGGATGACCCAAGATGAGGACGCTGACTGACAAATCCACACCAAGATGATTGTACTAGCCTAGCCCCATATCAGCTTTTGGATCGACCAGTCTGATCAGGGACTACACTATTCAGCCCCCAAAGCAACCTTATTGCCATCTGACAGCAAAAATGTTAATATGAACAAACAATAAATTATGGTCGGTACACACACAAATTCCCTCGGTGGCAGAATGGATTGGATTTGATGTATTGGTGTTTAATGGCCTATCAACAGCTAAGGTCATTTAAGGCCGAGGCAACAGGTTCAATCCCGTAAAATAACCAGCTGTATAGGGGGGAAAATTCCAAAATCAGAACGGAATATTAACATCGGAAAATATATATATTCAGCCCTGAAATACGAACGAGATGGCCGCGGCCCGCATGTCGAGCCCGCCGAGGCATTCGATGGTCTCAGAGTGTATTTATTTGAAGTTTGATGCCCAATAAGCATACAAAGTTTCAAGCAAATCTGACCGACGGTTACAGAGATAGTAGGTATGTGAAAACTTTAACGCAAATTTTTACAGAAACTTTAACACAAACTTCTAAGTCATTTGACCTTGACATAGGGGCACAGGGGCCGCATGAGTGTGACACAGAATGAATATATGGATGATGACTAATAAGCATATGAAGTTTCAAGTCAATGTGACTTAGGACTGCAGAGATATAAGGTATTTAAAAACTTTAACGCAGATTTCGGAACGCAAACTTCTAAGTCATTTGACCTTGACCTTGGGCACAGGGGACGCATGAGTGGGATACAGCATGAATATATGGATCATAACTAATAAGCATATGAAGTTTCAAGTCAATGTGACTTAGGACTGCAGAGATACAAGGTATTTAAAAACTTTAATGAAGATTACGGACGGACGGACATCCGGACGTCATTGTGATCACTATGTCTCGGTTTTCCGCAAGCGGGCTCGACAATAATCGTAATACTCACATAAGGTGTATAACCAGATTCAACTGTCACATACAAGAATGCCAACGACGTACATGAGGGCCAAACCAGTAGCCGATTTCACCAAAATTGCAAGCAAAGTATACTTTGAGGGAGTAATCATTTATTTTTCCCGAAATGCATTATTTCATATAGAACTAACGACTGCATATATTTGATGATTAAAAGTATGCAGAATTATTATACTGAATTTAATTACATTATCACAGCCAAAATGGCTGTGATAATGTAATAAATTCAGTATAATAAAAATTAACAAATTTATCCAGAAATTGAAAATTTCTCCCTCAAAGTATACTTTACTAGAAAAGTATACTTTGCAATGTTGGTGAAATAGGCTACTGGTCTCCGGTCGGGATTATTCCAGCAAGGATGAATCCTATCGTTTATTAAATTACCAATCGCATGATCCCCCACCTGGCTCCCCCACCCCCCGTCAAGATTGAAGAAATATGTCAAAAACCATATGTCAACAGTCAACAGCTAAGGGCCATTTTAGGCCAAGTTAATCGGTATGTCCAATCCCATATGTTTACCAATGGTGTTATGGGTGATGGGGGGGGGGGGGGGGGGGGGGGGGGGGGGGGGGGGCTAAATCTCAGTAAAGTATACTTTGCAATGTTGGTGAAATAGGCTATTGGTCTCCGGTCGGGATTCCAGCAAGGATGAATCCCTATCGTTAAATTACCCATCGCATGATCCCACCGGCCACCCCCCCCCCCCCAATATGTCAAACCATTTTATATGTCAACAGCTAAGGCCATTTTAGGCCAAGTTAACAGTGTCCAATCCCATATGTTACCAATGGTGATGGGTGATGGGAGGGGGGGGGGGGGGGGGGGCTAAATCCCAAAATCAGAACAGAATATTTACAGAATAAAAATATATATTCAGCCCTGAAATTACAATAACCTGACCATGTACCAGGTTCTCAACACGTCCGAGTCACTTAGCCCCTCCCCAAAAATAATAGGATTAGTACTAATCATATTACTTGTATAATGGGTATAACTGGGATTCCCCTAAACATACCAGAAAGCCAAAAATAAATGTACCTGAGGGTCAAAGCAAAGATGAACTTGCAAGGATGAGCCCCACCATTAAACTTACCCTTGGCTCCTAACCAACCAACCAAAGGAGAATGGAGAAACGTGCATGCATGTACTAGGCGGAAATATATAACTTATACATGTAGGATCTTCACTTTGAGCACGGCGCGAGTATGGGCGGGGTGGAGAATGAACATATGGATGATAATAAACATGCAAATTAAGTTTCAAGCCAACCGGTCATATGGTAAAGAAGTTATAGCAGAATGGAAAACGTGAACGACAGACAGACGGACTACTTTTGCATCCCTATATCCCATTTTCGCTACGCGATGGGATGAAAATGGCTGGAACATAAAAGTCAAAACAAAAACCAGACAACATGGATGCTGCCACAGTGGTGAAAATAGCTCTTCACAAAGAAATAAAAATGTTCTAATGCCGTCTGAAATATATTTACAAAATTTACAATATTTTCCATAAATGATGCTGAAAGTTGATGAAACTTTAATAACACATACAGATTTCTTTCAACCTTATTTACAGATAATATCACAGTTTCTGTAAATATATATTATTTCAATAGCCAATCTTTTTTATTTAACATCAGAGCTTCAGATAAGGTGAGTATTGGCGTATTTTACACACGTATTTAACACAATATGCATTGATTCTCAAAATTGGGAGTACAAAATACTCACAGCAATGTGAAAATATGCATTGATTTTCAAATTGAGTAGTGAAAATACTGTAACAAAGTTGAACATTTACTTACTTTATCTGCAGCTGTTTGCTTTTTGCAGCTCAAATAAGTGAATTTTTAAATTTGTTTTATTTGTTTATCACTTGTTTCCTATTTAATAAGGAAGAAAATCAATAATACATTTGTAAAAGTAAAATACGCATTGAATTTGAAATCTGTTTTGTTTGTTTGTTTATTAGTGTTTAACGGCCTATCAACAGCTAAGGTCATGTAAGGCCGTGCAAACGTTTTAACCTGCTGCATTGGGGGGAAAATCCAAAAATCAGAACGGAATATTTACATGGAGAACAAATATATTCAGCCCTGAAATTAGAATAACCTGACCTGGTGCCAGGTCCATACCACACCAAAGTCACTTGGCCCCTTCCCCTAAAATAGGATTACGAATATCGTAATACTCACATAAGGTCTCCAGGTCTCCAGTCGGGATTCCGGTAAGGATGAACCCTGATCGTTAAATTACCCATCGTATGCTCCCACCTGCCACCCACAGAATTTGAAATCTGATAGTATAATGCTCTTTGTTTGTGTGTTTGTTTGTTGGTGTTTAACGGCCTATCAACAGCTAAGGTCATTTAAGGCCGGGCCAAAATGTTCGATATAAATTAGAATAACCTGACCTGGTGCTGGGTCCATACCACACCAGTCACTTGGCCCCTTCTCCTAAAATAGGATTATGAATAATCATAATACTCACATAAGGGATATAACCACTCTTCACATACAATATACAAAACTTATCTAGAGCTCTGTGAACAATTTAATAAAAAGAGTGATTGAAACACAATGTACCGTAATTACCCGAAATATTCGCACACCAACACCAATTGTTATAAGTGTCATAAACATTTATCAAGTTGATTATGTTGTCCAATAAGGCCTCCGAAGCATTCTGTGAAAATGGCAAATAGTGCAGACCCTGATCAGACTGCTCCTTCAGGAGCAGTCTGATCTGGGTCTACACTGTTTGCTCACATATTGGTGTCCGAATATTTAGGGTAATTACGGTAATATGTATTAAATGTGCTTCCCTTTATGTAGATAATTGAACATTTCTGTAAATATATTTTATGAGAAATAGCACATGTTCTAGTGTAGTGTATCAAATACAGAGCCCGGCTGAGTAAAGGAACCTCCCGACGTTTGCCGAACATTATTCCAAAATGAGTACGGAATATTTACATGGAGAAAAAATATATTCAACACTTAAGACGAGTAAGGCTACTTCAGTGACTGACTGGCAATTTCATTGAATAATGATCGACTGCGTGCATATCTGGCGCTACACTGGTCGCAAATGTTGTAATACCCATTATGAGGCCCAGGTATACTTTATTAAAATATACCAGACAGTTTCATGCAAAACAATGTATAGTGTGATGTACATAACGGCACTTTGTGATGTGACGGACAACTGTACAAAAGAGAGGCAAGAAAATGTAGGTCATAAACAATATCCTTGCACCAATTTATTTACAATTGCTTGACGTCCGGAATGGAAAGAAATTTAAGTAAATGTAAAATTTAATAAATGTTGACGTTTTTTCGTCTTTTCATTTGAATTCTGGTCAGATATTGTGTTTTTAGACCGGTAGCCGATTTCACGAAAATTGCAGAGCATACTTATCTAGCAAAGTGTACTTTGAGGGAGTAATCATTTATTTTCCCGAAATGCACTATTTCATATAGAACTAACGACTGCATATATTTGATGATTAAAAGTATGCAGAATTATTATACTAAATTTATTACATTATCACAGCCAAAATGGCTGTGATAATGTAATAAATTCAGTATAATAAAAATTAATAAATTTATCTTATACTTTGAAATGTTGGTGAAATATGCTACAGATAGCTGTGGCCTACATGTCACAGTGGTCATGATCGCGTAGCACAAACAATAACGCAAATCTCTACATCACTTGTGGCTGTGACTGGAGAAATGGAGCTCATGGGTTTTGCGATCAGTGTAGATCCAGATCAGATTGTGCATCAGTAGTCTGATCAGGATTTGCACTGTTGGCCATTCCATCAATGAAACACCTGTTGTGCTTCTAACAAGCAATATAGATCGTTATCAGGCTACAGGAGTGTGCTATTTGACAATGAGCATTGGTCACAAATCCCGTAAGCCCCTTTTCTCCAGTCACAACCACATTTGACCTTGACTGCATGTATGAGGCAGAGACAGATTGTGGATGCACTAACACATTAACCCTATTCATGCTGAGGATACGCTATTACGTTTGTGGAAAATCCTAAATAATTTCTTTCTCCGTTCTTAGATATTTATGTCGTGACCACCATTTGAACCGTCTCGTTGAGACGGTTCAATGAGTGGTCACAACATATACTTTCAACGAGAAATAACAAAAATTAAAAAGTTCATGCCTGTAAAGGTGTATTACTAATGCAATTGGTTAATGGACAGACGGGAGGATAGATGACAGTGTGATTACTATCTCGCTTTCCACATGCGGGCGAGTCAAAAAATGTGTCTGTGACTGGAGAAATGGAGCTTATAGTATATGCGACCAGTGTAGACCCAGACCGTGCAGTCTGATTCGGGTCGGCACTGTCAGCTAATCAGCCAGTGAAACCGCTGCCATGCTTCGCATAGTCAGCACAATGTCCACATCTAGTATGTCTAGAATGTGACGGCAGACAGGAGCTACACTTACAACAAACAAATGCCATAAGCTCCATTTCTCCAGCCCACAACATCATATACTGAGATTCCACAGAATGCACGTTTCTCACGACATAAAATTTATATACAACGTAATATACAAGTATTTACAGATATTTACATAAATTTACTTTATAATATATACAACTATTTACACGTAATGTACACATTGTCCGTCAGCCGACAAACAATACCGTAAGGTATTCACGACATGCATAGACCCTGATCCAATACATATGCACATTCAAATTAGGTTACAATCTTTGCAGTGGTCAACGTGTCCTGCAGTAGTTTAGTACACAGGGCTCCAGATAAGCTGCGTATTTGCGTAAATACCCAATTAAAATTGCCAAAAACCTAATTGAAATCAGAAGTAGCCAGTATCAAAAAGCAATAAAAAATTTGTGGTACCTTTATCATGCTGCAGAAATAATAAACAGAACACAATTATAGCATATTTTTCTTATTTTCCATGAAAACATATCTTGTTATTTCATTATGCCAAGACATGTTTTTATTTCGAAGCAAACTATTCAATTATTGCTGTCTGCTGATGTGTAAACAGTAGTGTGATTTTATTTACACAATTAAAATTTTGAAATACACAATTGCTTCAGAAATGATGGAGTGGCAATACTCAATTACTAATTTCTTATCTGGAGCCCTGAGTACAATTTCCAATATATCCAGCGCAATAAACATCAGAAATTGCAAAAATTGTAATATAATTTTAAATGCCTTGTGTATTCATCATTATGATTTGATAGTCAGTGGCATAACCATTAACAAGAAATCAGTAACCGTGATGGATGTACCCTTAAAAAACTTCTACGCAAATTTATCAGTCATTTGAGCTTTGACAGGGGTCGCATGCGTGGATTACAGAACGAGCGCATGTGAGAGGGCGTTCACGGATACCCCTGGCCACCGCCTGTTCATTTGACTGACCTTGGGCATGAAAACTGGCCGGCCTATAGAATGAAAATATCGTGTGCGAAATATCAAGCAGATAAGGAAACAGAAATTATAAGACATAGACCCTAGGTTTCGGGATGGAAGGACGTACAGACCCCGGTAACACGATATGCACCCTATTCGGTGGCGAGGGCATAAAAAGAAATTTCGAACTAATCTGACTTGCAGTAACAGGTATAGTAAGCAGGTACACAAAAACTTTAATGCAAATCTCGGACAGACAGACGAACAGACGGACAGGGTAATGACTGTACCCGGAATTATTTTGGAATACATATAGTACAAAATTTGTGTCAATTACATGTGATAAATTGGTCGGAGCAGACAGTAAGTTGTGGGACAAAATGTTATCATAATGAGACTATTTACATTGTGAACTGTATACTGAACAACAAACGAAACTGTAGTCCTGTAATACCGGCTTATAGAGTAAACATATTTACCATACATGATGTCTGTAGCTGATGATAGGTTTTAGAAATTTAGGAATGTCAATTATGGAAAATATCACTTTTTTAAGCACATATTACAGGACTGTTTAATTTCTATTCACGAGTATACATGTGTATATATATGTATGGGATATTGATTGAATGATTTAACTCTTACACTGCTGAATTAAATTCTGTCGTCTGCTGTTCATCTTATATGTTCATCTTATTTTTCTCACACAAAAACATGTTTTGACAGCACTTTAGAATCATTTCCAATGGAAATGATTCTAAAGTGATGTCAAACCATGTTTTTATTGAGAAAAAAGGCAAAACATGAAGCAACAGCAGACGACACTTTTCGTTTCCAGTATTCTAAGGGATAACGATGTGAAGGGAGTATATTTTGATTCAAAGGATTAATTAAGAATACACTTTTAGGCTTATGTAAATTTTGAATCTTTTCTTTTCAATTTTTCTTAATTTCCATTCATAAGTTGTGACTACTCATTTGTACCGGCTCGATGGGTGGGAATTCGAATGAATAGTGGTCACAACATATACTTTAAGGTGAAATAAGGAAAATATTTAGAATTTTCCAAAATAACATGTATCCTCGGAATGAAATGGATTAAAACGTCAAGAAAAGAAAAAGAATTGTAAGACATTTGTACACCATGCTCGTGCCTTGTATTTGAATCTACTTGCTTGTATCAGCATGTACACTTTAGCCACTGAATACAGTGTAACACAGTCTGATGTAAACATATCCTGGTTGTCATAAAGTAACTTTTGGACTCGCTTCCCCCGTCAGTTTACAGACATATTCTTTGCCAAAACCGAGATGTTTTAGAGAGATTGTATCAGATCTGTGGGGCTGTGGGTCTGTAAGCTGACCGTGCTGTTCTTATATGTGGCCGTGATTGGAGAAAGGGGACTTTGTGTTTGTGACCAGTCTAGCTTCTCAACCATGATCACAATCCTACTGCCTGATAAGTCTATAACATTGATAAGAGCATGACAAATGGGTCCCTGACTGAATGGTGAACAGTGCAGACCCTGATCAGACTGCGCGGATGCGCAGGCTGATCAGGGTCTACACTGGTCACTAACTCCAACGTATTTCTCCAGTCGCAGTCAAATATACACTATAAAGGTTATTCCATCGTCTGTACACCCTGAACTGACTGTGACATTAACTTCAACTCGTTTTTCTGCTTGGCGGCTGTCGGCCGTAATGTTTCTCGCACTCGTTGTAACTTTTTCTCGGCGCACATTTGTACCTGTCGATTCAACTCGGCCGCGGAGTAGCCAAGCAACATTTTGAGATCACACACGAACTTGTAGACAAATCTCTTACCGTGCACCTGTATACAAACAAACATGACAGAATATATAACTATTTAACCCTTTCAACACCACAAGCCTGTATAGTGGTATTGGGGAAACATGTAATACAGATGAGCCGGATCATGACGAGCCGTTTCATCAGGATCTGCACTTTTTGTAATTTTCATATTTTTGAGAACAAAAATACCCCCTTTTCATACATGGACTAGTTTGAAAATAATTTTGTGACGATTGAATTGGTTGCAAAATTAACATATCAAAATAAAATCCAGTTACTTATGGGTGAAAGGGTTAAATATAATGTATTATAATGTGCTTCCCGTCAGAGGCTATTGGAAATTACTGTGATAGAAGGATAACTGATATTTGGTAAAAGTCTGTTTAGTCAGGTCAACAGGTCATTACCGACATAGGAATACTCTATAATATTTATGCGAACAGTCCCTTTGTTTGTTTGTTTATTGGTGTTTAACAGCCTATCAACAGCTAAGGTCATGTAAGGCCGGGCAAACGGGTTCGATCCCATTTTAACCTGCTGCATTGGGGGGAAAATCGCAGAATCAGAATGGAATATTTACAATATATATAAAAAATATATTCAGCCCTGAAACTAGAATAACCTGACCTGGTGCCAGGTCCATACCACACCAAGTCACTTGGCCCGTTCCCCTAAAATAGGATTACGAATAATCGTAATACTCACATAAAGGGTATAACCAGATTCAACTGTCACATACAAAATGCCAAAGATGTATGCGAGGGCCAAACCAGGTCTCAAGTCGGGATTCTGGTCAGAATGAACCCTGATCGTTAAATTACCTATCACATGCTCCCACCTGCCACCCAACCGTCCCTTTGTATTCCAACCATCCCTTTGTATTATACATTTAACATTGGTATCAAATGGTAACATATTTCAGATGCTGTACGTACAAATATCTTGTTTGATTACAATTATATATTTAACAATGAATGGTATCCGTGAGCCCCACGTGGAAGAGTGGAGAACTCTGGCAAACTGCTTAATCAGACTCGAGGACACACACACACACGGACATTCTAACATTTTGAATTTATGGTATATTTGTTCATTAAAAAGATCAAAGGAATAGCCCCTAAACTACTATAGGCTTAGGGGCTATACGGAATAAGTCTATTGTCGTAGACTCCTCCTCCTAGCCCCTAAACCCCCAATGTTTGCCGAGACAAACACATTCCAAACACTCTTTGCCTTCCGGCTCTACTGACACAGGTGGCATTATAACATTGAATTACCGTTGCAATCTTATCACCGTCGTAGTAATGCTGCAACGTTTTTGGTGCAATGTGCTTTTTTTAGTTTGTTCACTAGCTTTAAAAGTACTTATGTTAGCCAACAAACTAACTAGATGGCCGCGGCCCGCATGTCGAGCCTGCCGAGGCTTCGACAGTATATCGAAAAACTTTAAACAAAAACTTCAACTAGTACCAATGTGCCGACAAAATCGTGCTGTCCGCAAGCGGGCGCGACAAGAAACACCTCGCAATTAACATTGAATTACCTTTGCAATCATATCACCGTCATAGTAATACCGCAGCGCTCGACTGAGTTTCTCGTAGTTCATGGTGGGCTTGTTTTTCCTCTGTCCCCAGAGCTGGGCAACCATCTCAGGGTTGTTGAGCTTGAACTCGCCCTCGTCGCCCACCCACTGGATCACCTCCCGGCAGTCCTTGTCCGTCAGCAGCTCCAGTAGAAACTGCCATAGCTGGATCTGGCCATTGTTCCCTGGGGGAGACAGGTATGGGATTATATGTCATAGCTGGATCTGGCCATTGTTCCCTGGTGGAGATAGGTAGTCTTGATATGATTTAAGGATGCCAATTGGCTCTCAGGGTCTGAGCATGGTGGAGACAGGTGGGGGAGTATATATGGCTGCGACTGGAGAAATGGGGCTTATGGGATTTTATGAGCAGTACTGCTCCTGATCAAATAGCACTCCTGTAGCCTGATAGCTCGTCACTTGCGTATGATATTTCACTAACTTGAATATCTGAACCCACTTCTGAAGGATTAAAACCTGTGTAAAAGTACTTTCGATCTTCGTTCCAGCGAAATCAAGCGCGAGTTCTATTTCTAGAATCAAAATTACTTGATTTCCTTATTAGGAAAATGTAGTAACCTTTGTGAATAAATTAATTATAAACGTCTGAAATATCCAATGAAAAAGTCCCGACAGGTGTCGCTAGCGTGGGAAAACAATTGAGGGCGGTCATTACGGAAACAAATGAAAGTTATCGGTTCACGATTCGGATGCGTGTAGTTTATAAAACGCGATATTTGATTGGCTATTGGCATGCAGAGCAATGATATTTGACTTTAGGATTGCTACTCACCAATAGCGAAGCAGCTTACAACCATTTTGACTGACAATTGTTTGTAAACAAACAGCGATTTCATGTTCTAAACGAAAAGGCATATCAGCTGGATTGTTTTACTCGCCACGCGGGCTTGTCAGAGGTAAAAATAACAAGCCCTTACTTGCGCCATGGAAAACGCAAAATAGAAATTTTGTTGCGTCACTGACGATTTTCTTGCGCCAAAAATTGGAGAAAACACTGGTAGAAGATGTGTGTATAGTTACAGATGGAAAGGTTTTAGAGGAGTAGTATACAAAAATCGTTTTTCTGTCCACCGCCAGCCCTGCAGTAAAACATAATGTTCTTTTTTTTAAAACAGGAGTATAAAAATATTATTATTATATACGCCATAGCTTGATATGTCCATTGTTCCCTGGGGGAGACAGGTGGGGGAGGATATATGCAATTGTAGATATATTCCACCGATATTGACTTAATAAATTCAACAAGAGTGCCGCAAGTCACAAAATACGCCCGTCGAATATGGGCCAGACAGCGAAGATGCAGAAATGTGAAGCTGTCACCAAGACAAGAAACATTAATGAGAATTTGAAAGTCTATAGCATTATTTCTTCATCTCGTAGTGCAAAACATGTATACTAATTTAGGCAGAGATAGAAAAGTAGAGTGTAAAGTAGAAATGATAGGGAATTGGATACAATAATGTAGAAAAAATGGCTAAGTTAAAAAGGTGATAATTTTTGTTAAAAAATATGTTTTCGGCATAAAAACACCAAGGTGCACATCTTCAATATGTGTAGAAGACGTGTGTATAGTTTCAGAACGATCGACTGAACGGTTTCGAAGGTGTTGTGTACACAAACTCTGTACCCTATATAGAATTGTATAGAAAAACCCCTGGCTAATTTCATGGGCATTGGTAAGAAATGATAATTGTTAAATCAAATAACGACACACTGTCCATAATATCACGAAAATCAGTCTGAATTCATTATTTTGTCACATTAAAAAACGTAGTCTGAAATTGCAGCAATGTGCAGTAGAGAACACAAGACGTATTTCGATGTCACATAAGCATACAGTAAGAATTGATTGTAGACAATGTGCGGTGTAGTTTAATTACATACATCAATGTACGTGTACAAATGATATACAACTTGGAATGTTTGCAAGCAGTATAACTCCAGTCTGCACTATGACAGGGTGACCAACCTATTGAAAAATAAATTCCTGAATATTTATGCCTCCATGACGAAAAGTCAGGGGGCATTATGTTTTGCACCTGTCTGTCTTGCCATCCGTCTGTCCGTCACACTTTATGTACACCTTGTGCATTTTTAAAGTACGTTTCTCAGCCACTGTAATAGATACAGCCACCAAACTTGGACAGGTTTGGTGGCTCTAGGCCTAATAGTATTGAAGATATGGACTGGACTAAAAACCTTAACCGAAGTGTGACGCCGACGCGGATGCCAGACGGACGGACAAAGTGGCAACAATATACTCCCCTGAAAAAAAAATTCGGGGAGCATAACAACTTCAGATTTGTCCTGCTACATTTTAACATTTTTGCAACAATATATGCAGAAATTGTCTAAAACAACTACAAATATATGCACCATAAAACTCACCAGATGCCACCAAATTGAATATAAATTTCAAAATTTTCTTGGAGGAGGCCCCCGAAACCCCCCTGACGGGAGTGGGTACCCATATCATACCCTCAGCCACGTGAAAGTCGATATAGCTGGCTACTTTTTCAAAAAAGCTGACTACTCTCAATTTTACTGAGACCTCTGCTATGGTATATAAGTATTTGTGTCATATCAGCCCACCCACACAGAACAGATCTAGGTGAGAATACTCACTATGGAGTGAAGTGAGTACCCATGGTATCGTTGACCTACATAGAGCGACACAGAGAGAACACCTATGGTATATAAGTATTTGTGTCATATCAGCCACCCACACAGAACAGATCTAGGTGAGTATAGCGACTGGGTAAGAATTGATGTACAACGGCATGGAAGGAATACTCACTATGGAGTGAAGTGAGTACCCATGGTATCGTTGACCTACATAGAGCGACACAGAGAGAACACCTATGGTATATAAGTATTTGTGTCATATCAGCCACCCACACAGAACAGATCTAGGTGAGTATAGCGACTGGGTAAGAATTGATGTACAACGGCATGGAAGGAATACTCACTATAGGGTGAAGTGAGTACCCATGGTATCGTTGACCTAACATAGAGCGACAGAGAGAACACATCAAATATAAGTATTTGTGTCATATCAGCCACCCACATAGAACAGATCTAGGTGAGTATAGTGACTTGGTAAGAATTGATGTACAACGGCATGGAAGGAATACTCACTATGGGGTGAAGTGAGTACCCATGGTATCGTTGACCTACATAGAGCGACACAGAGAGAACACATCAAATATAAGTATTTGTGTCATATCAGCCACCCACATAGAACAGATCTAGGTGAGTATAGTGACTGGGTAAGAATTGATGTACAACGGCATGGAAGGAATACTCACTATGGGGAGAAGTGAGTACCCATGGTATCGTTGACCTACATAGAGCGACACAGAGAGAACACATCAAATATAAGTATTTGTGTCATATCAGCCACCCACACAGAACAGATCTAGGTGAGTATAGTGACTGGGTAAGAATTGATGTACAACGGCATGGAAGGAATACTCACTATGGGGTGGGGTGAAGTGAGTAGCCCACCCTGGTATCGTTGACCTACATAGAGCGGACACAGAGAGACAACATCAAATATAAGTATTTGTGTCATATCAGCCACCCACACAGAAACAGATCTAGGTGAGTATAGTGACTGGGTAAGAATTGATGTACAACGGCATGGAAGGAATACTCACTATGGGGTGAAGTGAGAACCCATGGTATCGTTGACCTACATAGAGCGACACAGAGAGAACACATCAAATATAAGTATTTGTGTCATATCAGCCACCCACACAGAACAGATCTAGGTGAGTATAGTGACTGGGTAAGAATTGATGTACAACGGCATGGAAGGAATACTCACTATGGGGTGAAGTGATGTACCATGGTATCGTTGACCTACATAGAGCGAACACAGAGAGAAACACATACAAATATAAGTATTTGTGTCATATCAGCCACCCACACAGAACAGATCTAGGAGGTGAGTATAGTGACTGGGTAATGAATTGATGTACAACGGCATGGAAGGAATACTCACTATGGGGTGAAGTGAGAACCCATGGTATCGTTGACCTACATAGAGCGACACAGAGAGAACACATCAAATATAAGTATTTGTGTCATATCAGCCACCCACACAGAACAGATCTAGGTGAGTATAGTGACTGGGTAAGAATGATGTACAAAAAACGGCATGGAAGGAATACTCACTATGGGGTGAAGTGAGAACCCATGGTATCGTTGACCTACATAGAGCGACACAGAGAGAACACATCAAATATAAGTATTTGTGTCATATCAGCCACCCACACAGAACAGATCTAGGTGAGTATAGTGACTGGGTAAGAATTGATGTACAACGGCATGGAAGGAATACTCACTATGGGGTGAAGTGAGAACCCATGGTATCGTTGACCTACATAGAGCGACACAGAGAGAACACATCAAATATAAGTATTTGTGTCATATCAGCCACCCACACAGAACAGATCTAGGTGAGTATAGTGACTGGGTAAGAATTGATGTACAACGGCATGGAAGGAATACTCACTATGGGGTGAAGTGAGAACCCATGGTATCGTGGACCTACATAGAGTGACACAGAGAGAACATCAAATATAAGTATTTGTGTCATATCAGCCACCCACACAGAACAAGATCAGGTGAGTATAGTGACTGGGTAAGAATTGATGTACAACGGCATGGAAGGAATACTCACTATGGGGGTTGAAGTGAGAACCCATGGTATCGTTGACCTACATGAGGCGAGCGACACAGAGAGAACACATCAAATATAAGTATTTGTGTCATATCAGCCACCCACACAGAACAGATCTAGGTGAGTATAGTGACTGGGTAAGAATTGATGTACAACGGCATGGAAGGAATACTCACTATGGGGTGAAGTGAGAACCCATGGTATCGTTGACCTACATAGAGCGACACAGAGAGAACACATCAAATATAAGTATTTGTGTCATATCAGCCACCCACACAGAACAGATCTAGGTGAGTATAGTGACTGGGTAAGAATTGATGTACAACGGCATGGAAGGAATACTCACTATGGGGTGAAGTGAGAACCCATGGTATCGTGGACCTACATAGAGTGACACAGAGAGAACACATCAAATATAAGTATTTGTGTCATATCAGCCACCCACACAGAACAGATCTAGGTGAGTATAGTGACTGGGTAAGAATTGATGTACAACGGCATGGAAGGAATACTCACTATGGGGGGTGTGAAGTGAGAACCATGGTATCGTTGACCTACATAGAGCGACACAGAGAAGAACATCACAAATATAAGAATTTGTGTCATATCAGCCACCCACATAGAACAGATCTAGGTGAGTATAGTGACTGGGGTAAGAATTGATGTACAACGGCATGGAAGGAATACTCACTATGGGGTGAAGTGAGTACCCATGGTATCGTTGACCTACATAGAGTGACACAGAGAGAACACATCAAATATAAGTATTTGTGTCATATCAGCCACCCACATAGAACAGATCTAGGTGAGTATAGTGACTGGGTAAGAATTGATGTACAACGGCATGGAAGGAATACTCACTATGGGGTGAAGTGAGAACCCATGGTATCGTTGACCTACATAGAGCGACACAGAGAGAACACATCAAATATTAAGTATTTGTGTCATATCAGCACACACATAGAACAGATCTAGGTGAGTATAGTGACTGGGTAAGAATTGATGTACAACGGCATGGAAGGAATACTCACTATGGGGTGAAGTGAGAACCCATGGTATCGTTGACCTACATAGAGCGACACAGAGAGAACACATCAAATATAAGTATTTGTGTCATATCAGCCACCCACATAGAACAGATCTAGGTGAGTATAGTGACTGGGTAAGAATTGATGTACAACGGCATGGAAGGAATACTCACTATGGGGTGAAGTTGAGACCCATGGTATCGTTGACCTACATAGAGCGACACAGAGAGAACACATCAAATATAAGTATTGTGTCATATCAGCCCACCACATAGAACAGATCTAGGTGAGTATAGTGACTGGGTAAGAATTGATGTACAACGGCATGGAAGGAATACTCACTATGGGGTGAAGTGAGAACCCATGGTATCGTTGACCTACATAGAGCGACATCAGAGAGAAAACACATCATATAAGTATTTGTGTCATATCAGCCCACCCACATAGAACAGATCTAGGTGAGGTATAGTGACTGGGTAAGAATTGATGTACAACGGCATGGAAGGAATATTCACTATGGGGTGAAGTGAGAACCCATGGTATCGTTGACCTACATAGAGCGACACAGAGAGAACACATCAAATATAAGTATTTGTGTCATATCAGCCACCCACATAGAACAGATCTAGGTGAGTATAGTGACTGGGTAAGAATTGATGTACAACGGCATGGAAGGAATACTCACTATGGGGAGAAGTGAGTACCCATGGTATCGTTGACCTACATAGAGTGACACAGAGGGATCACCTATGGTATATTATAAGTATTTGTGTCATATCAGCCACCCACACAGAACAGATCTAGGTGAGTATAGCGACTGGGTATGAATTGATGTACAACGGCATGGAAGGAATACTCACTATGGGGTGAAGTGAGTACCCATGGTATCGTTGACCTACATAGAGCGACAGAGGGAACATATCAAATATAAGTATTTGTGTCATATCAGCCACCCACACAGAACAGATCTAGATGAGTATAGTGACTGGGTATGAATTGATGTACAACGGCATGGAAGGAATACTCACTATGGGGTGAAGCGAGTACCCATGGTATCGTTGACCTACATGGATTCACCAACAAGAGTTTATAAATATTTGTGACATGTCGGATTGCGACATCTACAATACAGAGTTAAATGTTGTCGTCCGCTGTAAACATTTCCATTTTTCTCATCAAAACATAGTTTGACAATACTTTAGAATCATTTCCAATGGAAATGATTCTAAAGTGTTGTCAAGCCATGCTTTTATTGAGAAAGACGGACGACAATTTCCCGCTCTCTAAGGGTTAAATACCATACATATATGGATCAATAACAGACCAGTATATGTGGAGCAGGGAATAAGGCAAGTTTCTCACCTGTCCTGTTGCCGGGAGAGAAGCCATGGTCCCCTGTTATCCGTGGCGATCGGCTTGATTTCTGCTTCCACTTTTTCCCTGTAAAATATGCATCACCGACTACATTTTGAACATCCCTTAATTTCTAAACATATTTCATATGCTCTGCCCAATCATTTGAATGCTATGGTACAGATGACAAAACATATGCAAACAAGACATCAGTCACACTCAAAAGCTTTAACGCAAATTTCTAAGATAGAAATGACCTTGAGCACAGGAGCCACATGGGTGGGTTATACAAAGTAAATATGGATGACAACTTTAACGCAAATATATATTTAACGTGTCCGAATATGTCAGGGTATTACGGCCAGTGACGTACCCGAGGCTGCCACGGTGATGGCGGTGAGGGGCTGCGGTGCTGGCTGCTGCATCACAGCTGAAACAATCGGTACACAGTATAGGAATATACAACATTCTTTTGCCAATTCATCAGAGTACAAGATTTTAAAAGTCCAACTATACTGGGTAAAGGCTGGCGTTTTTACCCCTGATAAATTAATTCTCGAAACCGATTGTTTATTCCCAGTAAGACCAACCCAATTTAAAGTACAGTGGAACCTCTCTAAACCAGACACCCTGGGGGGTCCCCAGGGTGTCTGGTTTAGAGAGGTTCCACTGTAAATCAGGCATTTGACTACTTTAAGACACACATGGATGTTTTGTGATCATAAACAGACATTATCATTGGAGGTGAATTGCAATGAAACATATCAAAATTATGTACAACTAACCTTCCTCTGTGTCTGGTTTAGAGAGGTTCGACTGTATTTAAATTCTGTTTTTCATTTTTTCCAGTTGCCAACAAAAGTGTATACCAATATAATCATGAGAATTTTTTAACGACTTTTCAAAATAAGTGACAAGATGTCAAAATACCAATATTGTAAACAGAAGAACGTCGCTCAGAGCAAATGAAAAGTGAACAAATGTATTTCTTCATATTATTATTTTTGGCACATTTTTAATTCTAAATCAATGCAAAATATGAACAGTTCTGGAGTTTACATGTCTTGGAATACTATGCCTCAACTACAATGACACATATCCCAGCATGTCTGGCTTCGATGGATTTCATTGAAAACGCATTCAATGATCAATGCAACTTACCCACAAATTTACACTTGCGAAGCAGCTCTAGATGTGTCCAGAATATGTCTCCCTTGTCGTTGGGAATGTATTTGACGAACTCGGGGTGCGTGAGCTCACACAGCTCCTGCCCGTTCATGCTGAAGAAGTCTGTCTGTACGCCACGCAGCCCAAACTCCTTCACCGCCCACTGGATCCAGTGTTTCACATGGAGCTCCGACCACTGGAGCGGGTCTGCAGGAGATATATGCAACACATTTTAAACAGGCCTGCATAGTGGTATTGGCAAACAGTGTAGATCCAGATGAGCCGGCTCGTGACGAGCCGTCTCATCAGGATCTGCACTTTTTGCAAGTAATTTTCACATTTTTTGTCAGACAACAAAAACACCCCTTTTTCATAAATGGACTAGTCTGATTTTGTGATGATTGGATTGGCCCGGAAATTAACATATAAAAATCCAGTCCAGTTACTTAGGGGTGAAAGGGTTAAGGTAAAATATCCCCGGGCTTGCTCTAGGCAATGCACTGGTTACCAGTGTTTTGCCTAGAACAAGCAACAGGGACAGTTCCTGAAAATGCCAATATCCCTTAAATTTAAGAATTTCTCTATTGTTTTTAACATGACAACAAAATGTGGCCCGTCGGTACACAAATGTCCCCGGTTTAAGTTGGGATGGTCAATAGGTCAAGATCGTATTTAAAATTCAAGGCTATTCAGAGCTTTTCAAGGCCATGTTTTCAGTTTTTCAAGGCGCATTCAGAGTTTACAGTATAAACTAACACCAAAGTGTCCCTCCCGTCCTCGAATTGTGCTGCTTTGAAGGAGGGGAAGGAGTTTTCTGGAATAACCCTACGACAGAGAATTGATATAGATACAATACTATATCCTGACATGGGTACGGGGAAGTGGTAGGGGTGATGATTCCATTTGAGATACATTTTATATGTAAGGAAAATGATGTGCAAGGTTCCCAAATGACACCAGCACCATGGGGGGGGGGGAGGGGTGTGGGGGAGTGTGCAGGTAGTGTGTGGCCAATCAACGGTTACACACTATCAGAGTAATCCAACTGTACTACACAACGAGTTGCTAGGAAACTGCAGTTGCATAATTTTCATTAATTTATTGTCATTAACCCTTACACCGCTTCCGTAATTTTTTGTCGTCTGCTGTTTATGTTCTATTTTCCATTTTTATCTTATCAAAAACATGCTTTGACAGCACTTTAGAATAATTTACAACATGCTTTGACAGCACTTTAGAATAATTTACAACATGCTTTGACAGCACTTTAGAATAATTTACAACATGCTTCGACAGCACTTCAGAATCATTTCCATTGGAAATGATTCTGACGTGCTGTCAAAATATGTTTTTATTGAGAAATAAGGCAAGATATAATAGCAACAGCAGACGACAATTGTTGTGTGTAGCGGTCTAAGGGTTAACATGATAACTTTCTTTTATTTAAACAAAATCTCAGCTAAATAAATAGTGTGCATTTATATTATGCAATTCAAAATATTGATACAGAAATAGAGAATGCACGGATTTCAGAATGTTGTCCGTTTACGCCACCCATCAAAAACAAACGTCAGCATAGATATGCCGTTTTCTTGGAACACGATACCATTAATTAATAACAACATTATTAGCATTCATGTATCAAGAAATAAGAAAATAGTTGCTAGTAATTCTTAAACCGAGAATATGAGCTTGAAAAGATACATTACATCTTCAATCAGTTTACTGTTTACATCCTGTCGAACTGCCACCTGTTGGAACCAAGGGTGATAATCATTTAAAAAATATGGTTATTTGCATGCTTTCAGCCAGGCTCACGTTGTCGGTACCGACCGTTCTTTTGCGATTCTTTTTTAAACTAAATAACACAGGTATCGTATTTTCTCCCGTCACATCGCAATGTGTTTATTTTCTTACAGAACTCCAGGACAGTCAAGGCCCCACAGTGAAATTCAAGGACTATTCCATGTTTTCAATGCCCCGTGGGAATGCTGTATTAAGGGCAGCTTGGAGGTGTGATATGCGGTGCACAAGTATGATGGAATCCTTCAAAGGATATAGAAGCAGCTCAAAAACTGCTAATGATCCAGTTGTAAACATACCAAACGGTATTTTTAACCGCTCTTGTTCCCGTCTGAAGTTCTGGTCGACAATCCACCGAGTGATGTTCTCTGTGTCGTCCTGAAGGGGCACAACCACCTTGGTGGGACTTGGCTGGGGGATGGTGGTTGACTGGGCTGAAACATCCACATCACATACACAATATTTACAAATTTGATTCTCACATTGACATGGTTCCGTAATGCTACCATTCACTACCAACATGTACACATATGCTAAGACAAGAATTCCGCGGAATCAAATATCGCGCCTTGTCCCGCCGCCTTGACCTCGAGCCTGGGCCAGAAGGCAATTTTCACTGGCCCGAACATAGTATACAATTATTGACTAGTGAGCCATAGAATATCAGATTATATTCTATGGCTCACTAGTCAATAATTGTTTTAGTATATGATAATAGTCGGTATATACCGGTAGCACTTACGACCTTATGCTACTAGACAAAAATGGAAAAGAATTTGAAAAAAAAAACAAGAAACGAGGCCACTTTTTGTAGACTAGATGGCCGTGGCCTGCATGTCGCGCCTTAGGGCGAGGCATGGACACTAAAAAAAGAGATATAGTAGATGGAAAAACTTTAACCGGACACACGGACGGACGGACGTATGCCAAAATGCCGACTATTATCGCGCTTTCCGCAAGCGAGCGTGACAATGATGATAAACACCCATGTGAAGTATCAAGGTAATGGGTGAAGCAGTTGCAGAGATATAGTACACAAAAAAATCAAAGTAATTTGACCTTGACATTGGGCACAGGGGCCGCACGGTTGGGGGGTAGAATGAAAATATGGATGATGATAAACACTTAAACACGAAAACTTAACATTGTAAACGCGAAAAGTTAACATTGACTGCGCGGAAAAAATGGGTCAAGTTCAACAAGGTAACATGTTGGATAGTGATATGTGGTGGGCACCCCTTGGTTATGAAGCTGTGAAAGTTTGTTGGTCCTATGTGTTACAGTAACAAAGAAATGGACTGAAACACGAAAACTTAACATTGATTGTGGACGCCGCCCGCCCGCCTGGCTTTCGCCAATCCAATAGCGTGGATTTTTTCCCAAAAAAAACCTGGCTAAAAATGGAAAAAATGTTTAAAAAAAAAAAAAATTAAAAAAAAAAGTTTAAAATGATTTTTTTTCCAAAAAAACCTGGCTAAAAATGGAAAAAAAGTAAAAAAACCTGGCTAAAAATGGAAAAAAAAGTTTAAAAATTAACAAAAAAATAATGCTCGCTACTGGAGCCCAGAATTTTTATAATAGTCCTATATTTATCTACATATCATATCTGCACAGGTCCACATATTGCCACAATATTGTCAACACAGTTTACGGAAATGTAATACCCAGGTATAATAATTTACCTGTATAAATTACCTGTAATAATTTAGCTGGACATTTAGTGGTCAAGCTGGAAATTTGCACATGCTTGCACATGCTTGCACATGCAGAAGTGTTCAACTGGAGAAGGCTATTGTTCTCTCTACAGGTAAGGTGTACAGAGCGCACGAGAAAACGGGTCTTCATGCATTAATGTTCAGTTTGTAGCATAGAAAGAAATAGTTTGACCTTGACCCTGGAGCCCGGAATTTTTTTAATAGTCCTATATTCATCTACATATCATAGTAAAGGTATGTATAAAGTTTGATGACTGTAGCTGATAAGGTGTTGAAGTAATGACCGTAACACGAAAACTTAACATTGAATGATGACGACGCCGACGCCGCCGCCACCGCCGGAAAACCAAAACCTATGTCTCGCTTTCCGCTTCGCGGGCGAGACAAAAAACTATCTGGACACCATTTTTTAATAGGTTAAAACAAATTGTATCCAAATACATTGTTATTGTGATAAGCAAGTACAATCATACTCAGCGCTCCAGATAAGGTGCGTATTTGATTAAATGCCCAATTAAAATTGTGAAAAACCCAATTGAAATCAGAAGTAGTGAGCATCAAAAAGCAATGAAAAATGTGTGGTATCTTTATCATGCTACAGAAAACAATAAACAGACCACAGATATAGCATATTTTTCCAAGAAAACACATGTTTTTCATTTAGAAGCAACCTATTCAATAATTGCGGTCTGCTGATGTGTAAAAATAAAAATGTTGAAATTAAAAAACATCTTGGCATTTCATTAGAATCGTCTACAGAGACAATTCTAATGAAATGCCAAGACATTTTTTCATTTCGAAGCAAACTATTCAATAATTGCTGTATGTTGATGTGTAAACAGTTGTGTGATTTTATTTTACCCAATTAAAATTTTGAAATACCCAATTGCTTCAGAAATGATGGAGTGACAATACTCAATTACTAATTCCTTAACTGGAGCCCTGTTGCTCATTTCAATACTACGAAACTCAATGTATTATTTAGGTTTATTACATAACTTTCACAGTGGAATAACAAGGCGAGAATGTTTCACCCACTAAACACGGTGATCGTCACGAAGGTCAAGGTCACCAAGGCCACAATATGAAGACGTCCAAAATTATTGATACGAAGGTCACGGCCACTAAGGTCAAGGTCACACAAATGACACTGGGTAGTTGTGGTCAAGATCATCGGAGTGACACTGGATGGATAGCTATCAATATGACGAAGCTATTTGTGAAGTTTGGCAATGATATGACCAACGGATCACAAGATATTCACTATTTGGACGTATGTACAAAATTGCCGACACCAAGGTGAAGGTCAGCCAAATTACACTGGTAAATATCCATCAATGTGAAGAACCTATTGATTAAGTTCGGAGATGATCTGACGAACGGATCAAAATATATTCCATGTTTGAATGTACGTCCAAAATTATTCGACATGAATGTCAATGTTACCATGGTCACGGTCACCCGAATGAGATTGGGTGGATAGCCATCAATGTAAGGAAGTTATTTACGAAGTTTAATAAGGATCAGGAAGCATTCAACATAAATTTGGTAATGATCCGACTATAAGGGATCACCATCATGGGTGAGACAAAATTCATAATACCCTAGTGTAATAAATACGCAAATGAGGCCACTACAGAAAACATGTTATAGAGGGTCATTTCAGATTCAACGTACTGTGCGGTGCTTATGCAATAAATAGAATCTAACATTTGTGTTGATTTAATGAGAAATATATTAAACTTGTTGACCGATTTCATAAGAAACTCGGCATAGCCTCATTGAAATCAGTCAACTTGCTTAATAAGTATGATATTAAATTGTTACTCATGTAAGATCCTCTATGTATTACGGTAATCAGAGCATTATCGTTACTTTGTTCAAACTCGGGTCCGTCGATGTCCTCGGCGGGCTTGAGAACGTCGAGAATGTTGATCTTGGGCGGCATGCCGGGCTGGGACTTCACCTCGAGGTTGATCTGCACCATCCCCTCACCCTGTACACACTGGTCCACCAGGCTCTTGTTTGTGTCCAGCTGCAGACAGATACACGGTACATGGTACATAGACAATATCAGGTATTTCAGAATTTCATCTGTGTCGATTTCATATCCGGAACACACAATACACGAGTGGTATGTCATTACCATAATTTCCCCATGTTAAATCCCCATAGACATCTTCACTCCGTGAAGATGTCTATGGGGATTTAACATGGGGAAATTGTGATACATACATATATATAATATACGGAATTTCGCATTCCATCATCACACTAGGAGCTTCCATTCCAGCCTACCATTTCCAGTTCTCCAACTCTATACTTGAACTTCACTTCCGAATTCCTTACTTCAATGTGAATTCCATATTTCAATTCCGGTTACCCCATCACCTTCGGAACACTGCTTCAGAGAACTTAACCCGTTCATCCCTAAGTAACTGGAATGGATATTGATATGTTAATTTTGCAACCAATCCAACCGTCACAAAATGATTTTCAGACATTGACATTAGAGCAGCTTCTATTTCTGGTCCAGAACTTTAGATACATACTTGCATTATTGCATTGGCAATACAGTGTGAAGTGGTTAACGTCCCACCAACAGCTATATAGAGTCATATAGAGACGGGACCACAGTTTAAAGTCTCATCTGACAGACCAGTGGGATGGAAATACTATGAAAGTATTTTTTAATGCCCAATGCGAGGTTTGAACCCCCAACCTCCGAATTGGAAGTCAGATGTTCTAACCCCTATGCCACAACCCAGCCCTGTGAAGAGACAGGAAGTGATGTGATAATACTTCATTAATGGTTTAGACATCTAAGTTATTTAAGATCCCAAATACGGTGGGATTATAGCCATGTAGTGTGACTAGCCCTCATACTGCAGGTGAGGCTGACCTCGGTATCTATTGCTCTCGTGATTCATTGGGTCTGCTTCGAGATACACCAGCACTGGGGTAGCTAAAATTGTGCGTCCATCGTCCTCCCCTTGTCCCCATGTTTTGTACGTTGATGTTTTCTCACGTTGGATAGCGAATGTCAAGTGCATATACACCAGTACTATTGATCACATTGGAGCTATAGATTGACATTATCAGAATAGAAATACAGCCATTGAATAGCCATGGACTGATACGAGCTTCTATCATCACTCAGTGCTCCAGATAAGGAATTAGTAATTGAGTATTGTCACTCCATCATTTCTGAAGCAATTGGGTATTTCAATATTTAATTGGGTAAAATCACACAACTGTTTACACATCAGCAGACCGCAATTGTTCAACAGTTTGCTTCTAAATGACAACATGTCTTGGCATTTCATTAGAATTGTCTCCTTGGAGACAATTCTAATGAAATACCAAGATGTGTTTTCATGGAAATATACGCTATATTTGTGCTCTGTTTATTGTTTTCTGTAACATGATAAAGTTAACACAAATTTTTCATTGTTTTTTGATACTCACTACTTCCGATTTCAATTGACTTTTTGGCAATTTTAATTGGGTATTTAAGCCAATACACACCTTATCTGGAGCTCTGTCACTCTTATTGAATATTACTGATTATAGATTGCCTGAATATGGAATTGTACATGTTTTTGCAATTTCATAGCAGTTTATTGACGTACCCCTGCATGTAAATGTAAATTCAACTGTAAAGAGGAAACATCCCACTTCTGACATCATTGTCAAGGTCATTGGATGATTGAGGCAAATTGTCTCCCCTATTGCCGAAAGTATCAGGTCAATCCAATAGCCAGGTGAAGTGGTATTTAGCAAGACTCGTTAGACGATAAGTGATAATGTAGTTGGGGTATCAAGGGATGGGCTGGCAACGCAAGGCCATGTGTATATCAATTATTATTCAGAAAATAACAAGAGACCATTATTTGCAATACGTATGAATAGTCAAAGATTCAGACTTCCCTATATACGTATATATGTGGGGCAGGAAATATCATCCTGCAGGAAGGTTGATGGTTGTGTGTGTGTGTGGGGGGGGGGACCTACCAGAATATCGTCCTGGAGGAAGAACTGGTGGCCAGTGAGCGAACACTGTAGCCGCAGTTCGAGCAGCTGTTTGAGTGTGGCGAGGGGCTCGGCAATGTCCATGTGCTGGATGATGAGGTTCTGGTACTGGGGCGGGGGCAGCTGCTGCTGCACGACCTCCTCCTCCACCACCAGGCTGCAATAGATGGGCCCATCGCTATATAGAGTTTATTCAACTATCAGTTTAAAATACCAGATTAATTTCCCAGAGACATCTGGAAATCCGATAAAAAAACGACGTCAAACGTGACATCAATTACGTCTAAGAGGAAATATTTCCTTTAAGGAAATCACTCGGTAGCATGTAATAATATATATATGTGTGTGTGACTGGCTTATGGGTTTTCTGATCAATGTAGCTCCTGACCAAATAGCACACTCCTGTAGCCTGATAACCATCTACTTGTTTGTTTACTTGCTTTTTACAAGCATGATGTGTGCTTCATTGATGGAATGGACAACAGTGTAGATCCTGATCAGACACTGACAGACGAAATGATGAAAATAATTCGCAAGCCGGGGGTATAAAAATACTGTTTTATATTATATTAATATCTATAGTACATGTATATGAGACAAGCCACGGGAATTGGTACCCCAAGAAGATATTTTATGAAAACATCGTGTCAATTTTCAAATTCATTTACACAGAAAATATCGTAAATTTTGTAAATATTATTCAAGAAATAGTGCACACTTTGTGTACAAAATCACATGGCTCATCTCATTTATCCCGTCAACACAGTGCGTATGTGCCGTGAAACACGGTGCCGTGAAACATTTTTGATATCCAGTCAATACTAGTTTTGCATTTTACAGCCATTTGTAGGTGTTTCCTGAGCCTTGCCAGATATTTTTTCCCATTCACGGCACTAACCTACTATTCTCTATATACTAACCTCACTAATAACCAATATTCGAGACAAAACGTCGACTGAATGTCAAGTTGGGAACAACAAATTGAAGTAACCCCAATGGATGCAGCCCTCAAACACTGTAATGCAATTATTATTTGTTATTTGAACTTCACCTTGAGCACAGGGGCTGCATAGTCGATGACAAATAAGTACATGAAGTTTATTATTGGGCGGCAAGATCTAGAATGCAGATCAATTTCTACACTTATAGCTGATAAATTCTAATGTATGTAAATTGAAGTTCCAAATAACACAACCCAACTAATCATGCATCAGTGTAAACTTTTGGACATTTCTAGATTTTCAATTTGCATCATTAGCGATGAATAAATTATCTACTCCTGATATGTTTACAGACAATCGTGTTCTTTGTGGGAAACAACCAAATTGCAAACGTTCATGTCCTATTTACCTGTCAGCCAAGCCGATGTCCTGCGGCTCGTGGATGATGTGAGACTCGACCATCTGTCCGTCCGTGCCATCCACCATCTCGTCCTGTACGATCTGTAAGTCGGTGTGGCCATTCATCACCAGCTCCCCGCCCTCCTGGACCACCTACAGAGGACATACTCGCCTTTATCAACTACTGTTTGTTCCGCATTTCCCCGCCGATCTGCTTTTGGCCATTAACCCTTTCAATACCACATGCCTGTATAGTGGTATTGGCAAAGATGCAGATGAGCCGGCTCGTGACGAGCTGCACTTTTTGCAAGTAATTTTCATATTTTTGAGAACAAAAACACTCCTTTTCATAAATCCATTCCAGATACTTAGGTGAAAGGGTTAAACACATTAAATCCAAACTAGAGATATCACAGGAGTAATCATAAACCAGCCCACAAACGCATGAACAGGTTGAATATCAGAGAGTTTCAGCTTGGAATTGAAATTTCATGTCCATTTTTCACCTTTGACCTCTACGTGGCCTTGACCTTAAACCTGGGAATGTGGCTATTGAATACGACACATCATTTCATCATGACAAACACGTTTGCCACATCATTGGAAAATCCATTTGTCAGTTTACAAGATATACGCCAGAATCGTATTATCGCGAAGCCATTTTTTGTTTTACCTATGACCTCCAAGTGTGATCATTACCTTGGATCTGGGTATGTGGGTCGTCTCATCAAGGCAAGCATTTGTGGCAAATCATTTGAAAATCCATTCATCGGTTTAGAATATGTAGACCGACAGACAAGCAGACTACTAATAACTATATACGCTCCCCCCCCCCCCCCAAGGGAAACTAGTTTTGTGAGGGTATCACAATAATAATTCCAGCACAAAAATATTTACACAATTCCCTAACATTTGCTTGGTCCATAGCAAGTCTCTGTCCAAAATTTATATCCCAGTAAACTCCCACGCCGAACTACTTTCCATAACCGTCAGGCGCAGTTAAAATCAATTCTTAAGAAAACGGAAAATAAACACATTTTCTTGATGAATTTAATTCACTTGGAAAAGTCGCGGGAATACTGGACGAGGCCTTCCGGCCTTCGTCCAGTATTCCTGCGACTTTTCCAAGTTTATACCCCGATAAATTCCACAAAAAGGTCATTCATTCCTATAATGGATGATCGTATTACCTGTAGGTCTGAGCCGGCCTGTACTATCTGCAGCCCTGTGTCATCCTGCACGACCTGTAGGTCGGACGAGTCCTGTACCACTTGTAACTCCGATCCATCCTACAATATCGTTATCAGTATTGGTTCATAATTATACGAGGCTGTGACTGGAGAAATGAGGATTATAAATGGGATTTTTTACCTGTAGCACAGTTCACTAAAGTACAAAGTACATGTGTACTTATATTGCGAAGGATACTTTGAGAGAAATTTTCAACTTATCTATAATTTTTTTTTTATTTACTGAAATGAAACATTTTCTAAGCAAAACAAAATGGCTGTAATAATGTAATAAATATACAGATAATAATTTAATAATTCTGCACAAATCTAATTATCAAATACAAAGGGTTGTTAGTTCTGTATGAAATAAACACTCCTTCAGTTAAAATTGGTTTACTGATCAAATATCACACTCATGCAGCCTGATAATGATTTACATGTATATTGCTCGTAAGTAGCACGATGGTTGGTTGTTTCATAGATGAAATGGTGATCCATGCAGGTATTTTGTCACTTTCCAATGTTCATGGGGAATTTTTGAATATGAAAAATGTTAATTTCTTGAGAACTGAAATGTTGGCATCTCTGGTAAAATTTTCTTTTCGCCATCTTCTTCCGGTTGTCAGATTGGTTTCGGACAAATTATTGGTGTATTAATTACGAAATGAAAAAAGATATTTATTTATGTTAAGTCGCCTAATTAATTCTATTTTATGATCTTGAGTTGGGTAATAATAATTGATATTATTTTATAAATATGGGATAAATAATTTGTTTGTGGTTTCTATTGGTTACGTCTATGTGATTGGTTAATTTTCTGCGAGTCTGTCGGGAAGGGAAAATTTTTATGTCTTACCGGCACAATTTGATTCAGCTTCATGTAGGAAGAAGTGAAATATTTTTGTTACCCGCCCGCCCATTGCCCTCTTTTATGTTTGCAATTATTATTATGCTTTATTAATTTGCTTGATTGCATGAGATTATGTTCATACAGGAGCAATAGGTGACATATGAGCCAGGGATACCTATGCGTAAGAAGATATTACGGTAGGATCTTTTAGTATTGTTGATGCATATATTGCCATATATTATTTTGTGATGGACGACTTTAATGATAGGTCACTCCGGATATATTCTTGCATGTCAAGAGTGTGTCGGAGGGGCTTATTGTTGAGGTGCTATTTCTGCCATGTTAGATAGGTGGTTCAGGATAAACTTATTATGTTAATCTAATTAGTGGCAGGATCTATCACAGAATAATATTAGTTGATAAGAGGCGGATGGAGAAATGTTCCATTCCTCTTCTGTTCTTAGTCCATGTATTGGATTATGTATTATTTTCATGTTGAGTTTATTTGGTATATGTAAATTTAGTTTCTACTATTATTTGCATAAGCTGGATCTATGTACCTCAATACACCATTATATGGTTATTTGTGTTTTCCAACTTTTTATTGCCTTATTGAATTCTTAGGAAATTACCCTAGAGTGCCAAAATGTCTACATTTGTATCATACCTGCATGTCCGCCATCTGTTGTATGATGCCCAGATGGTCCCCATCTCCCTGTACTTGCAACTGCAGGGTTTTGGCCGGTTCCCCCACCACTTCCTGTGTCATCTCTATCCCATCATGCTCTCCAGGTTTCATTGCTAACAAGAACAAGGACATTGTTATTATGCTGCTAATCACATATGTCCAGTCTCTAATCACATATGTCCAGTCTCTAATCACATATGTCCAGTCTCTAATCACAAATGTCCAGTCTCTAATCACATATGTCCAGTCAGTCTCTAATCACATATGTCCAGTCAGTCTCTAATCACATATGTCCAGTCAGTCTCTAATCACATATGTCCAGTCAGTCTCTAATCACATATGTCCAGTCTCTAATCACATATGTCCAGTCAGTCTCTAATCACATATGTCCAGTCAGTCTCTAATCACATATGTCCAGTCAGTCTCTAATCACATATGTCCAGTCTCTAATCACATATGTCCTGTCTCTAATCACATATGTCCAGTCAGTCTCTAATCACATATGTCCAGTCAGTCTCTAATCACATGTCCAGTCAGTCTCTAATCACATATGTCCAGTCTCTAATCACATATGTCCAGTCAGTCTCTAATCACATATGTCCAGTCTCTAATCACATATGTCCAGTCTCTGCGAAACGATCAAAGTTTTACAGGACATTCGGTCTGGTAAACTTGAAATTTTACGAGACCTGACAAAAATTTACCAGACCCAATTTTTTTTATAAAAAATAAAATTGATTTTGTGTGATATTTAAGAACTTTTTAAGTATATCAGTCATATAAGAAAAGCTAGCTAGCACCAGAAGCGCATACCAAAGGAAGGCGATTTCATTGAAACTTCATTGATTTCATTGAAACAGTCGGACCGGCGGCAATTTCAACGGACATGTCCGACGGACTGATGACTTTCGCGGAGACTGTATGTCCTCAGTGAGCTTGACATACATGTAGGGTGTTCAGACATGGGCTGTATAAAAAACAAAGCACCATCCCGAGACACACATTGTCATCAAATGCTAATACCATTGGTGAAGAGGTTAAGCAGTTACTGAGAATACAATCTCATTATTATTACAGTGTAAATAAGTGAATAAGTAATAATACACTCAAATAAGTGAATGCTTAAATTTGTTTTATGTTTTGATCATTTGTTCATTTGTTTTGAAAATCAATAGTCCATTTGTAAAAATAAAATACACGTTTAATTTGAAATCAGGAGGTACAATACTCTTTAGATACACAGCTTATCTGGAGCTCTGGGTGACCCATTCTCAGCTAGAGCCTAGTGGCTATATAAATGTGTAGCGGATGTAGCGGCAGCTCACCCATGATACAATATCCATCTTCATTGACCGTGACCGTCACCTGCCCGGAGCTATCCAGATCTGACATCCCGGGCCGATACACTGGCACTTTATATCCTGAAATGAATGATGGTGTTTTAAGAGTTGTAAAAGGGGCATGTGGAATTTTCAAAAACAGTGATAAAGTATCAAATTTGCATATTTTTAAATTAAATAACTTGTGGGTTATTTCAATATGCATGTAAATAGTAGATGTGAAATATTTTGAGCTTTTACTGTTTATCGAAATAAAAAAAAATCATTTTTATTAACAAAATTCATAAATATCACAAAAAAATTTTGTTTTGGTAAAAAATTGTATGGAAATCAACAATATAATGCTGGTGTATATTTGTAAATGTAAACTACTGTCTGTTGCACGTTAACCTGCCCAACTTTTACTCCTATTTAAACACCCTAAAACTCTTATTTTTTGGCATAAAATCATTTTCAGCAAATTTAGCAAATTGAGCATCTTTTTAAATATTAACGTCCTCATAATGTATCACAGCAAAATACAATGAGCCATCCTTTTTATAAATTCGGTCTATAAGAAGTAGCCATAATCAAGAATTAATGCAGGGTTGCAATGTTAAAATGTCACGTGCGATCAGATTTTCAACATTTTTCTATCATCGAACTGCTTGCTGGATTTCATCATTAAAAACAAGACACTAACCTTGTATTTATGAGAGCAAATCTTGCCAGGTTGAAAAATAAAGGAATCGAGCCTCCATTTCTCGGTGTTCGTACAAGAATTACAGAAGAAAATGCCGAGAATTTGGTCAAAATACAACATGATGTCATCATCATCTGCTACAGCTTTCGTATCTATTGACAACGCCAAGCTGAGATTGGCACGCTGTTCCTACCACGCAAAATTAATTGCACATATCATCGCACATCGACACCGATGTAAATCTACATTCTCTAATGGTATGACTTGGGAACACCATATATACGTCATTTCCAGCGGAAGTATATAGTCACTTCCTGTGAGCCAGTTTCTTTGCCGGACGAATTTCCGGCGGACAACTTGGTTTACTAAATGCTGATTGGTTGGTGAAGGTGACGAGTTTAATCGAATCAAGTTCGTTAGCATTCACAATTTACAATACATTATAGTCTAACAGCGGCAGGTGGTGACCCAAAATTCTCGGTTAAATTTTTTTTTATTGTTGATAATTAATGGTTGGGATGTGTATAAAGAGATCCCGCATGATGTGAAACTCTCACCTTTGAGCAATTCCAGAAATTCAAGATGGCCGCTGCATAAATCGCGAATCTAGATTTCGTCATAACTGTTGTTCTAAGTACGGTAGAATGCGGATATTGGGTTCTATATTTATGTTTCTGGGGTCGTGGAATATAAATATGACATTATTTCACAATTTAATGGTCTCCGTGATGAATTACTTCCAAAATGGCCGCCATAAATGACATTATTGTCTCTATTTTTGCTGTCAATTCTGTCAACTGGCATTTTGAATTGGTTTTTGAACTGATGTACATGTATTTGCATTATATGCCATGTAAATAATGATAATATGAAAGAACTGTGATTTTATCTTTGTATCTTACAATACACAATGAACTTCTGGAACACAAATGTAATATGCTATCTTAATACACACATATCGATGCTTACAGCATATTGTACTGTAAAATGTTGTGTCACTCCCAAATGATTGGAGGTATAAGTTCACTCATCATCATCTTCTGCCTCATGAACCTGTTTTGTCCGTTCATTTAGACACGTCTCCCCTCCTTGGCATGCACAGAACACGAGAGGTTAGAACTCTTGCAGCCACATTTTTGTGATTTACATGGCATGTGACTTGCACAAGAACATTTGATAAGCTTCAATAGATCTACAGGGGCTAGTGGGATATCATCTGGAATGGTCACAGGAGAGAGTGAGTTATGTGTCTGATCCCTGCACCATCCGTATTCAGCAGGATCTAACGTTGAGGGATCCGGCTGCATGGCGCTTCTCCAAACTGCAACTTGTAGGTGGGCTCGGGCGACATTTGCTCTGAATGCTTCATTTGTTGGTGGTAGCGCAGCAAGTTTTGGTGCGGAAGCGACACTTTTACCGACTTTGGATGACCAAGATTTCTGGCGTGCTTCGGTCATGGACTTGCATCGAGACTGGCCATAACATGTTAGAACAAATGGTGTCGCTTGGTTAACTACATCTGAGAGACGTGCGACGGAGTCGCCTAGTGAACTGAGTGGATATAAACCAGATCTTAGCACTTTTAGAGCAACCCCTTTGCCGATTCCATAATATGAGCCCACTGTGTCACATCCGGTAAGACCATGTGCAGCTAACAAATCTGGCGCAATGTGTATGGGCCTCTGTAGCATTTGCTCGATGTCAATGGCTGTACGACCTTGTACTAGAGAAAGCATTGTGGCTTTACCAGTTATATCACCGCTATGATAGAAATGTAACAGCAACACAAATATGTCTGTGTCATCGGCTATTACAAGAGATGTCTTGGCAGCAACACTGGAAACCTGCTGTACCACGATAGTGTCTCCTTCTTCATGTGTAGTGGCCATATCATGTCGACTGATAGCTAACCCATTGTTAACTTCTACTGGGACTGGATCACTACCTGTCACAACTAGTTTGTGCAGTGTGAAGTCATTCTTGTGCGCTACGATATCTGCACATATGAGATCAATCAACTGGACTTTGTTCGCAGTAACAGTTAGGATGACTTTCTGTGACGGCAAGCGTGAAGTACTGCGTAGTGTGTACACCCTGCTGGCTCCCTTGTCCCTACCGAGCCGAGTTGACTCCTTAGTACTGCACTTCTGGTACCTGGATTTATACTATACTGAGCAAAACTAGAAACGTCCCTCCATGTTTAAGGAAAGATTCATCAAAAACCAAAAGGGTTACTTTTAAAAATCAAAATAGAAAAAGAAGTTCATTCATTTCTGTATCAAAGCCAATAAATTGCATTTGGATATCTTGTTAAATATTCGAGAGATAACCGGCCAAGGGCGGTAGGGGTCAAAATCAAAAATCACAAAAACTCAGAAATGTGTTACTTAATGTTTAGAGATGGAATTTCAATAAGTAATGTGGCAAATTAAGTAAATCTCGTTAGTACCGAGTGTGGCCACCATTTGCATGAATGCATGCAATGATCCTACGCCGCATCGACGTGACGTACGCAATACCAGTGCGTTGGGCAAATTCCTCCATTCCCGTTGTAACGCCCGTGTAAGATCGCGAACATTGTCAATCTGATGGTTAGCTCGTGCTTTGCGGCCCAGCTCATCCCATATGTGCTCAATGGGATTGAGATCCGGGGAGACCGCGGGCCATGGCATGACGTCGACGTTGTTTTGCTGTAAGTATTGAGTGGTGACCCTGGCTACGTGAGGGCGGGCATTGTCGTGCATCAATGTCACACCAGGACCATGCTGACGGATAAATGGTAAGGCATGTGCATTTAGCACATCTGCAACACAACGTTGTGCATTGATGTTGCCCTGTACAACAACCAAATCTGTCTTCCGGTTTCCCATGATCCCACCCCAGACCATTACGCTCCCTCCCCCAAATCTGTTCTTCTCAACAATGCAACAATCGGTGAATCTTTCATTTTTACGCCTGTATACCCGTAATCTTCCGTCAGCATGACTAACTGTGAACCGAGATTCATCGGTGAACAAAACTCGGTTCCAGTCAGCCCTTCCCCAGTTCAGATGACGTCGCGCCCATAACAGTCTGGCAGCACGGTGACGTTGGGTCATTATCTGACCAGTGTACGGGCGGCGTGCCCAGATTGGTTGGGCGTTACGACGTAACCGGTTGCGAATGGTCTGCCCTGAGACACCGTATCGCCTAGCAGTGACTGTGGCTGCCAATCGACGTTGACGTAAGTGCGTCAACGTAATGTAACGATCGGCTCTAGCCGTCGTTACACGAGGCCTACCAGGTCGCTGCCGGTCGTGAACAGCCCCAGTCTGCTGGTACCGGGCTGCAAGACGATCAATCGTCTTCCGACAACAACCAAACCGAGGCACGACCGCCCTGGCGGCCATCCCACCCGCAAGCATCCCAATTGCCTGATTTCGCTCGTTTTCGGAAAGCCGTGGCATATCGAAAACAGTGAAAAATTAAAAAAGTTTTTTAATTTTCCGATTAGCCCCTATCGCATGAATGGTACGACATGAACTGAATCACCTTATCGATGACAAGTATAGCGTGCACGTGCAAAAAGTGTAAATCAACGTTCCGGTCACTGGCCGCTATGTAAACCGTGTGTATCGGCTAAACTCTACACGATCGTATTCTGAACATCGCCACGGTTTAAAAAGACATGTACTTTGAACATGTGGTACATACATAGACAGAGCTACACCGGCTATAAAACAGGGACGTTTCTAGTTTTGTTGAGTATAGTATTAGTGTTGTTCGACATGTAGATTCTGTTAGATGGTAGTATTTAATATCGATTAATTGATGGATGATTGGGTGGGCTTAACAATGTTTTCAAACATCTATTTAAATGTGGTGATTGCTGGGTATATGGAGGTTTGGTATTAGTATCTGAATTCCATCACTAAATTTGACCTGCCGAATGCCACAAAATCACTTAGACTTTCCACCATACATCCTGAAAACAGTGGCACATACATATACATGTACATGTATTAATGAACGAGAGCATGACATTGTATGTACGTATGGGATAATACTGATGCCATAGTATGTGTTTGTTATGCTTTATTTTATCAGATGTTTGCTAATATAAAGATACTCACAGTAATGCTCCCTTCCATAAATATGTGTAATACCTGTCAAACACGAGGTAGACATCACTGATTTTCAGACGATTATGGACGTGTTCTCGGAAGAGATCAAGGTAATCCTGGACAGTCCCAGTGGCCGGCCAATGTATCACCCAGAGCACAGCGCATCCATCCAGAAATGACGCATCTACACTGTCCTCCGTATGCCGGCTAGAAACATCTACCTTAATGGCGTTCTTAAGTGTTGATTTCGTTTTGGCTTCTCTCAAATGTCCATCGGTATCAAACATGGAAGTAGGATAAGGTGCGAGTTCATGCGCAAGTAAACTATCTGCATCTAGACTACGTGGACTTGACTGCAGTCCCATTGCTCTTGAATATATAGTCTCTGTATCAAATACCTTAGCGTCATCATTAGATGCTTACGTCTCAATGACATAGTCACTACTGTCTTTTGGATTGTGTCATGGAATCCTTCTGGTAACCTATTCTCAAATGAGTCCATTTGACATTTACCTAGTTCAGATGCCTTATCAACATTTATTGACGCATGTGTGAGAATCTGGCCAGTTACAATATTGACGAGACCATCGGGATGTTGTTCTGGGTCCAGTGGGTCAATACAGAGCTAAACTTTGTCTCATACAGCTTTCCTATCCTTTGCATCAAGTTGGATTCTCGCAGGCATCTCCTCTTTGTGGTATTCTTGGGCGGGTGGTTCCACGTCTCTCATGTCATTCAAGTCATTTGTGATACCATTGCACGCATGTAAACTGTACGCCCAGGTCTTTAGGGTATTTGGCTGCAGTGTTATTCCAATCATCCCACCCCTGCTGTGACCATATCGCATCAGTGTACTTTCAATGGCCATGTCGCTCCAGATCCCGTTATACAGGCCATCTCTGTGATGCACGGTGTGCTCTCCGTGGATGAAGTGATTGCGCACATCGTCTGGCAAAGCTTCCATCGAACGTAGATGGTACAATCCATATCGCGCATAATTCATATGTCCAGCAGCGAAGAACAGTGGCATCATTTCGTTCACGGCTGCTAGGTGGAGAAGCCAATCGCCTTCACGCTCCGCTAGTGTGTATTTCAATATGGTGAATACTGGCTTAATTAGGCAGTCCACCCAAAGTGGCGCTGTTCTGCTTTCTGCTGAAATTGTTGTTGTTGTTATTGTCTGCAACTTCCTCCGCTGTTTTTTCTTAGCATCGCTGCTAATTTCTACCGGAGTCTTCTGTTTTCTCTCGCCATATTTGAATTGGGAACTGTGGATCTTACCTTGATGTGGACCATAAATCATACAAGTAGCAATCATGCCACCATGAATCACAAAAATAACATGCTAAAACAGTGGACCTCAATGCTTGGTGGGGGGGGGGGGGTCGTCCGACCGCTACTTAACCAAGGGGGGAATTTCTTTTAATTTCTGTTTCCTTTTATTTCAACTATCCCACCACTGGGCGTGCTTTGTTGTCTTCTGACAACTCTTGTTTCTACAATGAAATAGGTACAGAGTTTATGTACACTACTCCTCTGGCACTCTCCTACATACACTTATTTGTACTTTTGTCACAACTTCACCATCCTGGGTTTTTGCAATGGCCCAATGATAAGAGCTACACATCTGGCAGGTTCAGTTGCTGCAATTTCAGTGTTAAGTTATGCCAATGAAGAAAGAATGTTTCCAAAAGTTTGGGTTTGATCGATAATTGGTCTTCTATTGCTAAATCTTAATAAAATATACAAATTACTGAAGTTTTTGGCGGCCATCTTTGATGTAATTTATTAAGGAAGCCAATAAATTGTAAAATAATGCCAGATTCGTATTTCTCGAACCCAGAAACATAAATATAGAGCCCAATATCAGCATTCTACTGTACTTAGAACAAAAGTTATGTCAAACTCTAGATTCGGGATTTATGCGGCGGCCATCTTGGCCGCCATCTTGAATTTCTGGAATTGCTGAAGGGTGAGAGTTTCACATCATGCGGGATCACGTTCTACACACATCAATGATAAATAATCAACAATAAAAAAAACTTTAACCGAGAATTTTTGGTTAGGCCAATAATCGGCATTTCACTACCAGACTAATTAGGACGTATTAGCAATAGTACGGTATCAGATCGACTTGGAACCTTATGGATGAATGATATTCGCTAAATATATGAAGATTAAATGATTAATTGATATATTTTAATGCAAATTGTTTAAATTATATGCCAGAAAATGATGTTAATAAACAAATTTATTAAGAATTTGTGTTCAGTTCGCAAAAATAGTTGTTGTTGTTGTTGACCGGAAGTGATTATTGCATAGCAGTTTCTTGTTTTATTGTCAACAACTAAAATTCGGTGAAATTAATTTATAAGGCAAAAGCCCATCCATGACTGTTTATTCGAAATAACTTTGTTATTAGACGGATTTTCTTGAAATAAAAAGTAGGTTCATTTCTAAAAAATAGTTTTACATTGTTTTATAGAAAAAAATAAGCAGTTTGGAGTGTTTTTATAGCAATAAATCTTGGGCAGCATTTCGTGGAACAGACAATAGGGTTCAATCCAAGTGTTTATACAGTTAGATACTGTATATTTTCAGTTTTATTTAAAAATATAAAATGCCACTAAACAAATAGCAGCAATCACGACCCAACTTGATTGGGTCGCTGATGTTCTTGACTAGTTGTGAACGATAACTCTTGCAATTATTCCCATACCGTCCGTAGCTAGTTACGATTCCATTCATAGGATTCCTCTGGAGAATAGCGAATCAGATTCGATTCGCACTTTAGCAGTTAATTGTGACATGTTTTATATATTTTTCCATCTGAAAAAAATATTAGTATTGTAAGAGTAATACAAACTAATAATTCTGAAACAATTTTTTACCATTGTAGAAAGTTTAGAAAATTATTTGCCTTTACAGAAAAAGGACCCCATGATAACTTTTACATGTTGAATTTGACTGCCAGTCACTTGTTGATTCTAGCCTAAATTTACTTTATCAGGTCATCTACATATGTAAATTTATGTCGTAATTACTTGAATATGTTATTTTCATAATATTAACACTCATTTCAGTTAAAAAATATAGAATATATTTCACAATTAACTGCTAAAGTGCGAATCAGATCTGATTCGCTATTCTGCAAAGGAATCCTATGAGTGGAATCGTAACTCTAGTTACTGACGGTACGCAAATATATTGCAGGAGTTACCTTCGCAACAAGTTCTTGACTACCGTATTTACCCTATGTATTGGGACACCCTTTATATTGGGACACCCCTGTTTTGGGGAGAAATAATTATTTTTTAGGAAACAAGTTTTGGGACACATCACAATTTAAAAAAAAAATAATAATAATTTCTGCACCTTCAAGGCCCAACAATCGGTGCCCTGGTACCGAATTTAGTAGGAGGGGCATATCCAATTACTGATAGCATCCCCAGCCTGTCAGTTATACACTGGCTTTATAAATAGAATACATAAACAGCAGCACATGTTTGTCGTCTGCTCCCAATGTAGAACAGTGAGGGGGCTGCTGGATAGCCAGTGTAGGGGTTTCTGTACTGACCAGTATCTAGATAAATGATATGTAGGTTTGTTATCAAACGTGTGGTCCCATAAAACACACAAATGATACAGTGTATACCAGTCCCTCTAATAGTACTGTATGTTTTATTTGTGCAGGAAAATGATTGAGAATTTACTAAAAGTGTTAACACTTATATAGTATTTTGCTGCTTACTATTTCAAAGCAAAGAGTATTTTGATGCTATTATATAAATTATTAAAAATAGAAAGAAGTAAAATTGAATGAAACACCTTTCCATGTGTCACACAATAAGTAAATGGGGCTTATTGAGTGTTTGATCAGTTTAACTCACAATCAGATAGCACATGACTATAGCATGATGCAGTTTACATCATTAATTAGAGTCACCATGAATGACCACCAAACTTAACAGAGTAGATCCTGATGAGGCTGCGAGGATGCACCAGCCGATCCGGGGATATGCATGTCGTAACGTCCAGTGTCCGTTACTTAATTAGAGTGTATTATGTATATATAGTGAAACCTATATTGTGCTTCTGGACCTGAACAAGGTTCCTATCTCCGATGTATTTTTTAAGTACATGTAGTAACCAATATATAAGAATATGTGTTTGTAATAAGTCGGTATTTTATAAAAATGTGTAACTGTGTCATGTCATTCCACAGAATACCCTGTCCCAGTTAAACTGCATTGCTGCAGATATAATATATGCTGACAGCTAATTAGAGACCAGTGTTGAAATACAGGAAACTTGATAAGGCTGCTAGCAAACTTGAATTCATGTAGTCATGTAAATTCCAGATCAGACTGCACATACATGCTGTTTTGTGACTGTGCATACTAACCCGAGTATATGCTGTTTATAATTAGTACATACTGCATTTTCACAGCCACTGTATCAAATTCTAGGCAAAATATTTCTCTTGCTGGTCTATTAAACCATGGTTTTGTTTCATTCACCTTGTTATGTGCATACCAACCACACATTTAATTTGATATTACTGTCCAAAATCAAAGTTTGTGCGGCTGGCACCACTGTCTGATGTTCTTTGACCATACATGCAGTTATAGCTGTTAGCGTTATCACTAAACACGTGGGGTTGTTTACAATGTCGGGTCATGAACTCAGCTCTATGCATGAATTACATATGTAACAGCTACGCTCCGCCCGGCAAGTTTGAATCAGTTGTCAGTTGAGTACATTGTATTACTTTCTTCAAAAGCACATTTACATTTTTTTCCTTAAATCCAAATTTTTCTAAACCTTTCAAAGTTGTATTATCTATGTCTGTGTGAAATAGTGTACTTATTTGTTCAGTGGTATTTCTAAAATATCTGAAAATGTGTCCCTGAAGTGAAGCATACATAAAATTATCAAAAAGCCTGCCCAGCGCCATCTGGTGGCTTTTATATCCCAGTTGGGCCTTTAAGTATTGGGACATCTCTTTTTTTTTTTAAATACTTTTAAACAGTCAGGGATTCCGCTGGGGGAAAAAAAATCGCCACTCCAATTTTTTTTTTTTTTCCACCGGCTACTGGTCATGCCGACTATTGGCACGTCTCGCTATAAACAGAGGCCGTCACTGATTAACTAATATAACACAGTGCTGACGGTAAATCTGAGCTCTGTTGATTAAATAGATTACCAATAAACCGTATACATCGACAATGCCGCCTGTCAATGCCGGAATGTGATTTATTTGCGAAAATTATTTCAATTCACACAGAAATACTCCTGATACATCGCCCCGCCTAGAATGAATAGTCATACTTCCGCTCTCGCTACATAGCCGATTACCGCTACGCATATTGTAGCTACGCCCCGCCCTCTCATCAATATTCACGAGGTAAGTTTAAAGTACGGACATGTATCCGGTCACGGCATGCTCTCCATGCTATTATATCCAGACACTACCGAGGGATGGCGTTTCGATCGGGACAACTGGGTGGAAAGTATAGTACAGTGCGACTCCGTTAGTACACGGAAGTCCGGCGACATACAACCTTCCGTGTTGCTTATCCGAACCGTGCTATATCCGTTCTCGCTCAAGACGCATCATAATGTCAACAAAAAATACATGTACACTGTGACTGCCAATGAACGACGTCGCCAATGCCTATAATATGCCATAAGTTTTCACTGTTATCTTCGCATGTAATAAATATATTGAATCCAAGAATTGTTAACGTCATGTTTTATTTATTCATCATGTTCATGTAGATCTACGCAGGTCCGTGCAATCCATTATTGTAAACGCGTGTAGAAAAAAGTGTAGTAAACACATTCGATGACGCAATGACCCAATGACCGATATCCTGTTCCATCAGCTGCAACGTCACGTGACAAGCTCGTGCGTTGCAAATTGTGTTTACTCATATGGTGAGCACAGGTGGAAGACTCTGACCTATGACACCAAAATAAATGCCTATTAAAAAAATCCCATTATCCCACCCACCTGGTATCGTACTGTATATGACGTTAATAATAGAACGAGATCAAGTGGGTGGGGTAATGGATATTTTTGTAATGGTCATTTTCTTTGTGTCACACGTCCGACTATTCCACCTGTGGGTTTGAGTACGCACAGAGTTTTAACCCTTTCAACACCAGACCTGTATAGACATGTTTTGCCCGACGTGTTATAATTTTGCGCCAGTTCATGAGGTAATCAGGCTTATCACGTGAGATTTTCGAAGAAGATGAATCTGATAATAGTGTACATTTTCTGTAACCGATATCGAATGTTGACGAATATTAAATTAGTAATTATTACGCATTTGCTCTGAAAATGTTATCAACTTTCCGATGTATATTTGCAGAAAAAAGTCAAATCATTCTCGGCGAAAATCTCGGTTATATAATAAAGTTGATTATCTCATGCACTGGCTCAATTATGACATAGCGAAACAAGGCCAGTTGTCACGTACACATTTGTGTACGTGTGCCGGGGGCGTGGGCAGTGCTGTAACAATTTAGTAATCTGGGTTGAGTTAATCTGCGCCACTGATACGCGATCTCCGATTGGTCAGCCTTTTACACCTAATTAATATTCCACCAATGGTGAGCGCGAACGCATGCCGGAAAAATTAAATCGAGCACATAACAATTAGCACTGCTTTGTTACTGGGACCAATAATTGATGTTATTCCCAGTTTGCTCGGATTAATTTACGAAATGTGCAAACGTGATCAGCTGCACATTCACATCGGTGAGATAAAAGGAGGCTATGCATCCATAAAAAAAAAAAAAAAAAAAATCATCCATTTTGGGTCTAATTTGGGAAAGAATCGCAAATTTAACACGATTTCTGACAATAGTCATGTTACAAATTTAACACGATTTTGATATACAAATAGGCAAACAATTCGGGAGCCAAGGCACAACCGTGTACTAACCGAAATTTCGAGGATACAAACTTTCAATATTAATAATTGGGACACCAAAACAAATAATTAATTTATTTTATATTATGTATTGGGACACGTATAATTTTATTTATTTTTTACTGTCCCAATACATAGGGTAAATACGGTATCCCAAAACATGACAATGAAGATGATTTCAACAGTAATTTGCCACAAATTGCAATAATTCATGAGCATCGACACTGCGCGAGCGTTGGCATACCCATGTGCTCTCTAAGGAAGGCACTACACCAAGAAACGTGACAGAAGTACATACGGATAGACAGACGGACACCCGCGACAAAAACAATATACACATTATTGTTTTTTTTAAAGTGGGTATAAATTAGTAAAAAAAAAACATCACAGAACTTCAGAAGTAAGAAAATGATGTTCTTCAATAACTGACCTACTTTAGGGAAAATGGCGGACAAGTTTCTAAAACATGTTGACAAACAAAATGTGTTAATTCTTTTCCTTACACTGATTTTCAAAGACAATCATCTGCATTATTTTGTAGAAACTTTATTGAAACTTTTCAGTTAAAAAGGAAATGGAAGTCTGCTACAGCGGAAGGCTGAAATCGAAAACTTCCGGCTGCAGACTCGCACGATCAACATCCTGTTTCATGTTTTCTTTAGTCACACACACATTCTAACAAATAACAGCTATAAGTGTGAGTTAAATTCGACAAAACATACCGTCAAAATGGTATCATGCGGGTGTATGAATGTTGTCTACTAATTTTAAGATAAGTTTGACGCGATACAATTGTTGTTTCCTTAACATTTGACCGGAAATTTCAGTCGACGGAAATGGCTCTCAAAGCAGGAACATCCGCTTCAAATTTTTGTTAGTCACGTGATTAACGAGTGGTTTGCATGAATTTTAAAATCGTAGATAGAAACGACATTAATAGTAGTCCCACGTGGCATACTTACTGGTGTGCTGTGGAATACAATGCCGTGCGACGTCCGGAAGTATATTGTTAAGTCAAAATTATTAACTGACTCAGACTGACACTATGACACTACAAGCAAATCAGAGCAGGCTTGACCAACACAGTGTGTCGCCATTCTGTTGCATGTGCGGAGAAGAGCCAGAGAACAGAAAACACCTGATACTGGATTGTAAATTCCTGATCGACACCAGAAAGCTGTCTACATTCACAGGAATGCATTCTCCAATGCGACTAATAAATAGATAGCTTGGACATAGTCGAACTAAGAAAACAAAAGTTGCAATGGGTCCACCATTTCTAAAATTAGAAACAAAATCCATGTTTTTCTTCTTCAAAACTGCACATGTTATGTATAATGCAAACTTGTTATACAATGTATATAACCTCTTCAAACCGGCACACTGGGACGTCCCTAGCGTGATGGTTTATAGGCTACGTTGCAACTTATATATTAGCACCCAAAGATTGTGTTTTGACTCGTAAATGCTTTGATTTAACGACGGCACTGGCTCGATGACCTTGCCTGTCGAGACTGACTATTTAAGTTCCCATCCGACAGGACTATGCTAGGAAGTTGTCTTGCCCAAGGACATGCCGAATCGGCCATTCGGAGCAGCTCGAGGTGGGAATCGAAAGCGGGGTCTCCCGATCCGCAGTCCGACGCGCTACCTACTGAGCCAATCCGGCCACCTTTTGACTGGCAGATATCGGATATTTTATCACTACTGTTAAGTACACCATGGAAAGTCACCGGTACAGACGTCAGCCGGGGTATCTGCGAACCCGTACTCACTTGCTTAAGGTGTAATTGTCATTAAATACATATCTTATAAACTGCAAGATCAAATTTCACAGGAATATACTTATAGGAGACGAACCATGCAGCAATGTGTTTCAAAGGGAGCCAAAAATGAGGTCAAAATCTAGTCCAAAGTCCAGTTGAGCCTCTTGCTATGTCTACACCACCCGAGACAACAAGGGATGAAGACAACTATTATATATACACTGAGTTTAAAGGTATATGCCCACTCAGCAGGCAGAACATGTTCTTTATAGGAATTAAATAAGTACGTGTATAAGTGTGTTCCACCAGTTCTAAAGATTACGAGTGCCCGCTATATATACAGATATAATCATTGAGTAATATTTATTTTACTGATAGTGACTCGCGGTGTTATAGGCTATTTTCATATGCAAATGTGGCATGCTATTATTTAATTATTTATACTAATTAAATGCGTCACCTGAAAAAGAAATTGCACATCAAAAAATAAATACAGAGTATAAATAGTAATGTCGTTTAACATTTTAAGAAAACACGATTATCGCCCCTGATATCAGTGTGGGAATTTACGTCAGATATAAAATGTATAATAATGGCAATCAATACCCGGGGCAATGGTGAATGAATATTTAGTTTGCCAGATATGCACCTTCAATAACCCTTGAAGACGAAACCTGGCGTGGTATTGTAATACGTTAATAGGAACGTTACCAAAGTTCAATAAATTCCTCACGTTATAAGTGACATTCAGATTGGCCTGCTTATTAGAAGTATATGTAACAGTGTGGTGAAATACAATCAAGCCCGGTCAGCGAAGCCGCGAGTAACCACGTGACCAGAAGCTGCAGTGTACGGCTCCATGTTCCTTCTGATGAGACGTCGCCTTTTATTGCTTATGATTAGCTACGAATGACATCATATGTTATATATGTGCAAATATAACATCTAGACAATCATAAAGTATCACTCAGCGTGCTTGTATATGACTTTACTTGGCGCTGCGAGCAAGGTATGCTCATTTGTTCTATAGTATAAACATCAGCAATAAAAGGCTACACAAGACACTCGTCAGCGATCTCTGAATGTGCTTTGGATTATCACCATATATACATGTATTGTGACTAATTTGTTATCGAAACATATGCAACCTACCAGGTATCGAGCAGGACAACAGGATATATGTTTGGACGTGGTGTTCAGAAACGAGGACAAAATGGTAGATATTAACGTAGATTACTTACCAAGTGTATGTGTTAGTGACCACATAGAATTAGTATTTTACTATGTTTGCTACATTCCAATAAATGTTCTCAACGACCAAATACTTTAACCCAGACCATGTTGCTATGAATGAGGCTCTGACATATTGGGATTGCAGTATAGACGATAGTTGCTGAGTTGCGGAAATGTGGGACCACTTTAGCACTAGCATAGACACACTGATAAATACATTCGTACCACTAACTGTTAGCAAATGGGTGTTCAAGAAACCGTGGATAAATCGATAGACGGCAGAGACAAACGATAGGAAGAGAAAATCATGTGTCAAATACAGAAACTGCAAGAGTAAGGACAACTGGGACAAGTATGATAAAGCCAGAAATGAAGCAACAGAGACTCATCAGATATAGCGAATAGTAGGTTAGTGCCGTGAATGGGAAAACATATCTGGCAAGGCTCAGGAAACGGGATGGGCGAGGCTATGCCGAGCACATCCCGTTTCCGTGCCGCGCCAGATATGTTTTCCCATTCACGGCACTAACCTACTATTCTATTTATCCCGTCAACACCAACAAATGGCTGTAAAATACAAAAATTGTATTTACTGGATATCAAAAATGTTTCACGGCACCGTGTTTCACGGCACATACGCACTGTGTTGACGGGATAAATGAGAAACTGGATTATGAAGTAAATAAGCGAGCAAAGCAAAACGTTAACACAAAGACCAAAGACAACATTAGTGAGCTTATGAAGGACGATGGAATAAACTCGTTATTTAGCAGCGTATTCACACTTGAAAATTTAACAAATATACCCGTACAATTGGACAGGAGTGTCTAAGTGAATTTTATGTATCATATAGTGTATATAAAAAGCTTAAAAGTTCGAATGTTACAAAATCGACCGGCCCAGATGGCGTTCATAACAAACTGTTAGTCGAAATTAAGGACCATATTACAAAACCATTAACTATATCATATTAATTTAAAGGAATTTTAGGAATTAAATAAGTGTGTCACTATTCCACCAGTTCTAAAAAGTATGAGTGTCTGCTATACAAATATAATAATTTAGTAATATTTGTTTTACTGATAGTGACTCGCGGTGGTATCAGACTATTTTCATATGCAAATGAGTGGTGACATTTTTTTTTATTATACTAATTAAATGTGTCACCAGGAAACAAATATTTTCGGCCGGTTATAAAGTATAATCATTGCACATCAAAATTAAATATAGAGTATGAATAGTAATTTACGTTAAAATTTTAAGATAACACAGTTATTGTTTATTTTGCCAGAAAATGTATCCGAGATGATGTCTCTGAGATAAAGAACATTCTGTGCCTACTGAGTGGGCATGTACCTTTAATATAGGCGGCCGTTATACGAAATGGATTATAAAAACTACATGTAAATTTGTATAACGGTTTATAAAGGTTCCGGTGATTATAAGTACTGTTTAACCGAATACCACACTGGAACATTTGCAAAATTGGAGTCAATATTCTTATAAGTTCTAGTCATTCAATTATTATATTACAATTCATGCACCAAAATATATAAAAAGCATGTATCTTTAAATGTATGTAAAAGGTACATATACATATAACATATTTTACAAAATATGAAGGGTTCCATGGGTTCCGGGAAATCGACGTGACCGGATACACAGGAAAAACAATTTTAATGTTCGCAAATTTAAAATAATTAATGATGTAACTTTTAAAAGCCAAGCATACACCGATACATTGTAGATCGTAAAACATAATTGATGTGTGTGACTACAGCTTAATTGTGATATCATTTCCATAAACATCTGAATATGAATTATAAGCAGTTATTTAGAGAGTTCCGTTTTTCACAGTTACAAAGTAAACGAGTTCCGGAGAAGTACGGATTGATGTGGGGCTACACTGATTGCGATAACAATAAACCCCATGTTCGCACAGCAACAATTAGCATATTACAGTCGAACCTCCCCGAACGGCCACCTCTCTACAACAACACCCTCTCTATAACAGCCGATATTTTATATCCCAAATGGATGATTTCCTCTGTATCTAACCCTTAGAGAGCTGACCACGAAAATTGTCGTCTGCTGTTGCTTTTTCCTTCTTTCTCAACAAAAACATGGTTTGACAGCACTTTATAATCATTTCCATTGGAAATGATTCTAAAATGCTGGCAAAGCATGTATTTGATGATAATTATCGACGAAAATAAATATACAGCAGACGACAATATTTAATTCAGCATTAACCTCCCTACAACAGCCACCTCTCTACAACAGCCAGTTTTGCGTCTACCCATGGGTGGCTGTTGTAGAGAGGTTGCACTGTATTCGTATTGGACTACTGTAGCTCCTATTATAATCAGCTACCACAGTCACACAATTGATACGTAAATACGCATGAATATATATATACCGCAAACGCATTACCAGGCACTTTATGACATTATCGTCAACACTTAAATACGCCCCAAGTATATATCTAGGCACAGCCCCAGTCACATGTATATGTAGGCTGAGTTGGGACTATATTGGTTCTGGACGTAACAGTTCAATAAGTCCACAGATACACAGACACTGTAATTTAGACATGCAGCCCATGCATGAGACCTGGTCTGAGCTCCAGTTCTGTGCATTTTGGTAAAAATGAAACCGTTTTGTGGGTAACCTTTCGTCGGTTAATCGTTACCAGCAATATGCTAAATTAAAGCACATAAATTAATGTTGAATTTGATATGTAATTTGTCAATATGGATAGCACACATGAGAAACTATGGACGGTTCCGTCGTTTCCGGGGATTCCACGTTCAATTTTACCAGTGACGAGCAATGTAATTTTCTAACTTCAAATGAATATTTATGTTGATTGCACCCGTCGGAGACATACATATCATATACCAAATTGGAGCATACCTTTAATTTGATACATTTACCATCAACATAGGTGCCATATAGGGCGACGGGTGTTCCCTGGACGGGGTTGTGGGTTGATGGACTTCTATGGAAGGAACGCCATTTGGGGACGACCAAATTTATTGTCGGAAGAATAATCTGTAATATACAGATAGGATCAACAACTAATGAACACAATATATATTATTCGATGTGTCTACTGTGATACCTGGCTGCTGGCAACGCTGACTTTACGGAATATCTACAGACAAAATGGCAATGCACTAACAAACATTTCAGATCTGTATTTACCATATTTCAGCTCAGGTTTGCTAGTAGAGCGAATCACCATGTAAAGGTACTTTCTACGTGACTCGCTAGGATATTGCACTATTATAGGATGGGTATGGAATTGGAGTTATACTAAAAATATCTTAAAACTCAACCGATGACACAGGTATTATAAAATATGAGTTATACCCGTGTATAAAAGTTCCGTTTTTTACCACATAATAATTTAAGTGCATGCGTTCTGGCGAATAAACCTGTCGTATACTTTGGTAGAGAAGTGTCACAGGGCGAGAAAAAATGTGCACTGGTCCGGGTTTCGAACTGACATCTGGTAAACAGTGGGTCCGTGGTCATCGCTCTAACGGACTGAGCAAGCCGGGCACGAACACACACTTCCTCCCCACAGTGAGTTACGTGACATATAAGTATACTTAGCAATTTTGGCTCATTTACTACTTCTGCTTCTGCCGTATACAGGCCTCCACCAGCTGGCGGATTTATGTATATACATTCTATGTTTCTGTATACATATACATACAAACGAATACAATCGACGTTTTGGACTGATCGAAGCAGTGTGGATAAAGTGATTTGCTCAAGGACACAACACATTGCCTCTGGCGAGGCACGAACCCACGACCGATCAGGTGTCCGGCGCTCTAGACCACTCGGCCACGCGTGCCACTAAACCTTCTGCTTTATATTTGTCTTTCTCTCTAAGTACTTCTTTATTGTCGGAAGAATAATCTGTAATATACAGATAGGATCAATAACTAATGAACACAATATATATTATTCGATGTTTCTACTATGATACCTGGCTGGCAACGCTAAGTACTTCTTTCTGTCTTTACTTGTCCTTTTGCTCGTTCTTTTCTTCTTCATATGTCTGCTTAATTGCTTTCCAGCCCTTCACTGGTGACAATACTCAAGTTGTTGAGGGTAGACCAGTGTAAACGGCAAAAGCAAAAAAAATAAATAAAATATGTCATCAAAATTATAGTTTTCATTTTTGACTCACGCAGTCTCGAAAATAAACTCACGTTCTTTCGCGTCAATTCTCGTACTTGACTTCATAAAGTCGAAGGTAAAAACAAACGCTCTATCTGCTGTAATTCAACTGATTCCACCATCATAATTAGTTACAGATTACTATGATATTCATAATGTATACATACTGTCAATGGCAGGTCAAACTACATGCAGAAAGTCGTTGTACTTCGACTGATCGAAATAACCCATATTCGACATTAACCAGTGCCCGACCAAAACGTTTGCGATGTTTTAGCAGTTCGGCCGATAAACATTTCGTACCCATGACACATCGGCACCGAAATATATATTGTTGATACATGTAGTCACGTGAATTGTGTAAATCGAAATACCTACATAACGAGTAAATGACATTTTGTTACCCTTGAAAGTTTATGAATTCTGACCTTGTCCTCGTAGTCCTAGACATAGGCACTTTGTGTTATGAACATCAACACACCCTCGTACCCAACTTTTCTGTTATATTACATATCTAGAAGGTAGGACACTCGCCATCTTTTCAACCAACAGAAGTGGTACTAGTGTACCTTGGGCCTGGCTAGTCGTGACTTCATGACTGTCTTGATATGAATTACAGTGGTTTCGTATACGAGTGGTTTCGTATACAAGTGTTTTCGTCTAAAGGTCAAGTGATTTCGTATAATTGATAATTAGTAGTAGGTTCATTAATTGCATGTGATAATGTGTGAAATTATACTCAAGTGGTAATTGGTAATTAAAATTTGCATGTGATTTTCAGGACGCGTGCCCACGATTCCAGCGGTTGTCGTAAAAAGTCTAGGACGAATGTAAATTGCGGATCGCTGAGCTGTTTGTGTATTACCATACGTGATTAATCCTGGTGCGCCTCTGACACAGACTGTCACACAGGCGGGATATACAACATAAAGAAGAAGTTGTACATTACGAGGGGATCGAATATAAATACAAGTCAATTTGTCTATTTCATTTTATTTTAAAATGTCACACATGTTATACAATATACATACATATACAAATAAATAAATATTATTTTACTAGTCCGGTGTTTTACTAGTCTTGATGTTGATGACTTCTCGTAGTATTGTTTTACACCTCGTCGTATATGGCGTCGTTTGTTGTGGATGACGATGGTCCGCCGATGTTTTATTTTAATATTTCACACATGTTATACAATTACATACAATTATTTATTACAAATAAACAAATTAATTTTACTAGTTCCGGTGTTTTACTAGTCTGATGGTGATGATTTCTCGTAGTATTGTTTTACACCTCGTCGTATATGGCGTCGTTCGTCGTGGATGGCGCTAGTCCCGGCGATGTTGCTGACTTCTCGTAGTAGTTGCGTGGTAGTCTTCTCGTCGTCTTCATACTTGTCCCAGGCGTCGAACAGTCGTCCGTGCACACGTGCGTACTTCTTGCGGTGGAGTCTTGTGAGTTGGTGTTCGGAGACGAGGCGAATCTGTAGGTCGACGATAGCAGCTTCCTTCTTCAATAGTGGCACCAGAACGTAGAACCGCAGGTCTGCCTTCCCGCTCGCGTGTTGATGCGTCGGTGCCATCCTTCTACGTCGTTGTTGGTGCGTACAGACTCCCGAAATACCGACCAGTTCTCCACTCTCCATGTGCTTCCGTCGATCCAGATGCGTCGCATGTAGTTCGTCACTTCTTGAATGGGCCCTCCTGCTTCTGCTGCTTGGTCTTCTAGGATTCCGAACGCGCCGGTGATGTGCTCTGCTGGGAGAAGTGGTAACGACATCAGCTTCCGTAGGTACAGATACTTATCCTTCTTCTCCATGTAGGCGGTGGCTAATCCGACGGCGGCGATCTTCCGGTAAATCCGCTGCGTCCAATGAAAGATACAGCCCTTCAATACGGTACCCGTGTAGACCTCTCGAAGGGCCTGCCAGGCAGCGATCTCGAAGTCCAACATTATCGTCGTCGTCAAGTACGGGATCCTGTATCGACCGCTCCAGTACTGGATCTGGTCGCACAAAATCACGGGTCGGAAGGTTGAATGTGACGTCCGGAATCTCGGTGGGCGTGAGGTCTTCATCGTCGTTGTGACGTAAATCCACATCATTCACAAAATCCATTGAAACGTCGATGTCGACTAGGGTTATGTCTGGCATCGTCGGCGCCCAAAGGTTGAATGTCCTGTCATTTCGCGATGGCGAGCCTATCGCAGAGGTATCCAACTCTGGCGGTGGAACGTCAACGGCCACGACGGTGGAGTTCATAACCTGTAATACACACATAACTCATGTAATATCAAATCATAACAACATGTAACATTTTTGTCGTAAATGATTCTTATTTGCAGGCAGCACGTTCGGAAATTACAATTTAAATGTGTTTATTAAATACATTAAATTTAAATATTATTTCACAATGTTCAGATACATACCTCTGTTTGACATTCTTTACAGTTCCAGTCGATGTTGAGTTCACCACGGGTCATTCGTTTGTAATCCGCAGGCGTCACTCCTGGAAATAATAAGTCCGACTTCTAAATTAATATAAAATAATAGCAAACTTACCAGTTCCACATTTTCGATGTTGCCAACGTTCGCATTTATCGCAACATAAAGCATGCATGCGACTAGTAACAACCCCAGAGCAGGAAACACAAAGCGATACAGATGCCATGGCTGTAATGGTTGTAATGACATTGCTGTGAATAGCTGCAACATTTATACAAGTTGCAGACGCTTGTGTAGGTGGCATATGACTCGGCTTGAACGCGCATAATTAACTATGCTTACAAGCCAGCGTCGTAGTCAATTACACTAATTGATCTAAGAACCTCCACGCGCCGACAATTATGACCGTTTAACTGACCACTGACTGGAAAACCGATTAACAGGTGTGATATATACAGGTAATTTCAGCGATAATTGATATTATACGAAACCACTTTCTTTTTGCGCTATGTTACCGTGTATACGAAACCACCCGTATACGAAACCACCGGCACCCCTTGATATACAGATTACAGTGGATATACCTAGGTTCTGGATAATAAGCCTTCGTTGGCCAGTTACTAGAGCTATAGGCATACAAAAACAATTATTCAAAACTTTTTAAAACAATATCTAAAACTTATCTAAAAGTCCTGCTTGTTTCCATGTCGTCTATTTTGTTAACGTATCATCCAGGCACTTGTAGAAAATAGACTGTGACCTTAGACTCTGGATTTTTGTTGTTGGGTTATTCTGGAAGCAGGTCAAAACGCCCCCAAGTCAAATCGCCCCCATTTTGGTCAAAACGCCCCCATCATTGGTCAAAACACCCCCATCTTTGGTCAAAACACCCCCAAAAAACACCCCCATAATTTTATTTTGTTTAAATACGTTTTTATTTTGTCATTATTATTTGTATTTGTATAGTAATTCAGTGGACATGTATGAGCCTTTTTAACATGATACACAAGTCGTTTTTTTTCTTTTTTTAATAAACATGACCCGTTTGATTGTGGTTTAGTTAGATTGGGGGCGTTTTGACTAGGGGGCGTTTTGACTTTGGTGAATGAAAACAAAACATATTGGTTCATCATGTAATTTTTATTTCATTATATTTTGTTTGTTTCAAATATATATATAATGTAGTTATCGCACTGAACTCCATGTTGGTTCCTTCAGTCCTTCAGTACTCCTTTTTTATTTCTTGGTTTACAAGAGCGCCGAGTGTAATTTTTCTGTAAAGTAATTATTTTCGGCGAATGAAAATACATTTCGAAAAAAGAAAAAAGAAAAAAAATGATCGGGAATTCAATTATAAAAAAAAACTAAAGATAAAACAGAACAGCGTTGAAATCTAGACTGAAATTCAGGATCCCCAGCGGGTTTGAGCGCTTCTCTCTCGTGTCGATTCGTCCGTAACCCGATTCGCACCGTGGGTCGTTTCGCCGGTATTTCCATTCGCGCTGGGTCGTTTCGCACCGTGGGTCGTTTCGCCCGCTCGCGCTAGGTCGTTTCGCACGTTTCGCATGTAGTTACGTTCGTATACTATCCATGTAGAGCGGAGTTATTATGTTCGGTACATTTTCGATTATCATGAGCACCACACTTAGTGTTAGACGCCGTGGAACACGAAATTCGGGGTACCGAGAAAAGTTAGTGCGGCGATTTCAACAGTAGGGGGTTCAGTACGCTGTCGTAATCCTGCAATTCGGCTGGCTCGGTATGAAAATCAAACGTTTTTAATTCACAAATTCTATATTATAATCAGATAAAAAACCATTTTTTACAGATGAATTCAATAATATAATTATTATTTTGTTCATTAATTGTAGTGTTTACGATAAATGGTGTAATGTAGGATTATCAATTACGTGATTAACGGGATAAAAGTGGTTAAATAAGTGTGAACACAGGTGCCTGTCAACGGGATAATAACACAGAACACGCACAAACAAATACACGCCAATACATAATTACATCATTTAATCATCCTTTAATCATGTTAATATACATACAATAACAAAATCAACTGATGTATTATGCAATAATTAACATTGAACACTCAAAAATACACATACGCAAAGAAAACACAAATTTACACATGAAGAAATAATTCAGAAATTATACAATAATATCGTCGCTATAATTCTTCTAACGCGTACCTGAAATGAAAATAGTCTAGTATAGTAAAACACCCATACAAACCACCAGAATGAGTTAATTATTTGACAATAAACATTTGAAGATGGGGCGTTTTGACCAAAATGGGGGTGTTTTGACTAAAATGGGGGTGTTTTGACTAATTGATGGGGGTGTTTTGACCAATTTGGGGGCGTTTTGACTTGGGGGTGATTTGACTTGGGGGCGTTTTGACTGTAAATCGGTTATTCTCATCCTGTAGTGTGGCGCACCATCGGATCAGAGTAAAAAAAATGGTTATCTAAATTATCAGAGGAGTGTACAGTAAACAATTTTTGACCATTTCCTTTACCAGTCATAAATGACAATAATATTATCACAAGGCTAATAATCATAATGCAAGATGCTTTCAGATCACTTTAATTTTCATTTGTGGTACATGCTATTTTACCATATTCATTCTGGTGCACACTACAGGCAGGATTTATACCAACAACAAGATAATAACAATCTACAAACTGTAGACTATTATTCTGAGCACTTTTATAATCAACAGAACAATAAATTCTATTAAAAACACAGAGTTTATATCTACATCTGTGTAATCAAATATAATTCTGTGTTAGTTTTTTTTATTGTTTTTCATATAAGACCCCCCAGTATAATGAGAAGCTCTATTCTGGTAATTTGACAGCTACCAGTCTGTGTTTACATGACATTGACTTCTCAAAATGGCTAAAGAATCCAGTGACGCAGACTGACAGAACCATGCTTTGTAAATCTTTTTCAATAATGATGTTTATGAGTGGACAAAAGTGGGAATAGCTGAAATACAACATTTTGAAGGTATTCTAATAATTTTGATTAAAACCTTACATGACCAAGGACGATGTGGAATATTTTTCTCCATTTGACAGATAGGAGTCTTCTGCAAAAAATGTCCGGGAAACTGACCGTGAAAGTTTCCGTGATTACAGACAAATGCGGTTTATGAAAATTCCCGACGCGGGGGTACTCCCGACAAATGGTTACGCTAATAATGGCTTACCGGTACTCTTGTAAAGTGGCATTTTCCTGTGGAATTTTCACAAACTGTGATAAAGTATAAAATTTGCATATTTTTAAATTAAATAACTTGCGAGTTATTTCAATATGCATGTAAATAGTGGTTGTGAAATATTTTGAGCTTTTATTGTTTATAGAAATAAAAAAGATCATTTTTATTGACAAAATTCATGAATATAAGAAAAATAAACATTTTTTTTTTGGTAAAAAATTGTATTGAAATAAACAATATAATGCTGGTGTATGTTTTTTAAATGTAAACTGGGGTTCAATCCAAGTGTTTATACAGTTAGATGTATAATATATTCAATTTTATTGAAAAATATAAAATGCCAATAAACAAATAGCAGCTATCATGATCCATTGGGTCGGTGATGTTCTCGACTAGGGCCCGGCTTGCTGATTCAGTAATTGTAATGTGCGAGAAGACTGGGACCCTGCTGATCACAAAAGCCTGCCCGACATTTACGCCTATTTGAACACCATAAAATTCATTTTTGTCGAGCCCGCTTGCATGTGATGTTCTTGACTAATAGTGCTGCCAAAGCCGCCCTGGAGCTACGGACTTCTAATTTTCCTGTTTGCTATCATGATTTTAAATCATCGATCAGCTCATTCATCTCTGATACAATGTAGACCCGGTGGGATCTGCTCACAGATAATAAACTTCATGCTGTGAAACCAACTCTGGATGAATGGACTCCTGGCTACAGACATGTACGCCAGGATGTTGTTGTCCTTAGTCGATTGCGCATTGGACATACACGGCGAACGCATTCGTATATGCTCAAAGGTGAGCCGTGTCCATGGTGTATTCCATGCCACAGCGCATTTACCTTGCAACACATCCTACTAGACTGTATCGACTTTGCCGATATTCGACGGAAACACTTCAATGTTATTCCAGTTGGAGAACATTGAAGGTTTAGGTTAGCTTTCTCCATGAAAGCAGCTTGTATCGGACGATCTGATTTTTATCTTTGTATACATGTTTCTCATTTCTATGATTTTATCATTGTATACATGTTGCTCATTTATTTTGTTCATCGTATTAATATTTTTACCCTAATCATCTGATTGCCTACCACATCTAACATACTATTTTACTATGAGTTTTATTCTACATCTACATTTCTTGGCCCTAAATGATACGCTTTTGTGTTGATAGGTCATTAAGCGCCATTCCATTCTTTCCATGATGTAAAGATTCATTTACTTTATAAATACTAAAGGTTTTGTATAAATGTTCAGTCTTTCTGTTCAAAATAGTATCCAGTTCACAATAATAGTTCCTACCACATCTAACATACTATTTTACTACTATTTTCTTCTTCATCTAAATTTCTTGGCCCTAAATGATACTCTTTTGTGTTGATGGGCCGTTAAGCACCATTCCATTCACAATAATAGTTGTTAGTTTTATATTGTTTTATGTAAAAAAAACAACAGTTTGGCATGTTTTTCTATCAATAAATCTTGGGCAACATTCTAAGAAACAAACAGTGGTGTTGATTTATCGTATCTTGTTATGGAACTTTTGCACCAAATAACAAAAAAACATGCTTTAAAGCGAATTAGGGTTGGGATAATATGCTGATGAATCACCATACAATCTTTAATCTTCCGGTGAAATGTCGATATATATCGATATATCGATATATATCGAAACATGTTCATCTATATATCAAATATAAGAAATAAATATTTTGTTACATGTAAAATAATTTATAAATTCATTTTCTACCATTTGCTAGGAAAATTTCATTGACTTTCGACATCAGAAAATAATAGGGGTTTCTGTAAATAATTTTCATGGACAATTGCATAGCTTGTTAGGTAAAATTCACATGGCTGGTCTCATACGGTGTTACAGATTGTAATGAGTTTACTCTGTTATATAGATGCTGACAAACGTGTGCCTAGGACAGCTGCGAGCAGCGAGCCAATGTCTGCGAACCCAAGCCACTCGGCACATCGGAATTTCCACTGTGCTTTGGAAGAAAGTGTCAGCAGACATTGATCCAATCCAACAACTGTTCGCACAGAAAGCCAGAGAATATTCCCAAAAGCAGAAGTAAGTTTGTACAACTGGCAGAACTTACAGGATTATGGAACTTACTGTCTGTTCCACATTCTGCTGCCGACGAACGTTTGGCCATTAAACACATTAAATCCAAAAAATATTTAAATGTACCTGCAAGTACTTTTCATCAATAGTAAAAAAGTCGCCCTCCCCCAAAAAAAATTATTTGATGAAATTCCGTAAAATATTGATTTTATTGCGAAAAAAAACGATTTTACATGAGGGCTAAAACTAGATTTATTTTTAGATTTTTTTATTTCTGGACTGATTTTCAAAATCTAACTTTTCTTAGTTACATCATTTCCAAGCTATCTAGCCAGGTTTCGGAGTCAATTTCCAAAGTTTTTCGTTTTTATGCCACCGGGTTTCGAAGGTCCTTTCGGGTCCTAACCGTCCGTCCGTCTGTCCGTCACACTTTTCTGTTAAACCACTTTGTCACAGTTTCTCAAATATGCTGCAGATGGCATCCACGTTCGACAGACGCATTTCTTTTTTTTTTTTTTGCTCCTCCCCCACATTGCATTTAATTTTTTTTTACATTTATTGTGTTTAATAGACAAAAGTTTGTCAGCAGGAAAACGTGGAACAGACGGTAGTTATGTGCAAATTTCTGTACTACATAGTGATGAACATAAAATATCAATCAAGCTTTCCTTGTTCCACCTTCACTTATTTGTGGCTGTGACTGGCGAAATGGGGCTTATGGGTTATGCGACCAGTGTAGCCCCAGATCAGACTGTGCATCCGCACAGTCTGATCAGGGTCTGCTCTGTTCGCTACTGACAAACATCATAGGTTCTTATCAGGCAGGTTCTTATCAGGCTACATGTGCGTGCTATTTCATCAGAAGCTACACTGGTCACAACTCTTGTATGCCCCATTTCTCCAGTCACACCCACATGTCTGTTGATTACAGGGCGGCTGGCGGGGGAATGGTGCAGTCGTCCCCAGAAACAGAGGCAAGCCTTGCCATTGAATTGAATCGCATACACAAACAGTTCGGGGTAACAGAGGGGCAGGACATGAGCCAGTTCCCATCATTTGACTTCACAGGTATATATGGTATGGGCTATGGCATTGGACTTCCAATACTGGAGGTTGCAAGTTCAATCCTCGCCCTAGGCATGAAAAAATATGTTACGTGCGGCGTACATAGTATTTCCATCCCACTGGTCTGTCGGATGAGACTTCAAACTGGTCCCATTGCTATATGACCTTAGCTGTTGCTGGGACATTAAAATCCAGTCATTTGATTTAAACCCTTTAATCACAGGTAGTATATTATAATATAGTAGATAATACCAGGGCCCGGTTGTTCAAAACACCAGTTAGCTTAACGGACTGTTACATCCTTAACAGACTGTTAAATCCTTAACTGAATGGTTAAAATCTCTGTTAAAACAGAGATTTTAACCATTCAGTTAAGGATTTAACAGTCCGTTAAGCTAACTGATGTTTTGAACAACCGGGCCCTGGCTAATAGTGGCTCTTGATATAAAGTTTTGTAGGCAAGGCTAGGAAACGTGTGGAATTCATACCATTTCCACACAGAGTCTAATCAACTTTATATAAAAATACACTAACCTGGTATTTTATTTATCAGTTAGACTGGAGGATGAGCAAATATAACATTGTATCCCATCGCGTAGGGAAAAGAATATATAGAGATGCAAAAGTCGTCTGTCTGTCTGTCTGTCCGTCACATTTTCCATTCTGCTATAACTTCTTTACTGTATGACCAATTGGCTTCAAACTTCATGTACATGTTTATTATCATCCATATTTTCATTCCCTACCCATGCTCCCCTGCCCCCAAGGTCAAGGTCAAATAACTTCACATTCAAATAATTCCAGCACAAAAATATTTACACAATTCCCTAACATTTGATTGGCCCGTAGCAAGTCTCTGTCCAAAATTTATATCCCAGTAAACTCCCACGCCAAACTACTTTCCGTAACCGTGAGGAGCAGTTAATGTGATGTTGACATCATTTCAACAAAATTAATTTATGTAGTACCATGATGTGTGCCAATTCATTCTTAATTGTTTTTCAAAAATCCCTTTTTTAATGTAATAAGTTACGGTAAATTACTTATTTGCACAAATAAATGATTTGTGGTGGAACGCGGCTGGCTAGAAGGGGTGTTGGGAGGCCAGATATAGTGTCCTATATTTTTTTGAAAAAAATCCTTTTTTTTTTTTCACTGTGCTGGAAGGGCTGTTAACTGTATGAGCAATTGGCTTAAAATTGAATATGCATATTTATAATCCAACCACTACAGCAATGGGATACATGCGGTTGGCAGTGTTCTTCTTTTGTTTTATATATGCAGTCTCCGCGAAACTGCCAAAATTTTACAGGACATTCGGTCTGGTAAACTTGAATTTTTTACCAGACTGGGCAAAAATTTACCAGACTTTGTGTGATATTTAAGAGCTTTTTAGCTTAAGTATATCAGTCATATAAGAAAAGCTAGCTAGCACCAGAAGCGCATACCAAAGGAAGGTGATTTCATGGAAGGTTGGAATAAAAAAAATATATATATAGTCGAACATTCGGTCCGGCGTTTTCTGGTTTACCGTCGGAGTGGCGGCATATTTTAACAGACCGATGACTTTCGCGAAGACTGTATATGTATTGCGTGCTACAGATATTTAGTAACGTTAAACCTCAACAAACAAACATTAATAATTTATGTTATATGAATGAAATTAGATAATGATCTATTGACTGATAGTTATATTACATGTAACTAAATGTTTTATTGATCGACATGACATGTTCTTGTACATATAAATTAGATATTTGTACAAATATATACTATTTGGTCCAAAGGGTCCCAATACAAATATTTATATACTAGGTACCGTTGCATGTATTTATGGAACGTTTTCGTCAGTAGCGTCTTGTTTATTAGTTTTAAGATGTAGTAGAATACATATTAAAAGTTCTGCATCTCTTCAATACAAATTCTTTAAACAACAATGTACGCTTTCCACTCTAGATTAAGTATTAGTCTATTTGTCATCCACAAACACATACTGCGAAAGATTTCAGGACATTCAGTCCTTTGATTCATCAAGACGACTGCAGTTTCTTTTTATTGATGCCTATGTTCCAGCCTTTAACGCTAGGAGTCCGACAAAAACAAATTTAGCGGCACCACATTGTAGTTAGTCTGAACATTCGTAAAGAAAATTTGGATAAACATATTTTGCGTTTATAAATTTGGAACTTGTGAAATTTCTTTACATTATGTTTACACTAACTACAAAAGTAATGTCGCTAAATTCGGTATTGTCGTACACATGGTGCTAAAGGTTGGAACCTGATCATTTTTAAAAGGAAGAAAACGTAGTCGCATTCATAAAAAAATAATTACTCCCACCACTCATGGGTGCCGCCATTACGCCTATCGTAAACAATAGACCATGTAATTGGGACTAATTCCCCGTTGTGTGATATTCAGCCCAGCGGATGGTGAATACCTGCCCTCTCTGTTTCAGATGAAACGTTGGACTACCAGGCAGCCGTGAAGACAGGGGAGGGAGGACATGGGGATTTACCTTTCTAATCGCGTTGTTCTTGATTAGGTTTATAAAACTTTATATGCTAAATTAAATTTTGTCGTCTGCCGGTTGTGTTTTATTTTCTACTCGGCAAAAACATGGTTTGACAGCATTTTAGAATCATTTCCAAAGGAAATGATTCTAAAATGCTGTCAAACCGTGTTTTTATTGACAGACTACCAGATAAGAAACGACAGCAGACGATGATGTTCGGTTCCCGCCTTTTGAGGGTTGACAAATAAATATGTGAACGAACACGAATGTGAAATTGCAGCAGGTGTCATCACACTAACAAACAGGATCATTGTGTATGGCAATGTTTTTGTAATGTTCATGTATATAAATACTGAAAACAATGTGCTGTAGTTTTTACTGAAGAATCTCGATGGAAACCTTTTGAAAAATATGTTTCTGCCGTTTTGAGACCGGTGACATATTTTTACTCATAAGGCACCCATGTGCCAATCTGACATGCTAAATGTGCCAGTTTATTGTGGCATTACCATGTGGTGGCCCCGTTTTAATCACAGGTCGAAGACTCGGACCTAGGACATAATAATGGCTCATTTGTATAAACTGTTACCCCACCCACCAATTTCCGTACAATAGACGCTATAGCCTTTTCGAGGTAGACAAGAGCTTGAAGAATCCCAATATTTCGAAATTACTTTCCGTGAACTTTCCTTTCGGATTTCCTTTGTTATATTCGCAGAATGATCAATAATGACGTCTTGGGGAAAACGTAAACTGGAGCATTACAAATATCTATTATCTGTATTTATCTTTTGATGTGCAATGATCATACTTTATAATCTGTCAAAACTTATTACGGTATTTTTTCAGGTGACACATTTAATTAGTACAAATAATTAAAAAATATCATGCATCATTTGCATATGAAAATAGCCTGATACCACCGCGCGTCACTATCAGTAAAATAAATATTACTAAATGATTATACCTGTATAGCAGGCACTTGTAATTTTTAGAACTGGTGGAATAGTTACACAATTATACACTTATTTAATTCCTATAAAGAACAGTTTGTGCCGACTGAGTGGGCATGTACCTTTAACTCTTTGCATGCTTGGAAATTTGTGGGCTATAAATAGTTTAAAAATAGCGGACAAAAAAATCATCATATTTTCTTTTATTTCTCCTTGTAAATATATTCTCATGAATATGTCTTGGAATTTCATTAGAATTGAGTCCTCAGGAATTTCATTAGAATTGAGTCCTCAGGACTCAATTCTAATGAAATTGCAAGACATATTTACAGAGAGAAATAAAACATACACTCCTAATTCGTTTGGCGGATATTTTCTTTTATTTCTCCTTGTAAATATATTCTCATGAATATGTCTTGGAATTTCATTAGAATTGAGTCCTCAGGAATTTCATTAGAATTGAGTCCTGAGGACTCAATTCTAATGAAATTCCAAGACATATTTACAGAGAGAAATAAAACATACACTCCTAATTCGTTTGGCGGATATTTTCACCGCTAGCATACAAAGAGTCGATACCATTAATTGCCTAAAACCCATTCACAGATTTGATTTATGTGGAGACGGGTGGTAGGTGTAGACATACCATGACAAAGCCCGGGGCGTATCCAAGGTGTATGATCACGTGGTACTAACAACAACAACAAGTACCGATTCAAAGTACGTATTCTTTTATAGTGTCCTTATTACGTAACGGATTTTGATGAAATATGGCGCATCAAACGCGTCTTGTTAAGCTGCATTTGGTGGTCTCTGTATTTTCGCTCAAACTTCTGTCATTTTTGCGAAGATTCTTCGCAAAAACAACAAGTCTGTGCCAAACTCCCTAGGCCACCAAATGCAGCTCATGAAGACGCGTTTGCTGCGCCATATTTCATAAAAATCTGTTGCATATTAAGGAAAATATAAAATAATACTTACTTTGGAGTGGGCGGCGTTGTTGTTGTTGTAACCACGTGATCCTGCACCTTGGTATCGAGTAGACTTGTGAGTGAGGTATGATGAGGGTATCGCCAACCATCTGTATATCAGACCGTACAGAGTCTGATCATATTGATGATATCTTGGGGAGAATAAACCCCGTGTATCCAGTCAGATTTTAGTGCCAAATTGGCGACGCTCCTCGTTACTGGTTTATTCCTGACTGTATTTGAGACGAGCCATGTGATTTTGTACCTGAGAAGATTTATCACATGAAAACCTTGTTGTGACGTGCTGTAACCCATTTTATAAAAGTGATAAGACACACTTGTAATAACACCAGTAGCCCATTTCACCAACATTGCAAAGTATACTTTACAAGCAAAGTATACTTTGAGGGAGTAATCATTCATTTTTCCTGAAATGCATTATTTGATATAAAATTAACAACTGCATATATTTGATGATTAAAAGTATGCAGAATTATTATACTGAATTTATTACATTATCACAGCCATTAAATGGCTGTGATAATGTAATAAATTCAGTATAATAAAAATTAATAAATTTTTAAAAAAATTGAAAATTTCTCCCTCAAAGTATACTTTGCTAGGAAAGTATACTTTGCAATGTTGGTGAAATAGGCTACTGGAGCGATAATTCGTATTATGCGCTAACAATATGCCAAATAAAACAAAATGAAGACATTCCAAATAACGTCCCTAATGGTGCGACAAAGCAACAATGTTTTGATGTTTCAAATGTCGTTGGAAGCGTCAGTGACTTAAGTAAACTTACTGTAAATGTTGGAATGGACTCCCGTATAGTAATAATATGAAGCGCTTACAAAGAGCGTGAACTTATATTATTATGACAGGTATAACACGTTTATTCCTAGTAATGAAACTATTTTCAAATACTGTCTGTTCCACGTTTTGCTGCGGACACATTTTTGGTTATGAAACGCATTAAATATCAGAACTATCCAAATGTAAGTACTTTTTCATCAATAACAAAAAAGTCACCCTCCCCCAAACAAATTATTTGATAAAATTCCATCAAATATGGATTTTATTGCGAAAAAACTATTTTCCTATGGGAATTTAACATGCGGCAAAAAAAATGTAAAGAGAGATGAGACTCCGAAACCTGGCTAGATAGTTTGGAAATGATGTAACTAAGAAAACGAAAGTTAGATTTTGAAAATAAGTCCACAATTAAAAAATTATTTAAAATAAATTCTATTTTTTAGCCATCATGTTAAATTGGAAAATCGTTTTTATAAAAAAGGTACGTATTATGTTTTACCGCGGGGCGGCCAGCGGACAGAAAAATTGCATATTTTGTGTACACAACTCCTCTGAAACTGTTCAGTTGATCGATCTGAAACTATATACACTTCTATACATATTGAAGATGCCGAAAAAAATATTGTTTTAACAAAAATATCACCTTTTTAACTTAGCCATTTTTTCTACATGTTTGTATACAATTCGATATAGGGTACGGAGTTTGTGTACACATCTCCTCTGAAACGGTTCAGTCAATCGATCTGAAACTATACAGATGTCTTCTACATATATTGAAGATGTGCACCTTTTTAACTTAGCCATTTTTTTTCTACATTGTTGTATCCAATCCTATATAGTTTCTACTTAACACATCTCTACCTACATAAGTATACCTGTTTTAATAGCACAACGAGAGGAAGAAATAATGCTATAGTTTCAAATTCTAATTAATGTTTCTTGCCTTGACGACAGCTTAACATTTCTTTATCTTCGCTGTCTGGCCCATCTTAGACGGGCGTATTTTGTGAATGATGGCACTCTTGTTTCGCAATAAAATCCTTAAAGGAATTTTGTAAAATAATTTTTTTGCGGAGGGCGACTTTTTTTATTATTGATGAAAAACTACTTACCTTTAGATATTTCTGAGATTTAATGTCTTTAAAAGCCAAAAGTCTGTCGGCAACAAAACGTGGAACAGACAGTAGATGGCATCTTTTCATTGAAAAGTATCGGATATCACAAGTTTTCTGCTATTTTGAGTGTGAAGTCGAGTGATAAACAAAATCTCAAACTCGTTTCTATTTGATATGATAATTATGAAACTCGTCAACAATTTTATGCAATGATGAGAATTGAACAGTGCTGAGCAAGCAGGAGGTTGGCAGAGCCTCGCCCACCATCCCGTTTCCTGAGCCTTGCCAGATATGTTTTCCCATTCAGTGCACTAACCTACTATTCTCTATTTTCCTTATTTCTAAACCAAAGTATATGTTGTGACCACTCATTTGAACCGTCTCGGAGAGACGGTTCAAATGAGTGGTCACAACATATACTTCTGATGAGAAATAAAGAAATTCTTGAGCCTTGCCAGATATTTTTTCCCATTCACGGCACTAACCTACTATTCTCTATTTATGCACCTCACCTCTATGAAACTCCTCAACAATTTTATGTGCCTCGCCTCTTTATGAAACTCGTCAACAATCTTAATACTTATTCACCTCGCCAGAGGCTCGGTGTATCAAATGTGTGCGAATCGTTTCATAAATCTCTTATCAAATGGAAACTTGTTTCAGATCCTCTCTGTACAATATCTCATGAAAACTACAACATTTAAGGTACTTTCCGTAAATGATGTCAAAATTTGACAAAATATTCAGAGCAAACGAGGAATTGAAATACGCATTTGATTTGAAAATTTTGTCCACATTTGATGTCATTTACAGAAAATATGACAGTTCTGTCAATGTGTTTCATGAACTAGATGGCGGTAGCCCGCTGTCGGGCCCGCTGAGGTTTATTGCGCTGTCCGCAAGCGGGCGTGACGAAAATTGCACGTCTTTGGTACAAAATCACATGGCTCGTCTCATATTGTGACATTGCTGAATATAAAACATCAAGTCAAGCTGACCTCAGTGGTGCCAGGGTACAGTACCTTTCTTGCATCCGTTTGGTCTAATCCCCATTTCTCCAAATATATTCGACACGCCATGTGATTTTGAACCAAAGATGTGCGATTTTTCATGAAAAATATTGACAGAAAATTTGACATTTTTTTTTGCAAATGACATTGACAGTTGACAAAATTATCAGAGCAAATGCGGAAAATTCTGAACATTTTGTAAACTGTCGATGTCATTTACGGAAAATATTGTAAATTTGATCAAATGTTTTTCATGCGATATCGCACATCTCATTAGGTACAAAATCACATGGCTTGTCTCATGTGAGCAGCATTCTATTACCATAGGCTAGCGGACAAGACCTAATTTGACCTACATCTCGATAAATACTTTTAAGCAACTTTGATGATACTGTGAAATTATATACATGTAATCTCTTTTGAATGATGTTGTCCATACATTTTTGTGAATTTTCTCCATATAACTTTGAAATGGCTACAGCCACGAGAGCAGCGTCATCGGTCGGAGCTGGGTAGTAATACATACTGCCCTTGTGTGTTTGTTTGTTGGGGTTTAACGGCCTATCAACAGCTAAGGTCATTTAAGGCCGGGTCAATGGGTTTAGTACTAAATCCCATATATTACCTGTACAAGTACATGTTTTCAAGTACATATACAAATGGGGGGAAAATCCCTAAATCAGAACTGAATATTTACAATAACAAAACTATATATTCAGCCCTGAAATCAGAATAATCTTGATCTGATGCCAGGTCCTTGCCACACCAGAATCACTTTGCCCCTCCCAAAAGCAGTAGGATCAGTAATAATCTTACTAGTTTTATAATGGGCAATAAGCCAATTCAACTCCCAGGTAACAAAAGGGCCAAACCAGACAAATCGTGATTCCTATAAGGAGGAACCCATACCGTTAATTTACGCCGTCTCATTCGCCCGACCACCACCCACCCTTGGTGGAGAGGGATATTGTGGAATAATTCCAGCACAAAAATATTTACACAATTCCCTAACATTTGATTGGCCGGTAGCCGGTAGCAAGTCTCTGTCCAAAATTTATATCCCAGTAAACTCCCACGCCGAACTACTTTCAGTAACCGTGAGGCGCAGTTAAAATAATTCTTAAGAAAACGGAAAATATAAACACATTTTCTTGATGAATTTATTTCAAATGCTGCAATTATAAGGAATGAATGGCCTTTTTGTGGAATTTATCGGGGATATAAACTTGGAAAAGTCACGGGAATACTGGACGAGGCCTTTCCGGCCTTCGTCCAGTATTCCGCGACTTTTCCAAGTTTATACCCCGATAAATTCCACAAAAAGGCCATTCATTCCTATATTATCTCCCCGAGGAAGCAATATCTCCCGTGTAGTATACAGTGGAGCACCAGTATCTCGAAGTCGAATGGAGATCGTCCATATAGTCGATATAGGACTAGATTCGAGATAGCGATGAAGTGACATGGTCGAATACTTTCGTGAAAAATATGAAATCATGTTACCCATTACACCACAAGTAAACAATCACCAATTAACTAATGACCAAAGGTAGTGAGCTAATCAACAATACAAGGTGGTGTCATGACTCAGTGAATTACTTAAATGACCAGCGTGATTATTCTTAATGGATCGTGTCAAACACTCAAATATATCCAGGTGGACCAATTAAGCAAACAACCTGAGGCAGGTGTGATTTTGTTTTGTTTGATGTTTTGAAAATTAGTGTAAACCAAATCGATCTTGGCAGCCAGGTGCTTAAGCGATTTATCCAAGTGTTTATGTGATCGAGATAGCGAAGAGATTTTTATACGGAGGGGACAGAATGAACAATCGAGATAGAGAACATATACAAGATAGGGCATGGTCGGAGATTATATCATCGAGATACTGATGCTTAACTGTATAATATTGATGGCATTGCGTATACAAGGCTAAAAGAGGCAAACTTCGAAGACCATTTATTTTAAAATTACAGATATTAAATAAGTGCAACTACTGTCTGTTCCACGTTTTGCTGCCGACAAACATTTGGCCATTGAACACACAAAATTCCAAAAATATTTAAATGTAAACTTTTTCATCAATAACAAAAGTCACCCTCACCCAAAAAAATTGGTATAGGAATTTATCATGGGAGGTAAATTAGATATGTTTAATAATTTTTGAATTTGTGGACCGATTTTCAATTTTTTTACTTAGTTTATTATTTCCAAGCTCATGCCTAATAGTAATATTAAATTCCCACAATTTTTTTTTCACAATAAAATCCATATTGGATGAAATTTCATCAAATAAAAAAAATTGGGGCGGGTGACTTTTCTTATTGATGACAAAGTACCAGTACTTGCATTTAAATAGTTTTTACATAATGTGTTTAATAGTCAAAACTTTGTCGGCAGAACGTGGAACAGACAGTAGTGTCTTTTCGGACAAGTTCTGCCCATGTGATTTGGGCCATTACACATCTGTTAAATTAGAGAAATTTTTAAACTGCCCACACACTCGCTTTTCTTTCAATATAATATTAAATACTCATTGAAAAATAATATCAATATTAAATGATTTCATCCAATAAAAGATTGATAAAATGTTGCATTTGTAAAATAAATCAAAATAAATCAAAACAAATTAAGCTACAGTGGATCCTCTCCAAACCATGTGTTTCATACATCAGATTTACAGTGGAACATCTCTAAAACCGGACACCCTGGGGACCTCCCAGGGTGTCCGGTTTAGAGAGGTTTCACTGTATTAACAGAAACATCTGACAAAAGTGCAAATCCTGACTCGTTACGAGCCGGCTCATCTGGATCTACACTGTTTGCAAACATTATGATAGATGTTTGTAGTGTTGAAAGGGTTACCCACGTAGCTACCGATAAATCGAGATGTCCGCTATATTGCGTCAACTATCCAGTGGCATCGTCAGTGTTAGTGTTGACGTTTTCTTTATAAACTTTGCCGCTGCCTCCTCGTCCACAATGGATTTCGGCAATGTCAGTTTCAGATCGTATTTCCCTTCCACAAACAGGGACATGTCGTCCTGAAAAAACAAAACCAATATACACAGTTTAATTAATGCCTGGTGCTGTTAATAGTGATCAGTTATCAATCCCAAAATGTCGCTGGATGTGATCCACACTAGGCAAATGGTAGTGACCCATCAATGACAGTAAGGCACAAGAAGTAAGAGTTATTATATAGTTCATAGCTGTATAATTTATATCTATATTGAATTTTTAATAACATAATTTTGAGCGAGTGTAGAAATTAGTTTATTAACCCTTTATACACCGCTATCTTAATTTTTTGCCGTCTGCTGTTTATTTTCCATTTTTATCATAAAAACATACTTTGACAGCACTTTAGAATCATTTCCATTGGAAATGATTCTGAAGTGCTGTCAAAACATGTTTTTATTGTCAGAAATAAGGCAAGATATAAAAGCAACAGCAGACAACAATTGTTTTGTGTAGCGGTCTAATGGTTATAATTCAATATGAACTATAACTTTATTGTTTTGGCCCCCTCGTACACAGGTTTGTATGAACGAAGCCCCGCCCCTAAACGCAAGTTTGAATTGCGATACTATTCTGTTACTGGCGGTGTGTGGTGAATTGCCACGGCGTGACATCTGGTTCTAAATGAAATATAACAATATGCTTGCGAACAAATAAGGATTATGAGATATTCATGAAAGTGTCGCAATATGCGATTAAGACAAAATACTGTACTTTCATTGGTCGAATAAACTAGGGCAAATAATATTTGTTAATTGAGATCTAAATCCTTCACTTGAAATACATTTTAACCCATTCCTTTCGGAATACACATTTACGGGTATGAAATTGATTAACTTTTTTTATGATATTTCTCAAGGCAAATATATGTTGTGACCACTCATTTGAACTGTCTCGAAGACATATACAATGTACTTCTGAGTACATTTAAGGAAAATATTTAGGATTCTCAGCAAACAAAATGACGTACCCTCAGCATGAAAAAGAGTTAATCGTCAAACAAATGTGCCAGTATGCTGTCATATTTCACCTGAACAACTGATCTGTTAAAAAAATGTACTGTTAATAAAATGACTGTTGGGTACAGAATATATTTCACTCGACACTTTGGAAACGTAATTCAGTTGACATCAATCGAAGTACAGTTCACGCTACAGGAGTGTGCTATGTGATCAGGAGCAACATTGGCCACAAACCCCATTAGAGCCATTTTTCAGTCACAGCTACAATTATATTCTGTATCCCACAAAGGTTGGCGGTTATTATAGGAATGAATGGCCTTTTTGTGGAATTTATCGGGGTATAAACTTGGAAAAGTCGCGGGAATACTGGACGAAGGCCGGAAAGCCTCGTCCAGTATTCCTGCGACTTTTCCAAGTTTATATCCCCGATAAATTCAACAAAAAGGCCATTCATTCCTTATAGTTCCAGCATTTGAAATAAATTCATCAAGAAAATGTGTTTATTTTCCGTTTTCTTAAGAATTATTTTAACTGCGCCTCATGGTTACGGAAAGTAGTTTGGCGTGGGAGTTTACTGGGATATAAATTTTGGACAGAGACTTGGTACGGGCCAATCAAATGTTAGGGAATTGTGTAAATATTTTTGTGCTGGAATTATTCTCTATTTGCTTGCAGCATTGTTACCAACCTTTGAAATATCCAGTTCGCATTCTCTGACTGACTCGACACCAGGTAACAACACTCTCAGCACAATGGAATCTGTCAGTCCAGAGTGGCTTCCCTTGGATTCTGTCAGTTCATATACAGGCTCTGGAAGTGACTGTTCATCACTGGACATTTCTTCAATCAAACCTTTTTTTACTGGCAACGAGCTCGTATTTAAACTTATTCCAGATAACTTATCGGTAAGTCCAACGGTTTGCGTTAATGTTTCTGGTTGATTCTTGTCTTCATTCAGCTGGCCAATCAGAGTATCTGGACTTAAATTCTCTGCTCCTAAAGGTGCAAATTGTTTCAGAACATTTTCCATGTCTTTGTCAGCGTGTTTATCTTTTGTTTGAAATGCATGCTTTAAACTGTCCTGGATCATTTTAATGCTACCTTTGTGTGTCTTTTCTATAATTTTATATTTTCTGGTTAGTCGAACATGTGAATGTTGTTTTTCAATGAAGTCCATTGCTATTTGTATAAGAGTGTCTTGGTCTGTCTTGTCCACAGCATTCTTTCCGAATTCACCAAGGATTTTCTCGTTCACTGCTATGGCAGTTACTGCGGCCTTGCCTACAAAGAGAAACTTTGTAACGTATCGGGCCCACTAGTCTTTTGTAACAACATGGCTATATGATTCATGAACATAAGTGAACAGGATCTCACAGATGCATCCGGCTGCTGCCTAGACAGAAAAGCGCAATGTTAAGCTTAATAATATGTGTTACGGACGGATGACTAGACGTAAAGTAAACTAGAAATGTGGCCTGTCGGCACACGAATGCCCCCGCTGGCAGCCAAAGAAAACGAGGCATATTTGATTAGAAGCCATTTACCCGAGCGTTAAGGTTTTGAACGCACCTTCACCCTGGGCTTAGTGGGGGCGGGACGAATGTGGATTTGTCACAGGGCGGTAGAGGACCATTGTAGCAATGCGTGTGTGAAATGTGAAGCAGATCCGAGCAAGGAAACACAAACTATAAGCCATTTAAGTGAATGTTAAGGTTTCATATGCGCCAAGTCTGTGACCCTGTGCTTAGCGGGGGCAGGACGAATGTGGATTTGTCACAGGGTGGTAGAGGACCATTGGAGCAATGCGTGTGTGAAAGTTGGTGTAGGATTGAGAAACGCGCACGTAGATTTGTCCCAAAATGGCAAGTAAAGAATTAAAGTGGAAAAGGTGAAGGTCAAAGGTGAAGGTCGAAGTAATGGGTGGTGGAGTGTGTAAGGCATGTTCATATGTATCATGTGTATAAATATTTAAGCGATTGGCAAAAGTATTGAGAAGTTAGGTGTAGGATTGAGAAACGTGCACGTAGATTTGTCCCAAAGTGCCAAGCAAACATTTAAAGTGGAAAAGGTCAAGGCCAAAGGTCAAGGTCGAAGTACTGGGGGGGTGGAGTGTGTAAGGCATGTTCATATGTATCACGTGTATAAATATTGACATAATATGTGAAGCCATATAGAAGTTACTAAAGAATATGGTAATATCGGGACGGACGGACGGACGCCGGTAACACTATATGCCCCCGTACCTTTCGGTAGCGGGGGCATAAAAATACCCCTTGACATACTTAGTAAGCTGGGCGTATAGTTAGGTGTAGAAACTCCAAAGGGATTATTATACAATGGAATCCCTCTAAACCGGACACCAAGAAAACAGCTGTGATCTTCTTTTGGATGAGTTTCCTGGTCATTCATCTTGGGTGATAATGTACGTTCGTGATCGCATATCACACAGCTATGGCTCAGAAAGATCCAATTCAGAATTTACAGTTAAATCTCTCTAAGCCGGACACCCTGGGTACCTCCCAGGCAGGGATTCCGCTGGCGATCGCCACTTTCGCAATTGGCGATAAAAATAAATAATTGGCGATAAAAAATTACAATTTTTTATCGCCAATGTTTTATTTTTTTTGAAGTGGCGATTTTTTTATTTTCCCCAGCGGAATCCCTGCCCAGGGTGTCCGGTTTAGAGGTTTCACTGTATTTGTTATCCTCCCCAACCCAAGGAATATTAGACCATTAAAAAAAGAACACAAGCATGGCAGTGTTGCATATTTTTTCATGTATTAAGATTAAATTATCAACACAGGAGAAGAATTCACATAAGTGTAAAAGCTTGTTTTCTAATTCTGTTCTCAATTGTATGTACATGTATATATATCTCACTTGCCATAACTTGAAATAAATAGTGTTTAAACTAAAGCATCAACACAATCTATACAACATATACAGGCCTGTAGCCAGACCTGTTTGAAGGGGAGGGGTCGTTTCGAAGGCCCAAGGGGCCTGAGGTATCTAGGGGGGTCTAAAAAAGTGGACCTCGGGGCTGGGCGGGGGGGTCGTCCGACCGCTCTGACCCCCCTGGCTACGGGCCCGATATATATATCCAAACTATGCTGTAGCTACATGTATTTATCCATATACCATACAAAAAGTTTAGAGAAATACTGAACATCATCATAGGTGTACATCGGCCTGTCAACAGGTGATATCATTTTACACCAGGTTAACAAAGTTTAACAATCTCCACGAAAGTGCCAAAATTTTACAGGACATTCAGTCTAGTAAACTTGATATTTTTACCAGACCGGGCAAAACTTTACCAGACCAAAAAAAAATTGATTTTGTGTGATATTTAAGTGCTCTTTTAAGTATATCAGTCATATAAGTGAGTGAGTGAGTGTGAATAGAGTTTAACGTCCGATTTTCTGACATAGAGGTACAAGCCTCAGGGAGTCTACACGCAGACGGGTCAACGGGGTCGTGTCCCGTATCCACCTGTCCAAGGGGGGTAAATCCCAACTTCAGAACTCAATATTTACAATCAAAATATATATTCAGTCCTGAAATTAGAACAACCTGATCTGGTGCCAGGCCCTCGCCACACCAGCATCATTTATCCAGTCATATAAGAAAAGCTAGCTAGCACCAGAATTTTTTTTTTATATAATATAGTCGGACAACTTCCGGTTGAGACTGGTTTAATGCAGGGATTCCGCTGGCGATCGCCACTTTCGCAATTGGCGATAAAAATAAACAATTGGCGATAAAAAATTACAATTTTCGAAAAAAAATCATAAAAAAATCGCCAATTTTTTGAAGTTGCGATTTTTTTTTTTCCCCAGCGGAATCCCTGTTAATGATAATCCAAAGTTCACCGAAATGCTGGCTCCGCCCCTGGGAAGGTCACGTGATGCCTACCTGTATCGTCGTTGATCTGCCCAATGCCACTGCCCGCCACCTTGATTGCCTCCTCAGGGTTGGCTGGTGGCGGAATTCTCTTCCAAGTACAGAAGTTAATGTAGAATGGCACTTTCTCCGGCTTCTGTTGTTTGGAAAAACAGATGAGCACAATACAGAATTATTACACTGAAGGCTTCAAGCTACGTGCAGAGCTCCAGATAAGATGCGCATTGGTGTATTTTACGCACTTATTTTAGCTGAATATGCATTGATTATCAACAGTGGGAGTACAAAATACTCACAGCAATGTGAAAATATGCATTGATTTTCAAACAAATTGAGTAGTGGAAATACTGTAATAAAGTTGAAAATTTACTCAGTTGAGCTCAAGTACGGTAAGTAAATGTTCAACTGTATTTTCAACAGTACATGTATACATAAGTAAATGTTCAACTGTATTTTCAACAGTATGTATATAAGTAAAATGTTCAACTGTATTTTCAACAGTACAGACTAAGTAAATGTTCAACTTTTATTTTCAACAGTACATGACATAAGTGATGTTACTGTATTTTCAACAGTACAAGTATTACAAGTAAAGTTAATGTAATTTTCAACAAGTACTGTATACATAAGTAAATGTTCAACTGTATTTTTTTAACAGTACAGTACATAAGTAAATGTTCATGTTTTTTTTACAGTACAGTATACATAAGTGAATGTTCAACTGATTTTTTAACAGTACATGTATAAGTAAAGTTAATGTATTTTCAAACTTGTACATGATACATAAGTAATTCAACTGTTTTCAACAGTTGTCATGTAAAATGTTCAACTGTATTTTTCAACAGAACATGTCTAAGTAAATGTTCAACTGTATTTTCAACAGTACAGTATACATAAGTGAAAGTTCAACTGTATTTTCATACAGTACAATGGTTCATTTTTAAGTAAATGTCAATAACTGTATTTTCAACAGTACGTATACATAAGTGAATGTTTTCAACGTTATCAAGTACATGTATTTTATAATGTAAGTGTTAACTGTATTTTCAACAGTATGTACCCAAGCTTTTCAAGTACGGTATAAGTAAACAACTGTATTTTCAACAGTAACAGTATACATTTTAAGTAAAAGTCAACATGTATTTTCAACTAAAACAAATGTATACAAGTTAAAAATGTTTTTCAACTGATCAAACAAAGTTTTTAAACAGTGTACATAAAGTAAATGTTCAACTGTATTCAACAGTACATGTATACATAAAGTGAAATTTTTGTTCAACTGTATTTTCAACTGTAACATAGTACAATGTTAAGTATGTTCAACTGTATATTTCAACAGTACATGTAATAACTTTTAAATATGTTCAACGATTTTCAACAAGTAAACATGTACAACAGTACATGTACAATTCAACTGTATTTTCAACAGTACAATGTATCAAGCTCAAGACGTAAGTATGTCAAACAAGATTTTTCACTGTAAACACAGTATACAGTAAACAAGTTTTATACATAAGTAAATGTTCAACTGAATTTTCAACAGTACATGTACATAAGTAGTATCATCACAAGTCATGGTACATAAGTGAAATGTTTCAACTGTATTTTCAACAGTACATGTACATAAGTAAATGTCAAACGTATCACAGTACATGTACATAATAAATGTCAACTGTATTTTCAACAGTACTGTACATAAGTAAATCAAACTGTATCAACAGTACATATAGTAAGTAAATGTTCAACTGTATTTTCAACAGTAAAGTACATAAGTAAAGTTCAACTGTATTTTCAACAGAACATGTACATAAGTAAATGTTTTCCAACTCGTATTTTCAACAGTAACCATGTACATAAGTGAATTTCAACTGATTTTCAACAGTACATGTAACATATTAAATGTTTTTCAACAGTAATTTTTCAACAGTACATGTACATAATGAATGTTCAAACTGTATTTTTCAACAGTAACATGTACATAAGTAAATATTCAATCTGTTATTTTCCAACAAGTACAATGGTAAACAGAAGTGAAATGTTCAACTGTATTTTCAACAGTTTTACATTTAACATAAGTGAATTTCAACTGTATTTTTCAACAGTACAATGTACATAAGTAAATGTTCAAACCTGTAATTTTCAACATAACATGTACATAAGTAAATGTTCAAAACTGTTAAATTTTCAAACAGTTACAATGTACATAAGTGAAAATGTTCAACGGTATTTTCAACAGTACATGTTACATAAGTGAATGTTCAACTGTAATTTTACAACAGTAACATGTACTAACAAATGTTCAACCTGTAAATTTTTCAACAGTTACATTAACATAAGTGAATGTTCAACTGTATTTTCAACAGTACATGTATACATAAGTGAAATGTTTCAAACTGTATTTTTCAACAGTAACATTAATACATAAGTAATTGTTTCAACTGTATTTTTCAACAAGTAACTAAATTGTTAAAACATAAGTCCAATGTTCAAAACCTGATATTTTTCAACAGTACCAATGTATACATAAGTAAATGTTTTCAAACTGTATATTTTCAACAGTAACAATGTACATAAAGTAAAAGTTCAACTGTAATTTTCAACAGTACATGTACATAAGTGAATGTTCAACTGTATTTTCAACAGTACATGTACATAAGTGAATTTTCAACTGTATTTTCAACAGTACATGTACAAGTAAATGTTCAACCGTAATCAAACAAGTTCATGTACAATAAGTGATGCATCTATTTTCAACAGTACATGTATATCATAAGTGAATGTTCAACTGTATTTTCAACAGTACATGTATACATAAGTAAATGTTCAACTGTATTTTCAACAGTACATGTATACATAAGTAAATGTTCAACTGTATTTTCAACAGTACATGTATACATAAGTAAATGTTCAACTGTATTTTCAACAGTACATGTACATAAGTGATGTTTCAACTAGTATTTTCAACGTAACATGTACATGAATATACTGTATTTTTCAGTACATGACAAGTGAAATTCAACTGTATTTTCAACAGTACAACATAATGATGTTCAAACTGTATTTTCATAAGAAGTAAAATGTTTTCACAAGTAATTTTCAACAGTCATCAACAAAGTACATGTACATAAGTAAATGTTCAACTGTATTTTCAACAGTAACATGTATACAAGTAATGTTAACTGTATTTTCAACAGTAACTGTACATAAGTATGTTCAAACTGTATTTTCAACGTACATGTACAATAAGTGAAATGTTCAACTAGTATTTTCAACGTACATTAACATAAGTAGTCACTGATTTTCAACAGTACATGTACATAAGTAAATGTTCAACTGATATCAACAGTACATGTATACATAAGTAAATGTTCAACTGTATCACAGTTACAATGTAATACAGAAATGACACTGTATCAACAGTACAATGTACATAATAAATGTTCAACTGTATTTTTCAACAGTAACAGTACATAAAAGTAATGTTTTCACGTTATCAAAGTGATAATGTTCAACTGTATTTTCAACAGTACATGTATACATAAGTAAATGTTCAACTGTATTTTCAACAGTACATGTATACATAAGTAAATGTTCAACTGTATTTTCAACAGTACAGTAAAATGTTCAATCTGTATGTTTTCAACAGTACATGTACAATAAATGTTCACTATTTTCAACCAGAACATGTACAATGTCACAGTACATTATACATATGTGAGTGAGTGAGTGAGTGAATAGGGTTTAACGTCCGCTTTTCTGACATAGAGGTACAAGCCTCAGGGAGTCTACACGCAGACGGGTCAACGGGGTCGAGTCCCGTATCCACCTGTCCAAGGGGGGTAAATCCCAACTTCAGAACTCAATATTTACAATCAAAATATATATTCAGTCCTGAAATTAGAACAACCTGATCTGGTGCCAGGCCCTCGCCACACCAGCATCATTTATCCCATCCCCTAAAAGTAATAGGATTAGCGCTAATCTTACTTTTATATATGGGGCATAGCCCGACTCAACTCTCACATACAAGAAAGCCAAAAATGCACATGAGGGCCAAATCCGGTATAGTGGGTTCCGGAAAGTATGAACCCAATCGTTAAGCCAGTTTAGTCGCCTTTTACGACAAGCAATGGCTACTGCAGCACTATTCTCAGGATCAGTTGATCCCGCCCCGGTGCCTGCACGGGGCGTATACATAAGTAAATGTTCAACTGTATTTTCAACAGTACATGTACATAAGTAAATGTTCAACTGTATTTTCAACAGTACATGTACATAAGTAAATGTTCAACTGTATTTTCAACAGTACATGTACAGTGAAGTTCAACGTATTTTCAGTACATACATAATAAATTCAACAGTATGTACAAAATGTCAATGTATCAACAGTACTGTACTAAATGAAGTTTTCACTGTACAACAAGTATGTACATAAGTGAATGTTCGTATAAGTCACAGAAACAAGATTTTAACATAGTGAATGTTCAACTGTATTTTCACAGTACATGTACATTTTAGTGAAATGTTCAACTGTATTTTCAACAGTAACATAGTATACTGTAATAAGTAAATGTCAACTGTATCACAAGTTACATTTTGTAGCAATAATTAATGTCAACTGTATTTTCAACATAGTACATAAGTAATGTTCAACTGATTTTCACAGATAACATTTTATACATGTATGTTCAATGTATTTTCAACAGTACATGTACATAGTGAATGTTAACTGTATAACGTACGAACATAGTGATCTTTTATACATAAGTAAATGTTCAACTGTCAAACAACTAAACATTTTCAACAGTACATACATAGTGTAAATGTTCAACTGTATTCTTCAACAGTAACCATGTAAACATTAAGTTTTCCCAACCAGTACATTTTATACATTAAGTAAATGTTCAACTGTTTATTAAATCACAAGTAAACAATTGTTTAACAAAAGTAAATGTTCAATTAACTGTAATTTTTAACAGTACATGTACTAAGTAAATGTTCAAGTTTTACAAATGACAAAATTAATGATTTCAACACTGTTAATTTTCACATGTACAATGTTATAACATAAGTAATGTTCAACTGTATTTTCAACAGTACATGTACATAAATTTGTTAAATGTTCAACTGTATTTTCAACAGTACATGTACATAAGTTCAATGTTCAACTGTAAAATTTTTCAACAGTAACATGACATAAATTTTGTAATAACTGTTCAACTGTATTTTTCAACAGTACATGTATCACATAGTAAATGTTCAACTGTAATTTTCAACAGTACATGTACAATAAGTCCAACAGTTAACATTCTACAAATTAAGTAAATGTTTTCAACTGTATTTTTCAACAGTAACATGTACATAAGTAAATGTTCACAAATGTATTTTCAACAGTACATGTACATAAGTAGAATGTTCAACCTGTATTTTCAACAGTACATGTACAATGAATGTTCAACTGTATTTTTCAACATACATTATCATAATAAATGTTCAACTGATTTTCAACATACATGTACAAAAGTGTTTCAACTGGTATTTTCAACAGTACATGTACACAATGAATGTTCAACTGTATTTTTCACAGTTTAACATGGTACAGAAGTAAATTGTACAACCTGATTTCAACAGTACAGTACATAGTAAATGTTCAACTGTATTTTCAACAGTACATGTACATAAGAAAATCCAAACAGTATTTCAACAACATAAGTAAATGTTCAACTGTATTTTTTCAACAGTACATATACATTAAAAATAAAATGTCAACGTATTTTTAACCAAGTACATATACATAAGTAAAATGTTCAACTGTATTTTCAACAGTACATGTATTTTTTACAGTAATAAATGTTCAACTGAATTTTTTTTCAACAGTACATGTACATAGTAATGTCAACTGTATTTTCCAACAGTAACATGTCCATAATAAATTCCAACTGTATTTTTCAACAGTACATGTACATAAGTGAATGTTCAACGTATTTTCACAGTACATGTTCAAATGTAAAATGTTTCAACTTATTTTCAACATACATGCATAACTGTAAATTTTCAACTTAATTAATTTTCAACATACATTTACATAAGTGAATGTTCAACTGTATTTTCAACAGTACATGTACATAAGTAAATGTTCAACTGTATTTTCAACAGTACATGTATACATAAGTAAATGTTCAACTGTATTTTCAACAGTACATGTATACATAAGTAAATGTTCAACTGTATTTTCAACAGTACATGTACATAAGTAAATGTTCAACTGTATTTTCAACAGTACATGTACATAGTAAATGTTCAACTGTTATTTTCAACATATTCATGTACACATAAGTAAATGTTTCAACTGTATTTTCAACATTTTACATTATACATAGTAAATTTTCAACTGTATTTTCACGTACATGTACATAAGTAAACAACTGTATTTTCAACAGTAACATTATACATAAGAAAATGTTAACTTGTTTTAACAGTACATGTATACATAAGTAAAATGTTCAACCTGTATTTTCAAACAGTAACAAGTACATAAGAAATGTTCAACTGATTTTTCAACAGTACATGTACATAAAAGTAAAATGTTCAACAATTTTCTATTTTTCAACAGTAAACATGTATACATAAGTAAGTAAATGTTCAACTGTATTTTCCATCACATAAACAATGTATACAATATAAAAGTAAATCAACTGTATTTTCAACACAATACATGTATACATAAGTAAATGTCAACTGTGTTCAACAGTACTTTATACATAAGTAATGTTTTCAACTGATTTTCAACAGTACAATGTATTTTCACATAAGTAAAAGTGTTCAACTGTATTTTCCAACAGTACCATATACATAAGTAGTTTTTCACTGTATTTTCAACAGTACATGTTACATAGTAAATGTTTCAACTGTAATTTTCAACATACATGTAAATACTTAAGTAAATGTCAACTGTATTTCAAACAGTACATGTCACATAATAAATATCAACTGATTTTTCAACATGTACGTTACTGTTTTATCACATAAGTGAATGGTCAACTGTTATCAACAGTACATGTACATAAGTAAATGTTCAACTGTAGTTTCAACAGTACATTAAACACAAAAGTAAATGTTCAAAACTGTATTTTCAACAGTACATGTATACTAAGTAAATTTTCAACTGATTTTCAACATACCGTACCAAATAAATAATGTTATTTTCAACGTGAAGGTTTTCAACAGTACTGTACACTAAGTAAATTTCAACTGTTATTTTCAACAGTACATGTATACATAATAAATGTTCAACTTATTTTTCCAACAGTAACATGAACATAAGTAAATTTCAACAGTTAATTTTCAACAGTACAATATACATAATTAAATGTTCAACTGATTTTCAAACAGTACATTACATAAGTAAATGTTCAACTTAATTTATTCCAACAGTACATGTATACATAAGTAAATGTTCAACTGTATTTTCAACAGTACATGTACATAAGTAAATGTTCAACTGTATTTTCAACAGTACATGTACATAAGTAAATGTTCAACTGTATTTTCAACAGTCCATTACAATAAGTAAATGTTCAACGTAATTTTCAACAGTACATGTATACATAAATAAAATGTTCAACTGTTTATTTTCAACAGTACATGTACATAAGTAAATTTTCAACTGTATTTTCAACAGTACATGTACATAAGTAAATGTTCAACTGTATTTTCAACAGTACATGTACATAAGTAAATGTTCAACTGTATTTTCAACAGTACAATGTACATAAGTAAATGTTCCAACGTATTTTTTCAACAATACATGAACATAAGTAAATGTTCCAACTGTAAATTTTCAACGGTACTGTACATAAGTAATTGTTCAACTGTATTTTCAACATACAAGTACATTAATAAATTTCAACTGTATTTTCAACAGTAATGAAACATAAGTAAAATTGTTCAACTGTAATTTTTCAACATTACAGGAACATCAAAGTAACATGTACATAAGTAAATGTTCAACTGTATTTTCAACAGTACATGTACATAAGTGAATGTTCAACTGTATTTTCAACAGTACATGTACATAAGTAAATGTTCAACTGTATTTTCAACAGTACATGTACATAAGTGAATGTTCAACTGTATTTTCAACAGTACATGTATACATAAGTGAATGTTCAACTGTATTTTCAACAGTACATGTACATAAGTAAATGTTCAACTGTCAATATTTTAACAGTACTGTATACAGTAAATGTTCAACTGTATTTTCAACAGTACATGTATACATAAGTAAATGTTCAACTGTATTTTCAACAGTACATGTACATAAGTGAATGTTCAACTGTATTTTCAACAGTACATGTATACATAAGTAAATGTTCAACTGTATTTTCAACAGTACATGTACATAAGTGAATAAGTAATAATACACACAAATACGTTAGTGAATGGTTAAATTTGTTTCATGTTTTGATCATTTGTTCCCTATTTAATAATGAAGAAAATCAATAATCCAATTGTAACTAGATTGGTCAGTAAGTGAGGCTTACGGAATACCCCTCGCGTGGGCCCAGGTACCCCTAAATATGGGGGCGGCACGAACGTGAATTTGTCACAGGGTGGTGAAGTAGAATTTTCGATGAAAGAAATAGAAGTTATAACATATTTCTCTGATGTTAAGTTTTGTAAAAAGACTAAGTATGTGACCTTGGGATCAGCGGGGGCTGGACAGTCGTGGATTTGTCACAGCATGATAGTACAACCTTAGAGGAACGCACAAGTGAAATATTAAGAATTTTCAAAGAAGGAAATAGAAGTTATAACATATTTCTCTGATGTTAAGTTTTGTAAAGAGACTAAGTATTTGACCTTGACCTTGGGATCAGCGGGGGTTGGACGGTCGTGGATTTGGCACATCATGATAGTAGACCCTTAGAGGAATGCATGCACAAAATATTAAGAATTTTCGATGAAAGAAATAGAAGTTATAACATATTTCTCTGATGTTAAGTAAAGTAAAGAGACTAAGTATGTGACCTTGACCTTGGGATCAACAGGGTGCTGGATGGTCCTGGATTTGTCACAGCATGATAGTACAACCTTAGAAGAATGCACAAGTGAAATATTAAGAATTTTCAAAGAAAGAAATAGAAGTTATAATTTATTTCTCTGATGTTAAGTTTTGTAAAGAGACCAAGTATTTGACCTTGACCTTGGGACAGTGGGGGTTGGACGGTCGTGGATTTGGCACAGCATGGTAGTAGAGCCTTACAGGAATGCATGTGTGAAATATTAAGCATTTTAGATGAAGGAAATAGAAGTTATAACAATATTTCTCTGATGTTAAGTTTACGGACGCACACTGCACAGACAACCTGACTCCAGTATACCCCCACAGCTCGTTGCAGGGGTATAATAACACACTCCTGTAGCCTGATAGCAATCTATATTTTCTGTTTAGAAGCATGACGGGTGTTTCATCGATAAAATAACGAACAGTGTAGATCCTGATCAGACTGCAGATGCACAGGCTGATCTGGATTTACACTGGTTGCAAAGCCCATAAACACAATTTCTCCAGTCACAGCCACACATACATTTGTTTCAAGGTGCATCACGTAGTTACAAGTATTATTTGATATTTTCCTTAATATGCAATGGATTTTGATGAACCTTGGCGCAGCAAACGTGTCTTCATGAGATACATTTGGTGGTCCAGGGAGTTTGGCAGACGTATGTCGTTTTTGCAAAGAATCAATTCTAGCAAAAACGACAGAGGTTTATACAGAGACCACCAAATGCAGCTTAACAAGGCGTGTTTGATGCGCCATATTTCATCAAACTCAGTTACGTAATAAGGACAATATAAAATAATACGTACTTTCAATCGGATGGATTCTGGAAGTTTCAGTACTTGTTGTTGTTGTTAGTACCACGTGATCATACACCTTGTGTTTTAAAAGACTTTTTTCGGCCTAACACTGCATACTTACAGCCATCTGTGTGAGTACACACATATTTGGTTCAGGAAGGGCCATGAATTCTTTCCTCTCTGCATTTTGTTTGTCGATGAATTTTCTGTATGCAGATGGATCGGTCTCGGCCATATCGTCTAACATTGTCCACACATGTTGGGCCTGCTTCATCATGGACTCGCTATCGTAGTTTCCATTTCCCAAATCCATTTTCAGGACAATGTCAAGTCAAGTAGATTGATTACCGACAGTTTGTCTGAAAGTACATGTGGGCAGCCAGGGCCCGGTGGCTCAAAACCTCTGTTAGCTTAACAGACTGTTAAATCCTTAGCAATGCTAAGGATTTAACAGTCTGTTAAGCTAACAGAAGCTTTGAGCAACCGGGCCCAGCTGACAAAAATTATGTTACGACAATTGTAGACAATGATCATCTAGCTTGTACATTCACACAGTCGTCACACGAATGACCCCGGTGGCATATTGGAGAAACTGTGGCAAAGTTACTTAACCAAACGTTATAAGCACAGTTGTGAAGGTCAAAAGAAGTAATCCTTAAAAGGATATAGAAGTTATGCCATAATTGAGAAACTCCGGCAAAATTCTTAATGTGCCGGACATACGGTATATGCCACCTATATGGGCCATAAGTGCGTCGAAAGACCATATTTTCTAGTTTGTATTTATTATTAACTAAATATAGGCTTTAATATGTGACAAATGATTTTGGGTAAGTGCTATACCTCTGTGACCTAATTACCGGTGTATACTAAATACAAGTTTGTTCCACAATCTGAAATCACTCTAAACTTGCCAACAGGTGCTCATAAGATTAAATCATATTTTGTAAAAATTGTTATTTTTATATACTGGTGATAAATGTGTGTCACAGGACATGCACAAAACGGATTTGCTGCTTTACGGCAAGTCATTGTCAAAATAGGTTGATATGTGATGATTTTACGACAGTCACTGGTAATTAGCAAACTCCAGATAAGCTGCGTATTTGCGTAAATACCCAATTAAAATTGCCAAAAACCCAATTGAAATCAGAAGTAGTGAATATCAAAAAGCAATGAAAATTTGTGGTATCTTTATCATGCTACAGAAAACAATAAGCAGACCACAAATATAGCATATTTTTTTATTTTTCCATGAAAACACATCTTGGTATTTCATTAGAATTGTCTCCAAGGAGACAATTCTAATGAAATATCAAGATGTGTTTTCATTTCGAAACAAACTATTCAATAATTGCTGTCTGTTGATGTGTAAACAGTAGTGTGATTTAATTTTATCCAATTAAAATTTTGAAATACTAATTCCTTATCTGGAGCCCTGAATTAGTATACAACAGACGGCAAATCTTCCGCTGGTGTTACATAGACTTTCACCTATTTTAAATTCCTACCGACCATTGTACAGTGGAACCTCTCTAAACCGGACACCCTGGGAGGTCCCAGGGTGTCCGGTTTAGAGATGTTCCACTGTGAAACATTCAAATAACAACTTCAGGACACGCGTGAGTGGTTTGTGATCTTGAACAGACATTAACATCGGATATAAAGGGTAACTAAACCTATCAACATGTAGCACAACTAACATTTCTCTGTGTCCGGTTTAGAGAGGTTCCACTGTATTGCCATTCGCTTGTTTATTCACTTACAAGAAGGTGCAGATGTATCAAATGAATGCATTGTGTTCATGAAAATCAAAAGAATATTCACAATAAATCAAAATCAAGGACTTGAGTCACCGGTAATTAGTACCACCAAGCTATGTTTTTTACTAAAAAAAATATGTTCAAAGACGTTGCAAGCGTTGATTAATTAAGTGCTCCAGCTACAACGATGTCGGCTAATTCTGCGCACATAAGGCTTTCGAAACAAATTTAAATGTCATTAACATTCCCATATTCAGTCAAAATTGCCTGAATATTCAACGAAGTTCAAAGAAGTCTGCAGGTACAATGTCCAAACGTTCTGACATCAGTAAGTGACGTAAATTACATGCGTGTTTGCAACATTTGTTTGTTTGTTGGGGTTTAACGGCCTATCAACAGCTTAGGTCATTTAAGGCTGGGTACTAAATCCCATATATTACATGTACCTGTACAAGTCATATTTTTTTCTGCAAATGCTGCACATCTGGTAGCTGGCAATCAGCTTACTGGATCAGCATAGCAAAATAGGTATTAAAGTTGAAGCAGACATCATGACAGGTTAGTTTCTTAGTTGAACATTTATTTTAGTAAATAAGACAGCTATTCCATCAGCAGGGTCTGAGGATTTTACACATTTGACTATATTCTGAATAACTTTTTACCAAACTATCAGAATGTGATAAAATTGTGCAACAGTATGGCAACTGATCAACTTGTTTATTCCAAAATCCACATATTTTATTATGACGTACGCAAGGCTAAATTTGAAGTGAATTGCGCATTAGCCGATGTGAAGAATTAGCCGAAATGACAGTATATAGCTCGAGTTATTCAGCAACGCATAATAAATAAGCTTCGCCAGTCATTACTTAACTCATTTGTTCAGTTGACAATATTAATTGAAAGTTGTCAAGCATACGGTCAAGGAGCATTGGCAGGCAAGCCAATTAGTTGCTGCACGTTTTCGGCTTTATAGGCAACAGGTTGCACTATATATCGCTATACCACGCTACACAGTAAAAATGTGCGTTATAGCATTTACACTTAGCGCACTAATATATAGGAAATACCTGCAGGGAGTTGACGTTCATACTTCGCTATTTTGTTATTGAGAGACAATTTTACAATATGAAACAAAAATATTACCATAAACTTAATACCTAATACAGTGTGTATTAGCAAAATTATTAGGTCACTCTCCACGAAGTAAAGTAAACAAAGAACGCTTCAAACGCACATTTGGAAAGACTACTCCGTCATAACTCTTATGTAATGCAGAGTAATGAAATGTAATTACTGTCTGTTCCACGTTTTTGTGCCGAAAAACTTTTGGCTATTAAACACATTAAGTCTAAAAGATATTTAAATGTAAGTAGTTTTTCATAATTGTTTAATCAATAACAAAAAAGTCACCATCGCCAATTTGTTTTATTTGATGAAATTCAATCAAATATTGATTTCATTGCCGAAAAATGATTTAACATGGGGGCTAAAAATAGATTTTTTAATTTTTATTTGTGGACCGATTTTCAAAATCTAACTTTTATTTTCTTAGCTACATCATTTCCAAGCTATCTAGACAGGTTTCGGAGTCAATATCCAACAGTTTTCATTTTTTTACACCTCCCCCACTGCTTTTTTTTGCTATAAAATCAATATTTGATGGAATTTGATCAAACACAAATCTTCGGGGAGGGTGACTTTTTTGTTATTGGTGAAAAAGTACTTACATTTAAATATTTTTTAGATTTAATGTGTTTAATAGCCAAAAATTTGACGGAAGAAAAACGTGGAACAGACAGTAGAGTTATGTACTCAAAACTAGCCAATTAGTGGAACTGTGACAAATATCCTTTGAGATTTAATCACCTCATTGACGGAATGTGGATCATTAACACTCCGTTGACGGAACAATCAGTAGCCTATTTCACCAACATTGCAAAGTCTACTTATCTAGCAAAGTATACTTTGAGGGAGAAATTTTCAATTTATGGATAAATTTATCAATTTTGATTATACTGAATTGATTACATTATCACAGCCATTTTGGCTGTGATAATGTAATACATTCAGTATAATAATTCTGCATACTTTTAATCATCAAATATATGCAGTTATTAGTTCTATATTACATAATGCATTTCGGGAAAAATAAATGATTGCTCCCTCAAAGTATACTTTGCTAGAAATGTATACTTTGCAATGTTGGTGAAATAGGCTACAGATGTTTTATCTTTATATTGCCTGATTGACGAAACGGCCAGTTGACGGAATGACCTCAGGGCCGTAACCAGGGGTAAAAACCAGACGAGGTGAACCAAGTCCCTATATATGTGGGTCAGGGAGCCCCGCCACCACCCTGGATATTTGTTTAATTCTTAAAATCGGCAAAATACCAGATGAGGCGACCGCATCGCCTGCCTCATCCTGGTTTCGGTACTGAATTCAATGTTGTTATTCAAATTGTAATTATACCAAGAAAGCGGTTTTTGAAAACTTTACAGAAAGGATCAGTTAAAAAATGGCAGAGAGCATTTACACTTTCCGATCATTGTTCTCATCTACAATAAATTGTGACAACAGTAGGTGAAAGGCCAAAGACGGGTGAAGTAGACCAGCTTGGATATAGAGCGCTAAATCAACTGGTGAGCAGTCACACAAAGCTTAACACGCATATGGCAGTAATAAAATAAATCAGACAAGAATTTGCAAATTCTGCAACGTCCCAGAAACAATTGGGCATTTCCTACACGACTGTGACCAATATTCGCGACAAAGAGAAATACTGAATAGAGAAGTGACATCAATTACAAGAAATGAGCAGATACTGTGTGATGCCCTGAATCTTAAAGTATATACAGGGAATGTAGAGGAGATAAGTGACTGCGGCAGAGATGAGTTAATCATGGCTTTCCTGAGATTCCTTAAGGATACTGGGAGGTTTTAATAATAGTTTATTCCCTACTTCACGTCACAAGAGTTTATATAAGCACCAAGTGTAGAGCATCCTGAGATTACGAAGCACAGATGTGACCAAAACTAGGGGGAAAATTAGCAAAAGGATCAACAACAACAATTCAATTCTAACACTTCAATCTTCAAAGCATTCAGGCTGTAGTTTATACACATGTAGTATTGATTGTTTACTTTTCATGTAGGCACAGTTCTCATGGATCCGTGCCCCTAAGCACATAAATTCATATTGTGTGTTATATTCCGATTAATTCCTGAAAATGTATACATCAGGAATTCGCCAAAATTGATGTTTATGCAAGTCTTAATTAGAGTCCCTAGAAATAACCCACCCCAGTCACCTACTGTCTGTTTCACGAAAGCTGCCCAAATTTTACGGCTATATAAACAATTCAAAAACAAGATTTCTTTTGATAATATTAAATTAACGGAAAAATTTAAGAATGAGCCTTCTTTTTATTTCGTGAAATTTGGTCAAATATTGATTTTATTGCGAAAACAAAATTTCCCCATGACCATGTTAAATCCCCATAGACATCTTCACGGAGTGAAGATGTCTATGGCCTATGGGGATTTAACATGGGGAAATTTTTTTGAATTTTAGAAATACTGGACCGATTTTTAAAATTTAACTTTTGTTTTCTTCGTTAGATCATATCCAAGCTATCTAGTCAGGTTTCAGAGTCAATTTGCAATTTGTTTTCGTTTTTTGACTCATCCCACACTTCCTTACCACTTTTTCCCCCATGTTAAATTCCCATAGACAAATAAATTTTTAGTAATAAAATCAATATTTGACCGAATTTCACAAAATAAAAAGAAGGATCATTCTTAAATTTTCCTTTAATTTAATATTATCGAAAATAATATTGTTTTTGAATTGTCTATATACTATAGCCGTAAAATTTGGGCAGCTTTCGTGAAACAGACTATAAGTGATATTGAAACTTCGTGCACTACAACTTTTTGAACATTTGAGTGAAATTCCTTGATCATTCATACAATAAAGAAGTGTTGCTGCCTAGATGCATCAAATTTAAATATGGTTAAGACCCTCTTCAGATTAAGGAAGTAGAGGTGGTAATTCACAATTGTATGTAACTGTAACTTAGAAAACTGTAACTTAGAAAACAGTGGAAAACAACTTAAAGTACATTTTTAAAATAATTTTCAATTAATACTATTCTTAGAATATGCTTATTCACTTGTTTTCTAGGGGCACAAATCAATGACAGGGCACGAATCAATGACAAGGCACGAATCCACGAGAATTGGAGCTAAATCACAATTGTAACTTAGAAAACCGTGGGAAACGACTTAAAATACCTTTTTAAAATGTTCAATTAACATTATTCTTAGAATATGCTTATTCACTTGTTTTCTCTGGGCATAAATCAATGAGAAGGCACGAATCCATGAGAATTGGAGCTATATTTGTCACCTAACACAGACGGCAACTGGTACACAACGAAAATAGGCAAATCATTTTACACTATTTGCATTTTATGCACGAAATGCAAAACGATTATTACGTGAATCTGTATGCATTCGTAAAATTTGCATTGCACATACAATTGAGAGACATGATACAATAAATACGCACCAACATACAACAAGGAGACCAGATGACGTTGAATTTTCGTGCCAAAACTTGTCAAAAGCGTCCTTAGTGTGCGTATTACGTCATCAAAATGTGTTGTTTACCGGTGCAAGGGTAAAAATGTGGTATTTTGACTGGTTTTCCGCTTTAAGAATGTAGACTGGAAAATTCCGATAATTACAGAGAACCAATCTTACTTCCGTTATTGTCGCATAGCAACAACCGTAGCAATTCACTTGAAGTTGAAGACTCGAGACGGCGGATTGAAACATTTTCTTATTTCTTTCTTACTCGTATTAAATTTGCCAAGATGTCTGACCTAGGATCAGATGATATGGAGGAGGAGCAGGGGCCTTATTTAGGTGTAAGTTTGCGTTGAAATATTATATCAGATTGTAACAAGGTTTGCAAATTTAACTTATTTTGTTGATATATCATAGATGTTAATATCAATGATGCATGGTTATTGCCAATAATATTGGATTGGGGTGAACAAAAATTGTCCCTTGCCAAAGGGTACAATAGCCAAGTGGTGGGTGTGTCGGACTGCTGATCCAACAGTCATGGGAGGCGTACGTTATGTCCTTGAGCAAGACACTTTATCCACAGTACCACACTCCTTCAGTACACCCAGCTGTAAATGGGTAATTACCGGGAATCTCGATTGTATTTGAAATTGTATGTATATATGAAATAATATATAATCCACATTCTCTAAGTCCCCAACACTGGCAACAGGGGTTTGAGATTAATGGAAGATAGATAGATACAAAACGTACCAATTGTCAGGTCAAAATGTACCCCGTACAGTAAAATCTAAGATAGTGCCATACATCCTTGACCATGCTGTCATTTCGGATAATTCTGTGCATCGGCTAGCTGCACATTTTCCGCTTTATAGGCAGTAGGGTGCACTATATTATCAGTATATCGGCACATCACAGTCAACGGTATAAATTTGCAGAATAACGTTTGCATTTCGCACACGATACAGTGCTCCATATAAGCTGCGTATTTGCTGAAATACCCAATTAAAATTGCCAAAAACCCAATTTAAATCAGAAGTAGCGAGTATCAAAAAGCAATAACAATTTTGTGGTACCTTTATCATGCTGCAGAAAACAATAAACAGACCACAAATATAGCATATTTTCAATGAAAACACATCTTGGTATTTCATTAGAATTCTAATGAAATGCCAATACATGTTTTAATTTTGAAGCAAACTATTCAATAATTGCTGTCTTTTGATGTGTAAACAGCAGTGTGATTTTATTTTACCCAATTAAAATTTTGAAATACCCAATTGCTTCAGAAATGATGGAGTGAAAATACTCAATTACTAATTCCTTATCTGGAGCGTGCACTATAGCAATAATCTGCCGTTATCGTCCTTACCCAGAGTTACTATGCCATCCATAGGTTTCCCTTTGCTTCTTTCTTCAGTCGTATAGGTACATGCCCACTCAGTACAGGGGTCATACCAGTTATCCGGACAACCAGTTTATCGGACAAATGAAAATACCTGTTAATTAAGCGCATTCTGTTGATCCGATATTGCAACAAATACATATAAGTCACACAGCTGCTTGCTGTTTCCATACCAGCGTGAAGAATATATCGCCAAGGTAAACATTTTAGTAAAATTTGCTGAAAACATTCCCCAACTTTGTCCACAAATTGTTTACAACGTCAAGCGGGGGGGGGGGAATCGTGTGCGCCCATTACGTCATTGCCGAATTGTTCTATAAATACAATAAATTCTATAAATATGGTGTTTTCTAAGAAGCGAAGGGTGACTGATTTTTCTGCAGAACTACACAATGCTGTTTACACTGGTTTATAGGTGATAAACTTACGATTTCAATGAGAGAATATAAGTTATAAGACTTTTATACTTTTGTCCGGATAACTGATTGTAGATGTTAATTTTGGGGCAATCTTGCGACTGATGATCTGACCCAATTTTAAGCGAGAAAGACGGCACATTTTGCTAAATAGTTTATATGCATTGAGAAAGCAAGAACCGAGGATTGTTCTGTGAAAATGTTTTGCCCATAACTGCTATTTAAAGAAAAATGTTTTCTTGTAAACAATTGTTGGATTTACATTTATTGAGTACATACAGCCTAGCTATGCTCAATAAATGTACATCCATTAATTGAAATTTCCAGACGATCCTAAATTTGCACTTACGAACATTTTAGTCGTACGCAGTTTAGTGAAACGGCCTCGAGTTCTTTAAAATCTGAGTATTGACTCCTTTTTCGGAGTCATTGGTAGCTCTGTTTACTGTATGAGCGATTGGCTTGGAACTTCATGTGCATGTTTCTCATCATTCATATGTTCATCCCCCGCCAGATACATGCTCTCTCCATGCCCAAGGTCAAGGCTACATATTCAATTATATATGTGTGTGTGTTTCTCCATTATAAGGTTTGATCATGTCCACCATGTGCAAACGTTTACTGTGGCCCGAGGGAACTGTTTGAACCCCAAGGCCGCAGGCCGCGGGTTCAAACAGTTCCCGAGGGCCACAGCAAACGTGTGCACATGGCTGGACATGATCAAATGTTATTGTTACATTTCCAACAAAAAAACTGATGTAATTTGACAATTATATTCAGTATTTTCAGTACTTTTATAAATCGTGCCATTCAAGTAGATAATTTTCGGTATTCATATTCCGGGGCCGCGTCATGAACGTCATGAAGTAGTGACGTCATGAAGGCACTTCCGCTTAGTGACGTCATGAAGGCACTTCCATTACGAGCGGCCCCGTAATGAGCATTGCCTAAAGCCATATGCAAACAGCACACGCTATTTGTTTCCACATATGTGTAAACAACGGAAACCATGTAACAATCTCCTATAACTTCTTTACTGTATGAGTGATTGGCTTAAAATTGTATGTGCATGTTTATGATCCAACCACTACAGCGATGGGTATGCATGCCGTTGGCGGCGTTCTTGCAATGGATTTTAAACATTCTAGATTTTTTCAGACTAATATGTGACTCTTCATTCCAAAATGGTGAGTCAAAGATGTTGAGTCAAAGATGTTGAGTCAAACAGTTATTTGCACATATTCTTGTATTCTGATCTTGTCAGTCTCTGTGGGAGACATTCAACTACCGTATCATTTGTTACGCCACCAGTGACTACTTAATAATTAAATATGACACCGATTCGTTTTTGTAGTGTAAATAAACAACAAATTTTCGTTTTTATCCCATCGTGTAGCGAAAATGGGATATAGGGAGGCAAATGTCGTCCTTCCATTTGTCTGTCTCTCACGTTTTCCATTCTGCTATAACTTATTTAGCGTAATTAAGCCCTGTTTCTACAGTCACATAACTACATAATTATTCAGGAATATGAGGGTTCCCGTAATGACAAAGATGAACGGCACGGACAAGGGAAAGCGACATTGCCAAATGGTGACACATATGAGGGAATGTATGAAAATGGAAAACGCCATGGGCAGGGAGTATACAGGTAATTTTTAATATCAAAGTTATATTCTAGTAAAGTAATGTTATTTAATTAATATTAGTCTCTTATTCACTATTTTGCATCCACAACACTAGTTTACTTATTATGATGGCAGATGTCACCGACTTACAAAGTATACCGAGGGGTATATTGTTTTCTCTTTTCTGTCCAGTCATCGACTTGTTTGGAAATAGCATTGCCAAGCCATGACTGTTAGTTTGTGACACAATTTCTAGTGCTATTTTATAGCTACATTCTTGACACTGTTTGGCTTTGCAAAAAAATAATAACAGTGATCAGTGCCAGTGCCAGTGCCGTAGCCACGTTGAGGCCAGACGAGGCCATGGCCTCGTCCGTTTTTTCACGATTTTTTTTTTTTTTTTTTTTTTTTTATTCCAATATAGGAAAAATGGGAGTCATAGTATGTGCTCAGACTTTGCTGAGAATGCAGGAAATGGCGTTTCAGACCACTTTGATTTCAAAATGTTCAGGGTGGGCATGCCCCCGGACCCGCCTAGCAAACTCGGGCCCTTCGGGCCCTCCACACTTCCACCCCCAATAATTATCGTCTTCCGCCGCTTATGTTGGCCTCGGCTATTTCGAACCTCTGGCTACGGCACTGTGTGCTGTTAATATACTCAGAAACATCTGTATAAAACATAGGTGGACTATTTTTACATTCATTATTTGTTCTTGTTGACAATGTTCTATATGCATATATATATATATATCTAAGACCCTCAGCCTTTAAATTATTTACTGTTTTGTCTTTCAGGTTCAAAAATGGTTCCAGATACCTCGGCGAATATATTAAAAATAAGAAACATGGCCAAGGCACTTTTATTTATCCAGATGGTTCTAAATATGAAGGTATGTATGCCTTAAAATTATCCACCATAAAGAAATGTATTATAGTCACCATCTGGTCAGTATACATATTTATATAGATGTGGGTTCTGCCCCATAAATATTTTTTTAAGCAATTTCTAAGCGCCCAGGCTAGCTGGGACTTCGACTTTCCCCAAATGCTAAGTCTGAAAGGGGGAGATAATCCATGATGGAGGGTCGGATGAAAAATCCGAATTCACTTTGCGCATCTGCACATGATAACGAAGCTACATACCAAATATCAGGCGCGTAGGTATGAAGGTGAAAAAGTTTTTCAAGTTACAAGAAACGTGACGGACGTACGGACGGACGTTCTTACAAATGGATACTTATGTGGCTTATCACATGTTAAATATTAGCCACATGAAACGATTTTTAGCCACATAAAAGGATTTTTTAGGTGGCTAATTGTAACCAACCCTATCCTTTACTATGTCCATAACCCTGTGGGGCTAGCCACATAAGTACCCTAATGTGTGCCCGGACGGACGGACACTCGTGACGAAAACAATATACCCATTTTTTCCCAAAGAAGTGGGTATAAAAATCCATTCCAGTTATTTAGGGGTGAAATTGTTAATCTGCCGAGGTCTGTCTGTGAATGTGCAAAAAAAACAACAATGTTTAGCCCTTCGCGCCATTGATAACGCATCCCCTTAAATTAATTCCTGCGTACGGGCCTGATATAGTCCATAAGTTACAATTAGGGGTGTCTCAGAAAAGGTTGATTTTCTTTTTTAAAAATCCTAGCAAACGGACAGATTTTAATGATATAGATGTGTTTTATGGGTTCTCTAAAATTTCTTTACAATAACATAGCTTTTACAAGGAATCAAATACCATTTATTTCTTTCATTCACAATTGCTCTACATTATATATTTGCATCGACTGTAACCGATTCGTCGTCAAAACAAGGGATGGGGCCATGGTCTAGGGGATGTGGCATTTGTCTTCAACACTGGAGGTTGTGAGTTCAATCCTGACACTCAGCGTGAAAAATACTTTCATAGTATTTCTATCTCACTAGTATGTCTAGTATAGCATACATGTATATAGCCAATAGGACAGGCTGTCGTCTGGACATCTAACATGCCTATCCCTGGACATTTTTTGCTTAAAAAATTTCTGCATTTGTGATTTTTTCTGTCTAATTTCCCGGGTATAACATACCCATGCCAACTGGTTGGGGAAGACCCTGATATATGCATAATGGTACATACTTCTAGGGCTCCTAGTAACAAGTTTACGCCAGGGATCATTTGACTCCTCTATCTGCATTTTTTTGGAGTAATTTGGTCAAAATTAGGAGTCGGAAGTCATTTGACGTCTAATTTCATCGACAAACTTTCCAGTTTCAAATGCAAAAAAATTATTAGCTTACAAATGATATATTTCTGCATTATTTTCAAATACAATTGTTCAACCTAAGAGCAAATGCAATTTTCAAAATTTAGACTGACAGTTGAACGACTCTTATTAAGCTCAATTGGCAAGGAGTAAATTCTGAGTACCGTAATTGACTGCTTTTTGGGGGTCATCTGACTTCCAACTACATAAATCCTACTTGTATGCATTTATTTGTTGTTGACATTATTCCTAACCTTGTTACAGGTTGCTGGGTTGACGACCAGAGGAGTGGTTATGGTAAATACTTCTATGTAAATGGGGACACGTACGACGGTGAATGGATGAGCCACGTACGGCATGGTCAAGGCACGTACACATACGCGATTACAGGAACAAAATATGTGGGAACATGGAACGCAGGTCGGCGAGAGGGTCACGGTGAATTGATACACGCCAACCATAAATATGTTGGTGTATTTAAAGAGGACAGAGTGAGTATTCTATGTGACTGTGAGTGAAGAAATGTGGCTTATGGGCTTTACAACCAGTGTAGATTCAGGTCAGCCTGTGGATACGCACAATCTGATCTAGCTACAATAATTCATCTCCGATATGTTATCTACGGCTACAATTTGACCCATTAAAATAATGTGAGCAACCGAAATGCATACCCAGACCTGTTGCATGTAGGTCAAAATTTAGTAAACTGTATATTTTATACCTTTAAACAAATAATCTTTGATGTATTACTAGTAAATTGCCAACAATAATAGAACAGGGAAATCATTTTCCCATGGAAGCCATCTTTTCTCATGTTGTTGTTCAACATTCAACATAGCGAAATGAAACTTTCAAATTTACAAGATATACATGTAAATGTCAGATAAACACCTTGACACGGTAAATTAACTAATTTTTGCATGTGTATGTTCTTTATTAATACTTTATTGATACAGCTTTGACAGTTTCATATCGCTAACATATGAAACACGCCAGATAACCGATTGTAAAAATCACTCTTCCATGTGTTACATTAAAGAGATAGGGTTAAATTGCTACCCTCGCGAGAGGTATGGAGCGCGGTAGCAATTTTGTTTCTAAATCTGATCAGGATCTGCGCTGTTCGCCAGTCCATCATTGAACCTCTTGTCATGCTTCAAACAAGCAATATAATTCATTACCAGGCTGCAGGAGTGTGCTATTTGATCAGGAGCTACACTGGTCACATATTATGAGCTTACTAGAATTTCCTCCCTTATTGAATTGCTGTTTTTCGCCTATTTTGAAAATTCAGCCATAATTAAAATACGAGGGGCATCCAATATCTAGTGAAAACGGTTTAGTATTATTAATTTGCAATGAACAATCCTTAAGCCACATTATTATAATTCTACAATTCAATTATGTGTGTTTAATAATTGATTTGCAAATGTTTCTATACTGGTTGCTAGGTACCTGGTTAGGACACATCAACCTCCCAAGGCCACAGCTTAATAAAGCTTCTCTAAGTTGGGTTAATCAAGTTGAGATTCCGATTTATTAATATTGTGAAATACATTAAAGTCACACAAACATAAATCCAGGTATGTCGTTGGCATTTTGGTATGTGAGGGTTTTATCTGGTTATATCCCTTGTATGAGTAACTAATACGATTATTTCTAATCCTATTACTTTTAGGGGAATGGGCCAAGTGAGTTTGGTGTGGTATGGACCTGACACCAGGTCAGGTATTCAAATCGCAGGGCTGAATATAATTATAGTTATTTCCATGTAAATATTCCATTCTGATTTTAGGATTTTCTACCCAATACAGCAGGTTACATGCTGGATCGAACCCGTTGGCCCGGCCGTAAATGACCTTAGCTGTAGCCGATTTCACCAATTAACGTCGCAAAGTATACTTTTCTAGTAAAGTAGACTTTGAGGGAGAAATTTTCAATTTAAGGATAAATTTATTAATTTTTATTATACTGAATTTATTACATTATCACAGCCATTTTGCTATAATAATTTCAGCCATAATAATTCTGCATACTTTTAATCATGAAATATATGCAGTTGTTAGTTTTATATGAAATAATGAATTTCAGAAAAGTATACTTTGCAATGTTGGTGAAATCGGCTACTGATGATAACGCATATATTAAAATCGCTCTTCACAGCGTCTATGACGCTTAACGTATGTGATGATTATGTCATGTGAAGGTGATGTCATAGAATGTAGTCATGTAATATACATGTACATGCCAAATTTCATTCAGATATATCCACTATATATCAACTTGCATGTTTGTTTTCACTATTGGATGACCCTCGTATATGGCATTGGAAGTTAACGATGGGAATTATAAATTTGACACTGAAATTGTGACGCCATTCGACCAGGGAAACGTCCGTTTTCAATTTTTTGTAACCCGGATATGCGTATTTAGTCTTTGCAGGTCACGATAATTTGTTATCAGAGCGTCTGTATTTGGTCAATGCATACCGAGTTACCTGATAACATCTTAATCCATGTTGTGTGTGTTTGTTACAGCCCAGCGGCAAGGGGAAGTATGTATTCGATATCGCCTGTGAACAACACGGGGAATACCTGTCAATGGAACAGGTATTATATCTATCTGTAAATCTCTCGCTGAACAGGGTGCTGACTGGTTCTGCACACAGGTGGAAGACTCGGACCTAGGACCCATTACTTGGCTCATTTGGGAAATGTTACCCCATCCACCCATTTCCATACACTATACCTTACTGCCTTTTCGTTACCCCACCCACCAATTTCCAAACACTATACCTTACAGCCTTTTATGAAAGGCTGTAAGGTATAGTGTATGGAAATGGGTGGGTGGGGTAACGTTTTTCAAATGAGCCAAGTATTGGGTCCTAGATCCGAGTTGGTTTTGAATAGTATCAATCACTAGTCAGTGAATACGTCATACATGTACGGGTGACTCGCTGGATAGAACCAGTCTCCAGAACAGTTAACCCGTGAGTGGACCATAAAAGTTTGCCCAGATGTTCGAAACATGTAATATAAATGGTGTAAATGTACACACATTTTATAGAAGAATAACACATATTTATGCTCCTGGCTTACTAAATAGACCGAAGGCTATATAATTTTCACCTTTATGTTCAGTCTTCTGTCCGTAACATGAAACCCTAATACTTTGAAATTTTCGTTAGATGTTTGTTTCTCGGTCCTGGCACCAGGCCGTGTATCCGTGCTGTAGCTACTTTTTAATAACCTCTTCTTACATGTGTCCCTCCCCGCAGGATAAGGTAGTGGGTGAGGCTCTCCGGCGATCACCTTGTTAATTTTTGATGACCCCTCATTCATGGCGCCCTGCAGGACACGGTAGTGGGTGAGACGGTCCCGGTGATCACCGTGTTACTTTTTGATGACCCCTCATTTGTGTGCGCACCCCGCAGGACAAAGTAGTGAGACACTCCTGGCGATCACCTTGTTACTTTTTGATGACCCTCATTCATGTGCGAGGTAGTGGGTGTGACGTGACACTCTGGGCGATCACCTTATTTAAACTTTTTGATGACCCTCATTCAGTGCGAGGTGGCGAGTAGTGGTGTGTGTGACATCCTGGCGATCACCTTATTTCTTTTTGATGACCCTCATTCATGTGCGAGGTAGTGGGTGTGACTCTCCTGGCGATCACCTTATTTCTTTTTGAAGACCCTCATTCCTGGGCGAGGTAGTGGGTGTGACACTCCTGGCGATCACCTTATTTCTTTTTGATGACCCTCATTCATGTGCGAGGTAGTGGGTGTGACACTCCTGGCGATCACCTTATTTCTTTTTGATGACCCTCATTCATGTGATGACCCTCATTCATGTGCGAGGTAGTGGGTGAGACACTCCTGGCGATCACCTTGTTACCTTTTGATGACCCCTCATTCATGTGCGCACCCCACAGGACAAGGAAGACAAGGGGGAGGAGGAGGAGCCGCAGGCGAACATAGTGTCCAAGTGGAAGGCGGGGCCCACGACAGGCATCCACCTGCTCACGCAGGAGGAGCTGGAGGAGGCCCAGCAGCCCACCCCCATCCCCACCTCTGAAATCAAGGACCCTCAGTCCGAACAAGGTGCGTGACAATTACATATTACATGTAGCTGAAACTGACAATTGCTCACAATAGTTATACTGTCTGTTTCATGAAACCTGCCCAAATCTTACGGCTATATAAAGAATGCAAAAACATTATATTTTTGGATAATATTCAATTACATGTATATCAAAATTTAAGAATGAGCTTTCTTTTTATTTCGTGAAATTTGGCCTAATATTGATTTTGCGTGATTTTTAGAGCGCAATATCGTGGCATATACACATACAAATCAAATAACCTTTTTATTTCCATAAATCACTCACAATTTTTATGCGCATCGAAAAATATACAAATGATAAATAAAGTAAACAAATTAATAATGATGGAACTATTTTACGAGGTGAAACGTTGTTCCGGCACTGACAAATATGAACTCACGAGATATGGAAAATATTGATGGCTTGTGCTCCGTTGTGTTTCAATGACAAACAAAAGTACGTATAATAACAACTGAAACTATTGCGACTCCGATTAGCTCATACAAATTACATGTAGCTCAAAGCAAAGCAGAATACCACATCCAATATATTGTATAATGTGGCTGTGACTGGAGAAATGGGACTTATGGAGTTTGTCAGCTGTGTAGTTACTGATACAATTGCAGCCTCTTGAAGTCTGACAATGATCTATATTGCCTGCTAGATGGCATCACAGCTGTTTCATTGATGGAATGGACAACTGCGCAGACCCTGATCAGACTGTGGATGCACATGCTGAGCTAGCTGTACACTGGTCGTAACCCCATAAGCCCCATTTCTCCAGTCACAGCCACATATAGAGAATAAAGGGGTCGACACTAACAGTGTCACAGGATCCCAAGAGATGCTGTTTTGTAGGAGGAATCCCTGTCGGACTTTTCAAGAAAATTCCATTCAACATCATGTAAAAATCTCCATGCTGCGACAGAGCTCCAGATCAGCTGCATATTTGCTTAAATACCCAATTAAAATTGCCAAAAACCCAATTGAAATCAGAAGTAGCGAGTATCAAAAAAGCAATAAAAAATTTGTGGTACCTTTATCATGCTGCAGAAAACATTAAACAGACCTCACATATAGCATATTTTTTCTTATTTTCCATTAAAAAACATCTTGGCATTTCATTAGAATCATCTACAAAGAGACAATTCTAATGAAATGCCAAGACATTTTTTCATTTCGAAGCAAACTATTCAATAATTGCTGTATGTTGATGTGTAAACAGTTGTGTGATTTTATTTTACCCAATTAAAATTTTGAAATACCCAATTGCTTCAGAAATGATGGAGTGACAATACTCAATTATTAATTCCTTATCTGGAGTCCTGGTGCGGAATCTCTGAGAAAAATGTTGTCAAACACTGGAATATGAGGCTAATGTCATTTCATATGAAGTTCATCAGGCATGGCTAAGAATTTCTGAAATTTGACCAATTGACAGTGAAAAATATTCCTGTAGATGTCTGAGATTGAATCCGTGCCACCTACGCGAGATGTGGACACTGACATATCTCTATAAATCATTCCTTGTCTGTACTCTAAGGCAGTATAAATTCTAATAGCCTACTTGGGGTACACTGTTGGACCAATGAAACATCAGTTAAACATGTTAAAGTAGTTTTCATTTCCGATTTACCAAAATATGTGCATCCGAGCCAATGCCAATGCCTTATTTTATTTTTTTTGTTACTTGTCTGAGTATATTTAGTCACTGAGCAGCTAGTTAACTGATCAATTGCAGGCTCAAAACAATATACAATATAGTCCGAGGAGTACTCCGCTTTGGCTGTGTGAAATGTAGCTTATTATGTTGGCGAGAAGTGTAGTCCCAGATCAGCTTGCTCAGTCCACAGGTTGAAGTAACGGACCGAGGTCTATAAATACATTAAATATGCCTGAAAGCATCAGTTACTTCAACCTGTGGCTCAGTCTTGATCAGGGCCTATACTGTTCGCTATGCAGATGTCAGAGGTAAAAAATTGAATTTCCTAATTCATTAATTAAAACTTTATGTCTATTAGTCTGCATGAGTACTTGCACAGACATTCAGGGCCTGCAGTTTTGGCTGCTGGTGGTTGCACTCGTCGCATTGCCAATGTAGCTGCTCTCTTTTCATTGCCCGTTATATATTTCATACAATATAACTTAAACGTCAACATTTTGTTTGAAGAAGATGACAACTAATACATTTAAATACACAACTACATGTACTAGTATTAACCACCCGTTACTTACCTGTTTGTATTTGTACAGATGTCTAACCACAGGTAACTCTTCTTGTTGTTGCTATTGTTGTTATGGGGAGACATTGTGCACCGCATTATTTTACTGGACGAAAACTAATTAACAAGGTGCATGATCACGTGGTTACAACAACAACGCTGCCGCCCACTTCAAAGTAAGTATTATTTGATATTTTCCTTAATATGCAACGGATTTTGATGAAATATGGCGCAGCAAACGCGTCTGCATGAGCTGCATTTGGTGGTCTAGGGAGTTTGGCACAGACTTATGTCGTTTTTGCGAAGAATCAATTTCCGTGTCAGAGACACGGAAATCAATTCTTCGCAAAAACGACAGAAGTTTGGTCGAAAATACAGAGACCACCAAATGCAGCTTAACAAGACGCGTTTGATGCGCCATATTTGATCAAAATCCGTTACGTAATAAGGACACTATAAATGAATACGTACTTTGAATCAGTACTTGTGTTGTTGTTAGTACCACGTGATCATACACCTTGTAATTAATATACCATGGAGAATACCTGTCGTGTTAGGAGAAGTAAAACCAGTCGTATAAACTAGGGTTACCTACCGAGCTTGGGAAATCACAAGTAATCTTGGCACGAGTTCTGTGTGCATTATGAACGGTAGAATTGGCGGAATTTGTTGGTTTATCACCATGTGGCTTAACCCTTTCACCCCTAAGTAACTGGAATGTATTTTGATATATTAATTTTGCAACCAATCCAATAGTCACAAAATGATGTTCAGACAAGTTAATTTATGAAAAGGGGGTGTTTTTTGTTCTCAAAAATATGAAAATTGCTTAAAATGAGTGCAGATTCTGATGAGCCGGCTCATTTGGATCTACAAATGGACACCCCAAATGTAGTTCAAGGATTTCGCTTGTGATTTTCCAAGTCTGGTAATATATTTATAACACTTAGTCATATGCTTAATGACAATGTTACACTTTACTTACAATAAATTATAAATAAAATTGTATTAGGCACAGTTGATCAGTTTACCTATCAAGACCACATATAAAATGACCATTTTTGTCGTGTCCGCTTGCAGACAGCGCGATATAGTCGGCTCATTGGTGTACGTACGTGCGTCTGTGTTAAAGTAGTTGGTTAAAGTTATTTGGTATACTATCAAAGCCTCGGTGGGCGCGACATGCGGGTCGCGGCCATCTCGTTCTGTGCAATGGATCCACTGCATTTGTGAGACGAAAGCTACGATACTTAACATTTTGTGGAACAACGTTACAGGCACACCTGCACTTACTGGTCAGGGCTTGCACTGTTTCTCATAAGTATACCAGCATATATGTGGTTGTGACTGGAGAAATGGGGGTTTTGGCATTTGTGGCCATTGCTCCTCATCAAATGGCACACTCCTGCTAAGCCTCAGATAACAATCTATATTGCTGGTAAGAAGCATGATGGGTGTGTCATCGATGGAATGATCTACACTGGTCACATAACCAATAAGCCCAATTTCTCCAGCCATATATGCATATTGCTTATGCGACACATCCTCATTTTTGTTCATAACATTCAAGCATACATACTATTATTCAAGTTATCTAGCAAAGTATACTTTGAGGGAGAAATTTTCAATTTAAGGATAAATTTATTAATTTTTATTATATAATGTAATAAATCCAGTATAATAAAAATTGATAAATTTATCCTTAAATTGAAAATTTCTCCCTCTGCATACTTTTAATCATCAAATATATATGCAGTCGTTAGTTCTATATGAAATAATGCATTTCGGGAAAAATAAATCATTACTCCCTCAAAGTATACTTTGCTAGATAAGTATACTTTGCAATTTTTATGAAATCGGCAACTGAAGTGTATGCTGTAGTGAGCACTTAATTGTCTTGTGGAGGGAGATGTTTCATATGTATATTAAATATTTATTTTTTGATTTGCAGCCTTTTGCTCTATACATGTAAATCCATCATTTGAAATTTCCAGATGATCCTAAATTTGCACTTACGAACATTTTAGTCGCACAAAGTTTAGTGAAATGGGGCCCTGTTTATTTTACTTGTAGCATGATATTGTGTACAATAGTATTTATATTTATTGCATGAAGTTCATCCATCCTTGCCTGCATGTGTATATTCATACTGCTAACTAAGAAATTTCTTGTGTAACCAATACCAAATCTGGGCCCGGTTGCTCAAAGCTTCTGTTAGCATAACAGACCATTAAATCCTTAGCATTGCTAAGGATTTAACAGTCTGTTAAGCTAACTGAGGGTTTGAGCAACCGGGCCCTGGCAATTATGAAAGAGAGTTCACAGTGTGGTATCCAGGGTGGTATTGTATCATGTAAGTTAGCTGCTGCGATTCAAATAATAGACTGTGTTGTGACGTGACATAAATTGAAATTGACCTAAGCGATATTTTTCGATATGAGGAAATTTAAGCAACTGGCAGAACTTTTTTTTTGGTCACAGTGTTCTTGTAGTACACAATTTTCAACTGCGTTAATGTAGATTACTTCATTTTCACGTGGTTTTATATTATAACCCATAAAATCTACTTGAAGAAAGCATATGCTAGATTAGAACATAGAACTGTTCGGGAAATTAGTATGTTATAATTTGAAACAGAAGGAGATTTTATACAATTATCTCACTTTGAAAAGTGTTAATAGATCATAACTAGGAAATGTGCAAATTTTCATGAAATATATTTACAGAAACTGTGATATTTTCTGTAAATCACGTCGAAAGATGACAAAATTTTCATAGCAAATGCGGAATCGAACTGCGTCAACTTTCAGTTGGCATGCTTGGGAGTAATCTTGAAAGGTACATTTAACGATGGGTTTCATCCTTACTGGAATCCCAATATCCCTGGTTTAACCCTCGGGTACATGGCTTTCTGGTATGTGTGAGAGTTGAATCCAGTTATACGCATTAGAAAAGTAGTAAGGTTAGAACTTTTAATCCTATTACATTTTGAGAGTGGGGCTAAGTGACTCCAGTGTGGTGAGGACAAAAGTTCAGTTCGGATTTCGGGATTTACCCCCCATCACAACAGGTAACATATGGGATTCGACCCCGGTAACCCGATTTAAATTGACCGTTAAACACCATTAATTCAAAAGAGGATATATTCCATCATACATTTTGAATAGTGGGAAATAATACACGAGTGTGCGTCAGCTTCCGCGTAAGCAACGAGTGAGCGAACGAGTTGCTTGCACGGATGCCGACTGACACGAGTGTATTATTTCCGCTATTCAAAATGTATGATGGAATATGACCTCTGATTGAATTAATGGTGTTTATTCCGTAAATATTCTGATTTTGGGATTTTCCCCCCCAATGCAGCAGGTTAAAATGGGATCGAACCCATTTTCCCGGCCTTACATGACCTTAGCTGTTGATAGGCCGTTAAACACTAATAAACAAACAAACAAACAAACATGTACGATGGAATATCCTATTTATTACTCTAGCTTCCACGGCGGATACATATGCACATTTAGTCTATTTTGAGATTATAATCAATGAATTGTGATGTGCGCATGAATAGGTATACAATGATGTGTTTTCCCGCGTTTTGACGTTACGTTGTGTGACGTCAAATGTAACGTCATGTAAACTTTTTGAAATCCAAATTACATAGCTGTTTCTATGAACCAGATATATTTGGGTGCATGGTTGGAATGTGTTCAATCACATTAACATTCTAGATTAGTCGAGACCCTTTCCAAATTTTCAAATAACTTTATTTTTACTATAATAAAAATTAAACATTTTGCATGGGAGCTTGTGGTTTCCAAGAAAACAGGCATGCAATTACGGGTGTTCTATTCATGGTGTGTTATTTATAAGGAGTTGATTACGGGTTTTCTCTCACAGCGAAACCCGTGCAAATAATTTGCAAGAGTGTAATAAAATCAAATATTCAACTTTCGAGGTCATTTTCAGAAACTACCATAAATTTTGTAAATATTTTTCATGTAATATTGCACATGTTCTTAGGTACAATCACATGACGAGTCTCTTATTGTTATGGCAGTCCCATATGTATCAACATTTTGTTATTGCATGTGTTACATTGTGTATAGCCAAGTCTATTTATCAAGTCCAGCTCTGAAAAATAATTGCATGCGGGCATAGATAAAACAATAAATCCCTTCCATGTTTTCCGTAGTGACCCATATACATGTATATATAAATGATTATTTTCCTTTGCTAATATCATTTAAAGCTTGCAACATAAAACAGATTTATCCTTGAAACCATTTTAAATAAATTGCATGGATAATAAAGTTAAAAATAGATTCCTGCTGATTGAGTCAATAATTGTTATTGCATATAAATCACTCGGATCCAAAACATGCCCTGAAATCGGTAGAAAATCCAGTTTATAGCCACCAAAAGAGACACATGAACACTTACAGGCCCTGAAAGATAGATGTATGCAATGAACATACCTGCACTGTTTCACTAGTCTAGCTGTCATGTAAGGTAAATGGTGCCCGAATCTGAAGATTGTGTAATTTACACAATATTCAGATTTGGGCACAGATTATACAATTTACATAATCTTCAGATTCCGGCGCATTTGAATTATAAAACAACATTGTTTAGAAATGTGCTTCATGTATATACATATACACACAATAATTGACCATCCAAGACACGCTAGAAACACCTGTGGTGGTCACGTCACGTTGGTGTTGGTTTGTGTGCCATACACGTCTGAGCAACATGCACATTGTCATTGCAACTTGTGGGTAACTGGTTCGTAGTCCGCTATATTCCAACCTGTAATTGTCACATGTTAATATATGTAAATGTACCATGTAAATTCACGTAAAACGAAATTGATTTGTCTCCGTCAATTAACCCTTTCAACACCACAGGCCTGTATAGTGGTATTGGCAAAAAGTGTAGATCCAGATGAGCCGGCTCGTGATGAGCCGGCTCATCAGATCTGCACTTTTTGCAAGTAATTTTCATATTTTTTAGAACAAAAACACCCCCTTTTCATAAATGGACTAGTCTGAAAACCAGTTTGTGATGATTGGATTGGTCGAAAAATTGACATATCAAGGTCCATTCCAGTTACATAGACATGAAAGGGTTAATGTGTGTTCTACATAAGGTTGACTAATGACTAAGAGCTGTTTATACATCTGAAGAAACAAATGCATTTCAATTATAGTTGATACTCTTCTAAGTTCTGTCAGTTACAAGGTGTGAGTGGAACCTTGAGGCAGGCTACCATTATTTTTTAATTTCAAAATTCTGATTCCAATGGTGAGCCGCGTCCATGGTGTATTCCATGCCACAGCGTATTTACCGTGCAACACATCCTACTGGACTGTATCGACTTTGCCGATATTCGACGCAAACACTTCAGTGTTACTTCACTTGCGGAGCTATTCCAGGTGGAGAACATTGAAGGTTTGCTTCGCTTTCTCCATGAAACTAACTTGTATAGGAAAATTTAATTTTATCATTGTATACATGTTTCTCATTTCTATCATTTTATCATTGTATACATTTTACTCATCTCTATTGCTCATCGTATTAATATTTTTACCCTAATCATCTGATTGCCTACCGCATCTGACATACTATTTTACTATTATTTTTATTCTTCATCTACATTGCTTGGCCCTAAATGATACTCTTTTGTGTTGATGGGCCGTTAAGCACCATTCCATTCCATTCCCCTATCCGTACAGGTGAAATGCAGGATGAAATACAGGATTTGACCCTGTTAACCTGACCTCAAATGGCCATAGCTGTTAAAAGGCCATTAAACACCATTAAATAATTTAATTTTTAAAAAAGATTTGTATGAAAAATTGTGTACCCTTAGCAGGTAATGGGTTAAAAGCTAAACGACCCTGTTAACCTTGCGCACCTGTAGACCTGGCCTAAAATGACTGATGTTGAACACCATTGATTGTTTTACCTTGACAGCCCCTGAACCAGAACAGTCCCAAGAGCAGTCCCAAGAGCAGTCCCAAGAGCAGACAGAGCAGGATGGAGAGAAGCCACCATCGCCGGTGCTGGCAGAGAAGACAGACGAAGATGAGACACCACGACAGGAGGCTGAGGAGCAACAAGGGGAGACAAGCGAGGGGCAGGAGGCGACCGGAAATCAGGAGGAGTCCCAACAGGAGGAGCAACAAGCAGAATGATCCCCATCACATTCCTCGGACTAAACTACAATAGAATAAAGTGTTACCTCTGATAACAGACGCTGATATGGCCAGAAATAAATCAAATATAATGAATAAGGTGTTTTAGTATTTTCTAATTTATATATGGTTCCCACTGAGAAAGAAAATATTATTCATTTAGCCCTTGATGTGCTGAATTAAATTTCGTCATCTGCCGTTTATTTTAGACAATTCTTTCTCAAGTGAAACATGGTTAGGAAATGCTTTATAATCATTTCCAATGGAAATTAAAGTACTGCCAAACCATGTTTTCATTGAGAAAATACAAAATATGAAACATCAGCAGAAGCCAATTTACAATTCCCGTATTCTAGAGGTTCTGCAGATATTTAAGAACTATTTAAACAAAACACAAGCCTTTTTTTTACATGCATTAATTGATTTTCAGCACTAATCAGTTGTCACTATCTCAGGACCATATCTACCAGTATATTTGGGCAATGGCTGAGAAAAAGGGCTTTAAGTCATCTGCAACCATTCTAGATCCTGATCATATTGCACAGTCAGACAATCGGAGTACAATTAATCTAATTGTTTGCAAAAAGCAGTATGACAACTTCAGTGACTGCATGGCGAACAGGGTGGGCCCTGATCAGACTGTGTGGATGCGCAGACTGACCTGGGACTATGCTGGTCGCAAACATCATAAGTCCCTTTTGTCAGCCGGTGGCCCATATTCAATTATACAACGTCTAATATGTCACAGATGTTTATCATATTTTCTAGCATAGAAAACTTAGCACTGAGCAAATACACCGGTACATTAATGGTGTATCATGCCATGTACAATAATTTAACGTCCTTGCTTAAGAGAAATAATTAAGAGTTATGAGATTTTTAGTCCCAGCCTTCCTACAAGTGGTCTCCCACTCTGTGGCTCAAGCTTGTATATGAATCAGGATCCGATAAGATAATCGTAATGCCTTTCATATTTTTGTCATAAATTAAATTTCTGTGAATTTCACAGAATTGGTGAAAGATCCTGGCTCGTAATACAAACTTCCCATATTTCTGCATTTATTTAACCCTTTCATCACTACAGACCTCTATCGTAATGGTGGCAAACAGTGTAGATCCAGATGAGCCGGCTCGTAACGAGCCGTCTCATCAGGATCTGCACCATTTGTGAATATTTTCTTATTTATAACAACAATATGCGGTTCGGATAAATGGAATTCTGAAAGAAATAACATGGGAGTATTCATTCAAGTTACTTAGTGGTGCACGGGTTAAGGCGTAATCATGTTCGACTCAATTCCTGTCTGTGATATTTAGGGGAAGCTCCGTCCATCCTTCTCTGTCAGTTCTGCTGTTCATGACCATCAATCAGATTATGTGCCTTCTAATGTTGATATATGTGACTCATAACTTTGTTCAGAATGTGGCGAAAATATTTAGTGCAAATAATTATGCAGTATTAACAGTAAAATTGTCTTCAAAATGATTTTTGATGGCATTGTACAAGTATATACATGTACATTATAGGGCATATAATCTAATGAATGAATGTTAAATCTTGTTACAATATCGCCATCATGGCTCCAGATAAGGACCTAGTTTGGGTTAATTTTTATACTTCTCCAAATATTATTCTTTATAATAACATATGATTCTAAAGACTAACCATCTTGGAGAAAGTTTAATTCAAGAATCCGACAATTTACTTTAAAATAGGTTGCTTATCTGGAGCTCTATAGGTTCATGGGAATCTCAATTTTATCTTAGACAACCAGTCTATACACGGGCTAGTCGGTCGGCAACTCCACAGTTATAGTCAGTATTGTTGGTAAAATATTACATGTTGGCTCGACTGCTTAATCTTCAGACAATGTGTCGTTAACAACCCCATAGCTACAAGAGTTGCCTACGATATGGTTATCTTAGCGGGGTAGCAATGTTGTTCCTAACAACCCCAGTGTTATTTGTGTATATCCTGATCACTCTTGCACATTTACACTTAACGTTTCACTGCTGAATTAACATTTATCGTCTCCCATTATTTTCTATCTTTCTCATCAAAAACTTGCTTTGACAGCACATTAGAATCATTTCCAATGGAAATGATTCTAAAGTGCTGTCAATCCATGTTTTTTTATTGACAAAGAAGGCAAAATATAAAGCAACAGCAGATGACCATTTTTATGTCCAACAGTCTAAGGGTTTAATTAGGTGATCATGGTGACCGTCTATTTACTGACAGCCATACTGGTTCATGTACAACCATGCAGCGTTAACCCATTTCAGTCGATACGATACGATAATTTTTGTTGAAAAAATCTCTTTATTTTGTTTATTTCTCCATAAAGGTATATGTTGTTACCACTCATTTGAACCGTCTTGTCAAGATGGTTCAAATGAGTGGTGACAACATGTACTTTTGAGATGAAATACAGAAAATAGGATTTTTTCCCCCTAAAAAGTTTCATACGACTATAATTGTATCCCGTCTTTAATGGGTTAATAATAAATATGCCATTTGATACACACAGTTTGATTGACTGAGACTGAGTACATTTAACCCTTACTATGCTGAATTAAATTTTGTCATTAGCTGGAATTGTTTTATTTTCCATATTTCTCTATAAAAACCTGTTTTGGCAGCGCATGAGAATCGTCTCCACTGTTCAAACAGGTTTTTTGTTAAGAATGAAGACAAAAATGAAAAACAGCAGACGACAATTTTCATCTCCCGCATAGTGAGGGTTAAGCCTCGACCAATCGAGCTTCTGATATCAAGCATGAGACTCTAGGCGTATATGCTGACTGGAGTATGTGCTGGTAAAGGTTGATACGATCAGTAGCCTATTTCACCAACATTATCTAGCTAAGTATACTTTGAGGGAGAAATTTTCAATTTAAGGATAAATTTATTATACTGAATTTATTACATTATCACAGCCATTTTGGCTGTGATAATGTAATAAATTCAGTATAATTATTCTGCATACTTTTAATCATCAAATATATACAGTGGTTATTTCTATATGAAATAACGCATTTTGGGGAAAATAAATGAATACTCCCTCAAAGTATACTTTGCTAGATAAGTATACTTTGCAATTTTGATGAAATCGGCTACTGATTCTGGATTAGAAGGCTGAATTGACACCATGCGAGCTGTCGCTGACATGAGAATATCCATGTGATTTTGTTCCTAAGGACTGCGATTTTTCATGTCCGAGAAGTATTTACAAAATTTACTTATATAAGTAATATGATTACCCCTGTATTACTAATCCTATTATTTTTTGTGGAAGGGGCCAAGTGACTCTGGTGTGGTATGGACTGAATATATCTTTTCTCGATGTAAATATTCCGTTCTGATTTTGGGATTTTCCCCCCAATGCAGCAGCTTAAATATGGGATCGGCCTTAAATGACCGTAGCTGTTGATAGGCCGTTAAACACCAATAAACAAACAAAACAAACATACTATATGCAATGAATTCCAAATTGCTATAATAAAATTGTCAACTTTAGAGATCATTTACAGAAAATATGACGGTGTCCGTAAATATATTTTCATGAAAAATTGCACATCTTTTAAGGTACAAAATCACATGGCTTGTATCATTTTGTCTTTTATCCAATCTGGCCTCTGTATGCTGACTGTTTGTGATTCTTTGTGACTTGTTCATGAACTTACATTGTTCAATGTTGCTTCTACACGGAGTAGATCAATCATTCCCATTACATATTTAATAAATTATATATAAATTGTCACATCTGTTTGTTACTGCTGTTGTTCCACACTCCAGGGCATGTTCTCGAAACTGATACTCAAAATCAGACGGCTCAGCCTAGAGTAAGACTAGCATCTGTCATTGTTTACATTCACTTTTATCCCATCGCTTAACAAAAATGAGATACAGGGATGCAAAAGTTGTCCTTTCAGCATGTTTTACATGGAGCTATAACTTCTAGAGATACCCGCCGTATAAGCGGTTGGCTTGTTACTCGTGTGCATGTTTGTCATCATCCAAGCTAAATACTGTATGACCAAACGGCTTGAAACCTCATCTGCATGTTTATCATCATCCATAATTTCATTCCTGCCCAAGGTTAATTTCAAATGACTGACATTTCCGCTTCAGGAGATACATGTACATGCGCATTTCTCCGTTCTCCTATAACTTCTTTACCATCTGGACGATTGGCTTGAAACTTAAAATATTCTCATTCCCAGACACAACCATTCTTCCCCCATACCCAAGGTCAAGGGCAAATTTCATGTTCAGTAGATATACATGTGTATATTCTTTATGGTATGACCATTGGCAAATTTCATGTTCAGTAGATATACATGTGTATATTCTTTATGGTATGACCATTGGCAGTAGACGACCTCCAATTTTACAAATTCGACATTCCCCCACCCGTAGATAATCCGTGTGAGGTTTGACCAACATTGGCCCAGTGGTTCATGAGAAGAATATGTTGTAAATTTCTACTAAAAGGATGACATTTTAACCTTTCGGCGGCCATCTTGGATGACGTAATCATCCAATTTCGACAAAAAAATACCTACAAAACCATTTTTTACCTCGGGGCACCATTTTAACAAATCTGAAATAGCATTAACAATCGATATATAGTTCTTGCCAAGTTTCGTTGAAATTGGCCCGACGTTTCGTGAGAAGATTTTTTTAAGAATTCTACCTACTTTTCCGATTATGCGAGGACCTCCAATTTTACAAATCTGACATGCCCCCGCCCCGTGCAGGCACCGGGGCGGGATCAACTGATCCTGAGAATAGTGCTGCAGTAGCCATTGCTTGTCGTAAAAGGCGACTAAACTGGCTTAACGATTGGGTTCATACTTTCCAGAACCCACTATACCGGATTTGGCCCTCATGTACATTTTTGGCTTTCTTGTATGTGAGAGTTGAGTCGGGCTATGCCCCATATATAAAAGTAAGATTAGCGCTAATCCTATTACTTTTAGGGGATGGGATAAATGATGCTGGTGTGGCGAGGGCCTGGCACCAGATCAGGTTGTTCTAATTTCAGGACTGAATATATATTTTGATTGTAAATATTGAGTTCTGAAGTTGGGATTTACCCCCCTTGGACAGGTGGATATGGGACTCGACCCCGTTGACCCGTCTGCGTGTAGACTCCCTGAGGCTTGTACCTCTATGTCAGAAAAGCGGACGTTAAACCCTATTCACTCACTCACTCACTGACATGCCCCCACCCATAGATCATCCATTTGAAGTTATTTATTTATCAACATTATCCCAGCGGTACGTGAGAAGAAGACGTTTGAAAGGACATGGACGAAAAGCGGTAATAATAGCTGACTTTAGTCTTTGGCTCGGGTGAGCTAAATATCTTCTCACGAACCGCCAGACCGATTTCGACGAATCTTGGCCAGGCTGATATATACGGTGGCACAGAGGGGACATGGAAATATTTTTTACTTTCGCGTGCGCACGCAATAGGTCTTACGTGCGCGCGCGATAGATTTTGCGTGCGCACGCGAAAGGGTTTTGCGTGCACACGCGATAGCTTTTGCGTGCGCACGCGATAGGGTTTTGCGTGCGCACGCGATAGCTTTCAAAACATCGCGTGTGCACGCAAAAGCTATCGCGTGCGCATGCGAAAGTAAAAAATATTTCCATGTCCCCTCTGTGCCACCGTAGATATACAACTGTGTATAGCGTATGCAATCTTTGATTATGACAAACATATCCATCCAGCAGAGTGTTTTTATTTCTTCACAACAGATACGTTACGAACAGATACATTACACAAACTGTTCAAAAATCGACAATCTCCACTGAACTTTTTTAATTTATTATTCGTTTATTCACTCAGGTCACATAGCTATGACAACATGAGGTAAATACAATATATACAACATCATGAAATGACACAATGGCTACTGGAGATAAATTATTATTCAAATGTATAAGTATAACGACTATAGCTGCATGACCATGTAACGGTGACCTTAATTAAAATATCTGAAAACATAAACATTGATTTGGAAATATATGTTTTATGTGTAATTACGATTTAATATCTTTGGGAGGACAACATTAATTCTTAGATGGTTTTTGTCAAGAACATATATGTTCGACCCAGTGGACATCTTAGCCATAAATGTACATGGTCTACCTACATAGTAGTATTATAGATATGTGTATTCAGGATGATAGGTTGCTGGCAGTTTAAGCAGTACATTTATCAGTAGTCTGCACACAGGCCATTTCGTTTCCACCTCCGACCTCTGTCGGAAATAGAGTTATGGCAGATGATCGTAATTGGTAACATAACGTTGCGTGCGTGAACACTTGGCATGAATGACGTCATATACATTTCTATATAGCTCACTATATGTCGAGATCTTAATATATAACCGTACATTTACAAATATGAAATTCAATCAGCATCGTTGCAGAGTCTATAACATACAATTGCATCGCTTTGTATAGACCAAGAGAGCAATACTATGTGTTTGATAGACTAACACAGACGTACGTGTAGTGTGTTTTATTTTGATGCTGGTTTCAACAGAAAATATTTCTTCCACATTTATGTTCGATCCTGAAGATGTTTTATTATCCTTGGATCCGGTAACTTATTGCTTCACGATGTTATGTATACAAACACCAGGGGCGGATCCAGCATTTGGGGAACGGGGGTGTCTAGTTGCGAAGGTAACTCTTGCAATCTACTCCCGTACGTACGGGAGTAATTGCAAGGGTTTCCGTTCGCAACCAGGGAAAACCTGTCCTATACGGCGTGTATGTGTGTGTGTGTGTGTGTGTGTGGGTGGGGGGGGGGGGGGGTGCAACCCCGGAACCCCACCCCCTCCAGATCCGCCCCTGAACACGGATATTGAAACATGTATATGTATTCATTGTATCTCTCTGTTCCTGAAGGAAATTCTGTTCTCAGTAACATATATATTCCTGATGAATTTTGTCGAGTTCTGTGCTTCTATATAGATAGGATTGATATTCTAACATAATTATATTCATCATTGTATATACATTGAAGTTCCAAACTAATTAATTTATTAAGCATTTGTCATTTTGTTGACATTTCCAGATTTCGAATTTGCACCATATAGTGGAGAATCAATGTTCAATGAAAATGTTGACTGCTGGCTTCTCAAAAGTCATAGCGTTCTGTGTACCAATTCTCTGAAATTATATATGCTGACACCTTGCTCTGAGAATATTTTTGTGCTCGATTCTAAACAAAAATATGTGAACTGTACACATTTTATCCCGTCAACACAGTGCGTATGTGCCGTGAAACACGGTGTCAATACGACCTAATCACTGTGTATGAATATGTGCGGTGGCTGGGGTTATTTTGTTGCATTTTAAAGCCATTTGTAGGTGTTGACGGGATAAATAGAATAGTAGGTTAGTGCCGTGAATGGGAAAACAATATCTGGCGCGGCACGGAAACTGGATGTGCTCGGCAGAGCCTCACCCATCCCGTTTCCTGAGCCTTGCCAGATATGTTTACCCATTCACGGCACTAATTTAACCTACTATTCTCTTTGTACCATCCTACTGCGGGTTCTTGACCTGTGGTTCGACGTCCCTGTTATCCGGAAAATGTCATCTTCGGGTTGTCGGTTTCATTTGAGACAAGTGTGATGTTATACCCAAGAAGATCATTGATGTTAGATTTTGCATGAAAACTATTGACATAAACTATCATATTTTCTATAAATGACGTCGAATATTGACGAAATGTGATCATTGGTTAGTTTATATGGGAAAAATCAATGGTGGTAGTGGACCATTTACCCGGGATAATATTTTGGAGATAAAACGTACACGCACACCCATCGCACATCTGACGTCATCAATTTGTGTGTATGTTTCACTGACTGGTTTCATAATTGGTAATTCATTAATAATGTTAAATAGAAATTAATTTGGTTCCAGTCCATTTTACACATTTCCGGTGAAGAATTAACAGAATCACTTGTTTGTCGCATTTTTGTCCCATTCTTTGTCCCATGACTGATTATTTTATGTAGATGCCGCAGGTCTGGTGTTAACGAAACGACAATGGACAAGAGAATTTCTTCTTCAGGGAAGACTCTTCTAAAAAATGTTATTCGGCATACAGACACACACAATCGGGTAAGACCGGAATAATTTTGGGAGTTAGACGGTGCCGGGTCGTTTCGCCCCGATTGCCCGTTAGCCCCGCGGGTCCATTCGTCCCGGTGACCTGTTCGCCTAGGGTCGTTTCGCCTCGGGTCGTTTCGCCTCGGGTCGTTTCGCCCCGCTCATAATCTAAGTAGAGCGAGCGATATGTGATGAACACAATATAATTGTTATATATCCATTTGAACTTAATTTGAAGCCGGGTGTGTAGGTGTAAGTCTTGCAATATGTACTTGTAATAAAGCATAATGATCACATTTCTTTGGTGATCAGGAACAACTTATTATAATAACTATGTTTGCATATATAGTGAATGCCTTTACTGAATTGTCTGATTTTCGTAAGGTGTAATTATGAAATAATTAAGACAATTGGCCAGGTGTGCCTATTATTCAGGAAAATTAAACGTATGTTATTATCTGTGAATCATCTTTAATCCTAATTGCAATTTGTATTAAAATAGGTATTGTGGTATATTAACATTTAACCCCACAATTGGCACCATATTCAATACTCAGTAAAATCGGGGCGAACATACCCATATCATCTGCTATTTTAACCATATCAGATGCAACGTTAACATCGGGGCGAAATGACCCACCTCAACCCATATTCATAACCAGATCCAACGCAAGTTTAAAATCTGGGCGAATCTTCCCAGGGCGAACCGACCCGATGCGAACGGGTAATCGGGGCGAAACGACCTGATACCAGTTAGACTATACCAAATGGCGCGAAATCGCCCAGGGGTATGCATAAGTAGTCCGGTATAAAAAATCGGTCTCACTAAAAGTGACAAGAACAATATAAGTGACATGAAGCGACAAGAAGCATAAGGAAGATAAAAAAGGCAATATATGTAAAATTAATCACTATTTAATATAATGTAATATATTAATGTATTGGACATACATGTAACAAAATGATATTGAAGATGCAATAATTCAATGATATATAGCAAATAGTATCGAAGACAGATTTCCTGCCCGAGCGTCGCGAAACTTGGCGAAGACCACATGTGGACAATATTTATAAGATGATAATTACTATTCAAAATACAATCAATAGTAGTAAAATCTTAACTTTGGTTACCAACTAATCCTTGTAATCTTTTTTTTATTTGTTATTATATAATAACAAATTTACTACCCAGTTCCACTTGAGGAACATTTTGGTTTGCTTTTAACAACAGGTTTCAGCATATTTGTAGCATTTAAAAGAAAACACTGAACATGTTGGTCACGTGATGTAAACAGAGTTTCCGTGGCCAAAAAATATAAACAATTTTGGGTGATATGACGAGGTTGGATTTTTCTTTCTTGGGAGTAAGTGAACCTATTGTTTAATTCATGCAGAACCAGTACAGACTGGCTGCATGTCATGTACAAGTAGGTCCCACAGCATCCACACGAATAGTGAACGTAGGACAGACTGGCCTTATTAGATGCCAGACAGCCCACATTCATAAGGTTACCTTGTCTGACATACTGGTATACATTTTACCTACAATTACAATATTTACATAGTTATTTCCCTTGGTTAAATTACTTGTTTTGGAATTGTTCAATTGTGCCTCGTTTACTAACCAAGCTGTAAGTGGGGCATCCGTGTTCTATGAACACATTTTCTAGTTTTAAATATCCCAATAATGTGCATGGCAATGGAGTGAAAAAACATACATACATGTATTATGCAGGGAGATTGCTGCATAGAATGTGAAGCCTTACACCACTAATCATCATCCATATCTTCACTATATAATCAATGGTGCACCCATACAGCCCACATTCATGAGGTTAAATGACTATACAGTCGATGGTATACATGCACTACAGCCTAGATGTTTTGCATCATGAATTATCTCCCCTTTTATAAACAGTAATTTGTACTGTACAATGTGTACATCCTTGATAGGTTAATGTACAAGTTTGTAGCTTTGTTATGGAACGCAGACATTTATGTTGTTTTATTTGACAAGATTCAAGTATAGCCCTTAACATAACTTAAGCCTTTCAACCCTAACTAACTGGAAGGGACTGTGATATGTTAATTTTCACAAATTGTTTTTCAGACTAGACAAGATACAAAAAAGGTAAAAAATGTGAAAAGTACTTGCAAAAAGGGCAGATCGTAATTAGACGGCTAGACTGGATCTATAGTACATTGTTTGCAAACACCGCTATATAGAGGTACCTATGTCGTGTTGAAAGGGTTAACTCTTGTTAATTTTGCTGTGTAACATTTCTACAGATGGTAGAGGTGACAGATATGTGGCAGCAACACGAGCGGGACAAGCAGAACTCGCTGGAGTCCAAATATTCTTTCCTGAAGGACACCCGCCTTGACATGCGCTATGAGTTCGCCACCTCCAGTCGACGGAGAGCTCACATGGACGAGGAGCCAGGCAAGATGGGACAATCTGGGGCAGACCCGGGCAGCTACTGGATGAAGAAACTCTACAAGGCTGAAGAGGCAGACAATGACAGGTACATGTGAATGACTGACAGACACTGTCGCAATTTGACATGGTAAAATTGGTTAACCGGAATCATGTGGAGGCGTGTCCGGCACACACCGTCTATAAAATTTGTTGATTTTAGATTTTAACCCAGTTTTTACATGGAAAGATCTAATTATTTTTCTTATTTCGCACCCAAAGTTTATGTTCTGACCACTCGGTTGAAAAGAGACAATTCAAGTGAGTGGTAACAACATATACAATTGATGAGAAAAATGCCGAAAATATTTTTTTTAGAAAAGTTGACAATCATGTATGTCTCATTTGCAATTGAGAATTCATGTTCCTTCTAAATCCTGGACCTGCCCCTGTATTTGGTGTTAGATACAAGTTCACAAGTATCAAAATAGCAAACCATTTTTCTGTTTTTTTTTCTTATTTTGCACACAATACCGGTAGTATATGTTTGCCACAATGGGGCTTATGGGTTTTGCGACCAGTGCAGATCCAGTAGCCTATTTCATCAACATTGCAAAGTATACTTTCCTAGCAAAGTATACTTTGAGGGAGAAATTTTCAATTTTAGGATAAATTTATTAATTTCTATTATACTGAATTTATTACATTATCACAGCCATTTTGGCTGTGATAATGTAATAAATTCAGTATAATAATTCTGCATACTTTTAATCATCAAATATATGCAACGGTTAGTTCTATATGAAATAATGCATTTTGGGAAAAATAAATGATTACTCCCTCAAAGTATACTTTGCTAGATAAGTATACTTTGCAATGTTGATGAAATCGGCTACAGATCCACACAGTCTGATCAGGATCTGAACTGCTTGCCACTTTATCAATGAAACACCGGTAATGCTTCTAATAATCAATATAGATCGTTATCAAATACCATAAGCCCCATTTCTTCAGGCACAACCATGTATCTGTATATTACTGAATCTTTGTGCTAGCTGAACAACGACCAAGACTGAATAATACTACATGTAATTGTATTTGTTGTGGCAGGTCCCTCAGCCATTCTAGAGAGTAATTCAAATCACATTCCGTTTGCATGATGGTAATAGGATGGTGTAATATACTGTTTTAGACATGTAGAAAACAAGAAAATCTGTATTCACTGTTTAGCTACTGTATTTATTTTGAAAAAGTAGGCATTGTTTGGTCACTGTATTTTTTCCAACAGTGGGATTCTATATCAGTAAATTTTTCTACAGGATTAACCTAAGGATTCCAAATTTTGCAGACAACGTGGCAAGATGTTTGATAGGGATCAGCAATGCTTGCTACTACGTGTGGAATAGGCTGAAAATTAGCATGGGCAATTTCATGACATACATTGAGAGGTGAAATGATAGAGTAACTATAAGTGCATGTTTATGTCTTCCGTGGCAGGTGGGGTCACACTGGGTTTAAAGAAATGTATCCCGAGAAGTTTGCATCGTCGGATAGTTCCAGTACGAGTTCCGAAGACAGAAGCAAGAGGAGACATAGGAAAAAGTATGTGTTTGTTGCATGTCCTGAGAAAGCAGGGATAGTTTCCTTTAATCAACGTTATAAACTCAATTTCAGCTTTGACTTGTACACACATATCTGATCTCTTCTAAACTAATCATTATTTAGTCTGTGAATGTTTCCTGATGTACCTAATGAACAGTATAGACACTCGTCAAGTTTGACAATATGTGTGTCCCACCTAATCAGCAGGGATTCCGCTGGGGAAAATAAAAAAATCGCCACTTCAAAAAAAAAACCAAAAAAATATAATTTTTTTTTTTTTTTTAAATTTTCATTTTCGAAAATTGTAGTTTTTTATCGCCAATTGCGAAAGTGGCGATCGCCAGCGGAATCCCTGAATCAGGGAATGCCGCAAACGGTGTGTTTTCTCATTTAAGTTTACAATGTACACCCGTTTAACATAACGTTTAAACTGCACATATCATGAGATGACAATGCTACAAGGTAACTGCTGGTGGCACAAACATTTACAAACAGTGACGAAATATGACAATGCAATATCCAGGCATGAGACCTACTGTCAACAAAAAATATGAGTTTCTGTTTGTCACTTAAATTCATCGTACACAGAGCAGAAAACTTGTATACATGTATATCTGATACTGTTCAGTAATCGGATACCATTGCCTATTTATGGCAATGGCTTATGTCATTTGTGGCCAGTCTCACAGTACTACAGCGGGATCATGATGTAGTATGTCCATTTTAAAGCATACCTTGTGTTTCACTGACTGAGTGTTGAGCAGTGCTGACCCTTATCAGGTTAGTCTTGTTCTGAAGACCACAAGCCCCATTTCTGCAGCCAAATTTATGCAATTATGCAGGTAGTTGAAATAATTATCAAGGAAGGTAGCTTATTACTCAGGGATTCCGCTGGGGAAAATAAAAAAATCGCCACTTCAAAATAAATAAAACAATTGGCGATAAAAAATTACAATTTTCGAGAATTTTTTTTTTTTTTTTTTTTTTTTTTTTTTTTTTTTTTTTTTTTTTCGAAAATTGTATTTTTTTTATCGACAATTGTTTATTTTTATCGCCAATTGCGAAAGTGGCGATCGCCAGCGGAATCCCTGATTACTAGCAATAAAACAAATACAGATATGTTCTATTATCGTCATTGTCGGTTTATGTTCATTACAGGAACTTATATTACTTAACAGGAACACATAGCAATTGCTGTAAATTTACCAACCATTCATATTACTAATGATGTTTTAACCCATTTCATGCTGAGGATACGTCATTCTGTTTGTGGAAATCCTAAATATTTTCTTTATATGAGCTCAGAAATACATTGTATATGTCGTGACCACCATTTGAATGGTTCAAACGAGTAATCACAACATATACTTTCATTTAGAAATAATAAAAAAATAAAATGTTTAACAAATTTCATACTGGTAAAGGTGTGTTCTGCATCTAATGTGTTAGATATAATGACATCAAATTAACAATGCATTGTTATGTAATTTAGAAAGGCTTCTATTTCGGCAATCAAATTTGTTCATGTGTTGTTACATGTGTGTGTATCACGTTTATGTCATGGAGTTACCAGACCACATGATTGCAATTTTCACACCAACTTTCTATTATTATTTTCATAGGAAAAAGAAGAAACATAAACGACAGAAGGAACATAGAAAAAGAAAGCACAGAGACTCTGAAACTGATGATAGCAGGGAGAGAAAATCAAGGAAGCGTCATAAAAGTAACAAACGTCCAGCACAGAGTGACAATGAAAGTGGCTGTGATAGTGTATATGGTCGTTATGGAGACAGTGACACTGAAATAGAACAGAAGCCACATCTGAACAAGCACAATAGACAACGACACAGTCACCGAGGTATTGAATGTGGCGAGTATCCAGAACCACAGTGCACTGTACAATCTCATGTATTACATACAAACGATGAATCTCAATCTTGGAGTGAAGATAGCAGTAAATATAGACAGCAAGCAAATGGTGAACATTTCATTGAATCTGAAGGTGAAGTAAAAGTTAAAATGAAAAAACGAAAACATGAAAAGAGAGACAAACATAAGAAAAAGAAAAGGAAACATAAAAGTAGACACAAAAGTGATTCAGATTCTGTCAGTGACTAATGTAAAATTAAGTATTGGTATTTAATTTTAACTTAGAACATACTATAGGAATGAATGGCCTTTTTGTGGAATTTATCGGGGTATAAACTTGGAAAAGTCGCGGGAATATTAAGTTTATATCCCCGATAAATTCCACAAAAAGGCCATTCATTCCTTATAATTCCAGCATTTGAAATAAATTCATCAAGTAAATATGTTTATTTTCCGTTTTCTTAAGAATTATTTTAACTGCGCTTCACGGTTACGGAAAGTAGTTCGGCGTGGGAGTTTACTGGGATATAAATTTTTGGCAGATACTTGTTACGAGCCAATCAAATGTTAGGGAATTGTGTAGATATTTTTGTGCTGGAATTATAGAACATTAGCTGGTGCAGGGGAAACTGGGCTTATGACATTTGCGATCAGTGTAGTTCAATATCTGTCTGCACATGCACGCAGTGTCACCAGTGTTTGCAGTGTTTGTCATTCCATCAATGTAAGGTATGTCTTGTTTGTGGCAAACATTATATTTTCTTATCATGCAGCACGTCATTTTGCTGTCACAGACTATCATGAGTGTTATCAGACTATAATTCCAGCACAAAAATATTTACACAATTCCCTAACATTTGATTGGTCCGTAGCAAGTCTCTGTCCAGAATTTATGTCCCAGTAAACTCCATGCCGAACTACTTTCCGTAACCGTCAGGCGCAGTTAAAATAATTCTTAAGAAAACGGAAAATAAACACATTTTCTTGATGAATTTATTTCAAATGCTGGAATTATAAGGAATGAATGGCCTTTTTGTGGAATTTATCGGGGATATAAACTTGGAAAAGTCGCGGGAATACTGGACGAGGCCTTAAAAAATTACAATTTTCGAAAAAAAAATAAAATATTTTTTTTTTCGAAAATTGTAATTTTTTATCGCTTCTTCCAGTATTCCCGCGACTTTTCCAAGTTTATACCCCGATAAATTCCACAAAAAGGCCATTCATTCCTATAATAACAGGTTTAAAGCTTGTTGTTTATGTTTTAATGACAGGCAATAATTTGTAGATGATTGTGATATTTGCAGAAAGTGATGAAACAAATTAGTAACTAATGATTTAATTATTGCCATTCGTACCTGACACTGTCCCTGACAAAACATCAGGTTATGTGGAAAAAATCTTTATAATACTTTATTGTCTTTATAAGTAGCACTGCAAACGCTTGTCTGTGCTTGCTACGATTACTAATTGAAGTTTATTTAAATGAATTCAACTACTGTCTGAATGGACGTCTATGGCTATAGGAGATATAGTATTGTTGTTTCAAGATCGAACATTGTTACAGAAACTAGTTAATTAAACCACATTGAATATCAGCGATATCACATTAGAGAATCATATCTGACAGTAAATCCAGTGACTTGTGATGAGTAACTTCGTTGTGCCTTATGCAGGGATTCCGCTGCGGAAAATGAAAAAATCGCCACTTCAAAAAAAATAAAACAATTGGCGATAAAAAATTACAATTTTTCGAAAAAGAAATCCAATTTCTTTTTTTGGATTTTTTTTCCGAAAATTGTAATTTTTTATCGCCAATTTTTTATTTTTATCACCAATTGCGAAAGTGGCGATCGCCAGCGGAATCCCTGCTTATGTTTACCCATTATGTCAACAGAGCTCCAGATAAGCTGCGTATTTGCGTAAATACCCAATTAAAATGGCCAAAAAACCAATTGAAATCAGAAGTAGTGAGTATCAAAAAGGAATGAGAACAATTGTGGTACCTTTATCATGCTGCAGAAAACAATAAACAGACCACAAATATAGCTTATCTTTCCATGATAACACATCTTGGTATTTCATTAGAATTGACAATTCTAATGAAATGCTAAGCCATGTTTTCATTTCGAAACAAACTATTCAGTAATTGCTGTCTGTTGATGTGTAAACAGTAGTGTGATTTTATTTTACCCAATTAAAATTTTGAAATACCCAATTGCTTCAGAAATGATGGGAGTAGCAATACTCAATTACTAATTCCTTATCAGCAGCCCTGATGTCAATATGTATGCATATGAATGATACATTTTAATATACATGACATAATCATGCCATTTACATTGATATTTTTACATGTTTATCATGTAAGTATTCAGTTCTATTTTTGGGATTCTCCAACACCACCCACACCCCGTCCATACAGGTTAAATATAGTAATTGACCCTGTTAAACCGGCCTAAATAACCACAGCTGTTCAGGCCATTAAAAACCATTAAAATAAATACATTGACATTTTTAGCGCGCCTTTCAAGGAAAGGAGTACTTATGGCATACCCTCGGCGTCGTTGTCAGCGTCTGTCTGTCTGTGCCAACGTCCGGCGGTTTAAGAGGTAGGGACGTGGCCTAACACAAAATATTCCTTTGATTTATTTTGTAAGCTCCTAAAATGTTTTGACGTTTAGGGGCTTTTTCTTTGTTCTTCAAACAATGGAAATACCACATAAACCCAAAATGTTGGTAGGTCCGTCTGGTTGTCCGTCTGTCCATCTTCAAAAATTCAGAAACTTAACGTTGGGGGAAATTTGTTGTAATTTCCTGTTTCCTTTCACTAAACCTTTTGATATTTCACACATGCCTTTCTGTAATAATTCTCTATCATGCTGTGACAAATCCATGATGCTCAGACCCCTGCTAACCCCAAAGTCAAGGTCCCAGTCTTGGTCTGATCCTACTGCTTTTTGGAGGGAGCCAAGTGATTCTGATGTGGCGAGGACCTGGCATCAGAGTGAATTGACATGAGAAAGAATTTTACCAGATGCCGTAAATGGGTGGGGCCCGGGGGTCAACTAGGGGTAAAATTTCACAATTGACCGAACATGGTCATGTCATATATCCAATCGAAGGTATTGAGGAGACGACCAGTCTGGATCATTTTTTGTCGCAATCTGATGATTAGGTCATCCAAGATGGCCACCGAAAGACCAAAAGGTCATCCTTTAATTAGAGAGTCAAACGTCTTCTTCTCGTGAACCGTATTGGTCAAACTCTGTCAAACTAGCCCGGCTGGTCTATTAGGTGTCACATTTCACATTTAACGAAATATGGCCATGCTGTATATCAAATCCAAGGTAATGAGGAGACGATCGCTTTGTAGGTGGTTTTTTTTTTTATCGAAATCTGATGATTACGTCATCTAAGATGGCTGCCAAAAGTTCAAACCGATATCTTTTTATTTGAGTTTTCAAACAGCCTTTTCTTACTAACCGTTTGGCCGATGCTGGCCAAACTTCATAGTTCTTGTCTTTCGGTGAAACTTTTACAGATTTTTAGCCAGGTTTTTTGAAAAAAAATCCAGGCTATTGGATTAGCGAAAGCCGGGCGGGCGGGAGGCGGGCGGGCGGCGTCCACAATCAATGTTAAGTTTTCGTGTTTGAGTCCATTTCTTTGTCACTGTACCACCTAGGACCACCAAACTTTCACAGCTTCATAATCAAGGGGTGCCCACCACATATCACTATCCAACATGTTACTTTTTTTTTAACTTGACCCATTTTTTCCGCGCAGTCGACTTAGCCATTTTCAATGTTAAGTTTTCGCGTTTCAATGTTAAGTTTTCGTGTTTAAGTCCATTTCTTTGGTACTGTACCACCTAGGACCACCAAACTTTCACAGCTTCATAATCAAGGGGTGCCCACCACATATCACTATCCAACATGTTACTTTTTTTTTAACTTGACCCATTTTTTCCGCGCAGTCGACTTACCCATTTTCAATGTTAAGTTTTCGCGTTTACAATGTTAAGTTTTCGTGTTTAAGTCCATTTCTTTGGTACTGTACCACCTATGATCACCAAACTTTCACAGCTTCATAACCAAGGGGTGCCTACCACATACAACTATCCAACATGTGACCATTTTTTTACCTTCACCTATTATTTCTACGTAATTGACTTTTTAACGTACGTCTGGTTAAATTTGTTGGTTAATTTTTTTTCGTTATACTATATCTCTGCAACTGCTTCGCCCATTACCTTGAAACTTCACATGGGTGTTTATCATCGTCCATACTTTCATTCTAACCCCCAACCGTGCGGCCCCTCTGTCAAGGTCAAATTACTTTGAATTTATTTGTTAAAGTTTTTTCGTGTACTATATCTCTGCAACTGCTTCACCCATTACCTTGATACTTCACATGTGTGTTTATCATCATTGTCGCACCCGCTTGCGGAAAGCGCGATATCGTCGGCATTTTGGCATACGTCCGTCCGTCCGTCCGTCCGTACGTCCGTGTGTCCGGTTAAATATTTTTCATTAAAGTTTTTCCATCTACTATATCTATTTTTTTAGTGTCCATGCCTCGCCCCAAGGCGCGACATGCAGGCCACGGCCATCTAGTCTACAAAAGGTGGGTATAATTATGTTATCCAAGTGTCCATGCTTGGAAAAAACCTGACCTTCGTGGCTTTGCCTCGTTTCTTGTTCCAATTGGAGATCTTTACGTAATCGACGATGGCCGCCGTATAACGTTGCACAAAATCTTTAAACAATGTCTTATGATTATAATCACCAGACCGGTTTCGACAAAACATCGTAGGAATAATGAATGTATAAAGCTCTATCAGATTTACTTGCATATATATAATAACCAGGTGAACGCTATATGGCCACAATGGCCCTCTTGTTTATGATAGCCTGTTGGCTTGAACTGGTTAATTTTTGTAACAGTTAAGTTCCATCCCTTATCTGATCCAATAGATCCATTAAATAAGCCATTATAACCGAAGTGTCCGTGCCTTATGTATAGAGTTGTCGGATTCAATTTAATCGCCGGCTGTCTGTCCGTGTTAGAATATAATCTAATTTGACGTGTGTCATTCTATTGGCCATGCTCGTATTATCTGTAGTATTTAGTAATAGTTGTATGTTTATATTTGATTTAAACCTCTCAAAGTTGATAAGTCGCTCGTATGTTTATTGCGTTGCATGCGAATTCAAACATTCGTATTTTCAATTTATAGCGTACCCATGCGGCCCGTTCGCTCACAGTCACGGTCAAATGACTTGGCACTTTGCGTTAATATTTCCATGCCCCCGTTCACCGAATGGTGAGCAGGCATATACCGTTACCGGCGTCCGTTCATACGTACGTGCGTCATAAACTTAACGATCTGGTAAACGCAGAATACCTGGCGTAAACACAGTGTTGTCTAATTCGTACGGAGCCCCGCAGGGGACGTAGAATTTTTGTTTTATTAATTCGTTCCCCCGAAATAACAATTCGTTCCCTCAATTTAACAATTCGTTCCCACGAATTAACAATTCGTTCCATTAATTGTATCCCCCGGACTCCGCCGGGGGATACTATGGATTTGACAGCGGGCCGCGTCCGCGTCCGCCGCAGACACTTCTTGTCCTGAACATAACTCGAACACCCTTTGGAATATTTTCATGAAACTTCACACATGCATAGACCACGGCCCGAAGGTGTGTCGCGCACAAGAATGACAACTCTTGCATAGCTAATTTTTGACTTATCTCCCTTTTTTGTTTCTCGCACTGATTTCGTGTCCGGAGCATAACTCCACCACCCTTTGGAATATTTTCATGAAACTTCACACATGCATAGACCACGACCCGAAGGTGTGTCGCGCACAAGAATGACAACTCTTGCATAGCTAATTTTTGAGTTATCTCCCTTTTTTGTTTCGCGCACTGATTGACCATAACTCGACCACCCTTTGGAATATTTTTATAAAACTTCACACATTCAATTAGACCACGAACCGAAAGTGTGTCCTGCACAAGAATGACAACTCATGCGTAGCTAATTTTTTTGGTTATCTCCCTTTTTTGTTTTCGCGCACTGATTTCCTGTCTGGAGCATAACTCGACCACCCTTTGGAATATTTTCATGAAACTTCACACATGCGTAGACCACGACCCGGAGGTGTGTCGCGCACAAGAATGACAACTCTTGCGTAGCTAATTTTTTAGTTATCTCCCTTTTTTGTTTTGCGCACTCTACAAATTGGACAATAATGCATGAACACCCGTTTTCTCGTCTGCTCTGTACACCTTTTCTCGTGTGCTCTGTACACCTTACATGTAGAGAGAACAATACAGACTGTGAGAACCATTCACCTGTGCATGTGCTAGCATGTGCAAATGTCCAGTCTTTACCACTATATCTGACCACAGGTAATTTATACAGGTAAATTACTACATTGTATATTACATTTCCGTAAACTGTGTTGAAAATATTGTGGCATTATGTGGACCTGTGCAGATATATGTAGATAAACATAGGACTATTAAACAAAAATTCTGGGCTCCAGTAGCAAGCATTATTATTTTTAATTTTTAAACTTTTTTTTTCCATTTTTTTTTCTTCATTTTTTTTCTTCAAATTCTTTTTCAATTTTTGTCTAGTAGCATAAGGTCGTAAGTGCTATATACAGACTATTCACCTGTGCATGTGCTAGCATGTGCAACTGACCACTGACCACTTACAGGTAATTTATACAGGTAAATGATTATATTACATTTCCGTAAACTGTGTTGAAAATATTGTGGCAATATGTGGACCTGTGCATATATGATATGTAGATAAATATAGGACTATTCAAAAACATTCTGGGCTCCAGTAGGGAGCATTATTTTTTTATTTTTTTTAAATTTAATTTTTTTTTTCCATTTTTTTTTACATTCTTTTTCAATTTTTTAACTGACCACTAACTTATTACAGGTAATTTATACAGGTACATTATTACATTTCCGTAAACTGTGTTGACAATATTGTGGCAGTATGTGGACCTGTGCAGATATATGTAGATAAATATAGGACTATTAACAAAAATTCTGGGCTCCAGTAGCGAGCATTATTTTTTTAATTTTTGTTTGTATATTACATTTCCGTAAACTGTGTGACATAAATTGTTGTGGCATTATGTGGACCTGTGCAGATATATGTAGATAAATATAGGACTATTAAAAAAAAATTCTGGGCTCCATTAACAAGCATTATTATTTTTGATTTTTAAACTTTTTTTTTCCATTTCTTTTTTTCATTTTTTTTTTAAATTCTTTTTCAATTTTTGTCTAGTAGCATAAGGTCGTAAGTGCTATATACAGACTATTATCATATAATAAAACAATTATTGACTAGTGAGCCATAGAATATAATCTGATATTCTATGGCTCACTAGTCAATAATTGTATAATATGTGAAAATTGCTTTCGGGCCCAGGCTCGAGGTCAAGGCTGGACAAGGCGAGGCATCTGATTCCGCGGAATTCTTGTTTACTTATCTCCCTTTGTTGTTTCGTGCTCTGATTTTGTATCCAGAGCATAACTCGAACACCCTTTGGAATATTTGTATGCCCCACCACGATTGTGGAGGGGGCATTTAGTGTTACCCTTGTCCGTCCGCACACACGAATGGGTACTTGTTGTAAGCGTACGGGGATCTTATTGGGTAGGGTTAGGATAGTGTTGTTGGGTACTCTTGTTGGGTAGTTTTATAGAGTAAAAACCCAACAAGTATTCATTCGTAGGAACGTGCGTCCCGTCCTCCCGTCGTCCCGTCCGTCCGTCCGTCACAAAACTTTAACACTCGGGTAAATGTCTCATAATTTCTTCATCCTTCGACCGATCTCCTTCATATTACATATACACATTGCTCTAATGGTCCTCTACCGCCCTGTGCCAAATCCACGTTCGTCCTTCCCCCGCCAAGCCCAGGGTTAAGATCACATACTTAGTGCTTCAAAAACTTTAACGCTCAGGTAAATATCTTATAATTTCTGTTTTCTTTCACGGATCAGCTTCATATTTCACATATGCATTGCTCTAATGGTCCTCTACCGCCCTGTGCCAACTCCACGTTCGTCCTGCCCCCGCCAAGCCCAGGGTCAAGGTCACATACTTGGTGCTTCAAAAACTTTTAACGCTCAGGTAAAAGAAAATTTTGACTTGGAATTTGGCCTCATTTATTATCAAAGCGATATGTGGGACATCCGTGTTCTATGAACACATTTTCTAGTTTATTAAACTTCACACATGCATAGAAGACGACCCAAAGGTGTGTCGCACGTAAGAATGACAACTCTTGCGTCGTAAATTTCTTAGTTATCTCCCTTTGTTGTTTCGTGCACTGATTTCGTGTCCGGAGCATAACTTGAACACCCTTTGGAATATTTTCATGAAACTTCACACATGCATAGACCACGACCCTAAAGGTGTGTCACGCAAGAATGACAACTCTTGCATCACTAATTTTTTAGTTATCTCCCTTTGTTTTTCCGTCACTGATTTTGTCTCCGGAGCATAACTCGAACACCCTTTTTTCAAACTACGTGTGTATCTGGGGAATTAATACACATGCGCTTGTCGACACATGCGCTTGTCGACAAGCGTCCATTTCTAGTTTAGTAATTCGTTCCCACGAAATAACAATTCGTTCCCACGGGAACGAATTGTTATTTCGTGGGAACGAATTAATAAAACAAATCCATGTCCCCTGCTGGGCTGCGTAAATTCGACTGCATTGTTTTGGATAGTGGTAACGACGCTCATATGCTGCCACAACGTGTTTATAAATGATAAAGAAATGAAATATTCAAACGAACTATCAATATTTTTCACATGTTTATCACGTGGACTATATCAGTTTGTTATATAGATTGAATATAGATATATGGGTATACAAACGTTCAACGCCGTTGTTTGGAGATGGTAATTGCTTGAAGGTATGGTGTATATATCTTGCAGCAAAACACTTCTTAACAATTTATTGTGTTTAACATTCATTTAAACACAATTGTTATGCCCCCGGTCTCGGTAGAGCCGGAGGGTTCGTCGGAGTTTTTAAATTATGTCATATCTTCTATATCCCTTGAAGGATTACTTAAATATTTCAACACAGTATACCCATGGACAAATGCCACATATCCATGCTGCCCTTAATATGACATTGACCTTTTGACCGTGACAATTTTGACCTTTTCCCCACATTAACAAGTTCGCGGAGTTTCTCAATTCTGTCATAACTTCTATATTCCATGAAGGATTACTTAAATACACATCATACTTGTGGAAAAATGGCACACATCCATGCTGCCATTAATATGGCATTGACCTTTTGACCTTGGCAACTTTGAACTTTTACCCACATTAAGAAGTTCGCCGTAGTTTCTCATTTTTGTCATAATTTATATATCCTTTGATGGATTATATTTCAATACATCATACTTGTGGAGAAATGCCACACATCCACACTGCCCTTAATATGACATTGACCTTCATAAATGTGATTGTGAATACTTATCACTTTGGTTATTAACTTTGCCACAGTTTCTCCAATCTGCCACCGGGGGCATTCGTGTGCCGACAGGCCACATTTATTATCAGACTCTGCTCGGGAACATTAGTGATAAGCGAGCGAGCGTTGAAATTTATACGCGTTTCCTAGCATTGCCTGATAAACGTGACATCCAAGACGCTAGCCTGGTATACTACAACAGTGTCGAAACTTGTAAGCAGGACCTACACTCGGCATCCATCCATTAGCGCATGTTTGCCATTGTGGGTATAGTGCTGTCTGTTTCACGAAAGCTGCCCAAATTTTACGGCTATGTAAACCATGCAAAAACCATATTTTTTTCGATAATATTTAATTTTATGAACAAAATAAGAATGAGTGAAATTGGGTCCGCCATTAATTTTATTACGAAAAAATTATTTGTCTATGGGAATTTAATATGGGGAAAAATGAGGTAGAGGAGCTGGGAGAGGAGTACAAAAAATAATAAAAATAATTGGAAATTGACTCAGAAATGATCTTGGAAATGATCTAACTAAGAAAAGAAAAGTTAAATTTCTAAAATCGGTCCAGCATTTCTGAAATTCAAAAAAAATCCCCTTGTTAAATTCCCATAGACATCTTCACTCTCTGTGAAGATGTCTGGAGATTTAACTTGGGGAAAAAAACTTTTTCGTAATAAAATCAATATTGGACCAAATTTCACAAAATAAAAAGAAGGCTCATTCTTAAATTTTGTGAAGCAGACAGTAATATAACTTATAAGGGACAACACTACAGCGCGACGGCATATTATTTGTATGGCCAATGTCGTCGCTGATATCATACCACTCATATTTAGGTACAGACCGGCGTTTTCTTAGATAAGTTCTTGGAAGTGTGTCCAAGCGAAATAGCAACCAGGGTAGACCGGGATCAGTCTGCGCGGATGCGCAGGGTGATCTGGGCCTACCCTGATCGTAGACATAACGAGCTTTTTCTAGCATTCGCGAGGCTCATTAATGAGACGAACCATGCGAGTTTGTACGTAAGAAAATGTGCGATATCTAACAAAAATATTTACAAAATTTACGATATTTTTCGCAAGTTACCTGGAATGTTGACGAAATGGTCAAAGCATATCCTATGGAAATTGTGTCAATTTTCGACGTCATTTACGGAAAATATCACAGTTTCTGTAAATAGTTTTCATGACAAATCGAACATATTCTTAGGTACAAAATCACATGGCGTTTCTCAGTTATATTCCCGCCACTTGAGGTACCGCTGGTATCGATATGTTTACACGAACGTTCCACAGACTACGGATGTAGCCATGTAAACGCCAAGTGTGGAATCTGTTGTTAAGGTAAACACTGTCGCAAAACTCTTTCGCAATTGAAATGTAATATCAAAGTACTTAACCATGTTATAAACAAAGCGCATGTATCCGTGTGTGTAAACGTAAGTTCCTGGTCCATTTTATATAGAATATATTCTCTATAAACAAAATATGTTTAATTTTACTTTAAGGACCCGTTCTATACCTGATCATCGTTTGATTCAAAGATAATCGTAAATACTGCCTCGTTACTGTATCCTATGCGGCACATGTAGACATCAGCCAGTTTCACCTGTTCTACCGTTTGGCAAAGAACTCAAAATGTAAAGTAGAACATATGATCCAATGTAGCTAATCACATGTAGAAATGCCAGGATAACGGACTCGTATCAGTTATATTACACCAAACTGTAAAATATGTTAGTTTTTCTGGACAGGTTTGTGCCTGTGTTTTTAACATGAACTATCATTATATTTAGCCACATACACAGAAAATCGCACAGTCTATCACTTTTACCAGGCCAACAACACAACACATACCATATATATACCCACTACTGTACTCTGTTAATAGCTATCAAATCCAGTGACATGTAAGCAGTTACCTGAGTGTATTGTCTCCGGTGTCTACTCACCTACTATGCGAGTAAACATGGCTTTACCTATGGGTAACGTGTACACTAACATATTCTGTGTTAGTATCAGATTGAAAAGTTTACACATCAAAATTTATTTTGAGATTGATGGGAGAAATGCTCAGATATCTCGTCTTTTGTATAGTTTGCTGGCATAATATTAATAGCTTGCCGTTGTCATATCTGTCTAGTATGTATTGCACCAAATCTTATTTGGTTTTCTGTCGTATTGTTTGATGTATGTGTCAAACGCACGAAGTGGTGAAACTGTACGATGGATTGTACATACAAAAATGGCGGAGATGGCAGGTCAATGCTCCATATAGTATACAGTAACAAGACAATATTCACATATGTTATATTCGTATATCACATCACTCTTATGAATCAATTATCGTTGAAACCAAGTGTATCTATCTATTACCTAATACCTTAAAGGGTAACATGCGTGGTATACACAGGTGGAATGACTCGGACCTGTGATACAAAATGACAATTAAAAAATCCCATGTCCCCACCCACATGGATTCGTACGAATCCAGGTGGGTGGGGTAATGTACTTTTTTGAATGTGCATTTTTCTTAAGTCACAAGTCCGAGTCTTCAACCTGTGGCGGTATATAATACATGCATGGTCGATACTGGCTATGTTGTTGAGTCTGTGTCTTGGATGACGTATCAGGTATTCAAAATGTCTTTTTTTTCGTTGCCTGGACCTGTAAATGACACAAATCGTTACAACGTACCATTTCGTTTGATCAAATCACAAGTGGGTCGTGTTCCATTATAGCCTACACTTATGTCATGTTGTGACAACGGGACACGATTTGGTAATGCATATCTACTATGACTGTACCAGGAAGCACGTTCACTTGCGACAAGCCAAGTGATTGTATACCAAAGAAGATATCTCGTGAAAAACATTAAAGAAAACACGATATTTTCCGTAAATGGCGTTGAAAGTTTTACGAAATATTCAGAGCAAATCTTTATTCCGCATTTCGTGAAGTTTCGACGTTGTATACAAAAAATACGAGTATTACAATTTCATGGAAGCTCGCACTTCTTCGCAAATGACATGGCTCGTCGCATTTGTTAACACATAACTGTGCTTAATTGTGACACATGTATGAGTATACACATATAGAAATAACTTTCTAATATATTCACTACATGAATTAAAATTGAATACTGTCTGTTCCACGTGAACTTTTGGCTATTAAACACATTAAATCTAAAAATAATTTAAGTGTAAGTACTTTTTCATCAATAACAAAAAAGCCCCCTCCCCCCCTCCCCCCTAAAAATTAGTTGATGATGAAATTCCATCAAATATTGATTTAATTGCGAAAAAACGATTGATGGATGTATGGATGGAAGGATGGACTGTACAGACCTGTACACTTTGTTTTTAAAAATGTATGGTACGTGAGAGCTGACTCCGACCAAATTTGAAGCGACAATCTAGTGCTGACCGTACGATAGAATTGTCACATTTGACAATATATTGTATTCCGCAACCTACTACAGTAATAGCGGGAACGCGTTACCAATGTATTAAAAAATACGACCATTTTCTGAAATAAGCTGGGGCCCGATCCACTAGGCTTCTTACGATAAAATCGTTTTACGAACATTTTTTATTAATTTGCCTTGCACATTAGAGTGGTTAACAACATGGATAATACACTCAGGTAACTGCTCACATGTCACTGGATTTGATAGCTAATAACAGAGTACAGTAGTGGGGTAGATATGGTATGTGTTGTGTGGTTTGCCAAGTAAAAGTGATAGACTGTGCGATTTTCTGTGTATGAGATATTTATATTGGTGGTTCATGTTGTAAAAAACACAGGCACAAACCTGTCCAGAACACTGACATATTTTACAGTTTGGTATATATAATTGATAGGAGTCCGTTCTCCTGGTTTTTCTACGTGTGATTAGCTACATTATATCATATGTTCTACTTCACATTTTGAGTTCTTTGTGAAATGGCAGAAATTTTGAAACTGGCTGATGGCTGAAACACACAAAGATGGCCGACTTGGCCACTCCATGTGCCGCATAGGATACAGTAACAAGGCAGTATTCACATAATTATATGTTAACCCTTTCAACACCACATACCTCTATAGAGACAATGTTTCCAAACAGTGCAGATCCAGATGAGCCGGCTCGTAACGAGCCGTCTCATCAGGATCTCCACTGTTTGTTAATAATTTTAACGTCTCTATTCTATGAATGCGACAAAAAGACGTAAATCAATACGATTCCTAATTTTAACGCCGTATTTGGTTACTTACATTTTTGAAACTAACCGAAAATACAATGTAAATATAAGTAATAAAACCATGGTGGTTGCGTTTACTATATTATGACAACATTTGGTATGTTTAAAGTTTGCGAGGAGTCCTTCGGACTCTTCGAAAACTTTAAACAGACCAAACGTTGTTCATAATACAGTAAACGCAACTGTCCATGGTTTTATTCCTTAAATAAATGAGCATGTACTGTAACTTTACCAAATTCCATGCTTGCACATAAAAAAGACCTACCCATGAAATACATAGTTATACGATGTAAATAAAAAGGGGTCAATGGCTTTGGTATGGTATATACCTGGCACCAGGTCAGGTTATTCTAATTTCAGGGCTGAATATATTTTGTTCTCAATGTAACCTTGTTGATAGGCCGTTAACACCAATAAACAAACAAAGAAACTAATTTCAGGGATGAAGATAAAAAAAATTCTATGTAAATATTCTGTTCTGATTTTGGAATTCCCCCACCCAATGCAGCAAGTTAAATGTGGGATCGAACCCGTTGACCCGGCCTTATTACCGTAGCCGTTGACAAGTTACAGGTATGTGTATACTAGATACATACTTTCATCATGCATGTTGCACGACATTCGCACACGCATTTTGATATGAACGATTATAGATTTACAGTGGATTATTGATAAGCCGTTTTCGTGTCAGCAAAATGCAGCTGTTCACGGTTAGCATGTAATTCTCAATTGCCAGGTATATTTATAGTTAGGAAGTGGCAACGAGTAAGAACGGATGCTAGTTTTTGGTGAGTACGTTTTAGCGCGCTTATGGCATACCCTTGGCGTCTTAGTCAGCGTCTGTCCGTACGTCCGTACGTCCGTCTTCAAAAATTCAAAAAGCTATAAGGTTGGGGGGGGGGGAGATTTGTTATAATTTTTGTTTCCTTTCACCAAACGTATTCATATTTCACACTTCCCTTTCTCTAATGATTCACTATTATGCTGTATAAATTCACGACGCTCAGACCCCCGCTATCCCAAAGTCAAGGTCGCAATCTTAGCGCTTTCGCAAACTTAACATTAAAGTTTGTTCGTATACTATCAAAGCCTCGGCATGGGTGTTTATCAAGATCAATATTTTCATTCTACGCCCGACCCGTTCGGCCCCTGTGCCCAATGTGAAGGTCAAATTACATGTAATTTGAAATTTGCCTTAACTTCTTTTTTATTAGATTAAAAACACTATATCTCTGAAACCGATTCGCCAATTCATTCGGAAGTTCACATGTGTCTTTGTCATCATCCATATTTTCTTTTTATGCCCAACCCGTGCGGCCTCTGTGCCCGATGTCAAGGTTAAATTTCTTTCTTTTTGTTACGTCCGTTTGCGGACAGCGCGATATAGTCGGCACATTGGTACTATCAAAGTTCGTTTAGTACTATCAACTGCCTCGGTGGGCGCGACATGCGGGCTGCGGCCATCTAGTTTATACACAGACGTATATATTATTACAACTCAGATGAGTAGCAACAACAAATACTTTCGAGAGGAAATAAAGAAGAAATCGAAAATAATTCTCAGAAAATTTGCAAAGAAAAAACGATAACGTAAAGCATCCGGGGCCCGTTTCACTAAACGTCGTACGACTAAAATGTTCGTATGTGCAAATTTAGGATCGTCTGGAAATTTCAATTGATGGATTTACATTTATTGAGCAATAAATGTAAATCCAATAAGTGTTTAAAAGGAAACACTATACTTCGTACGAATAAGAAGTTTTTAAGTTCAAAATTGGAAGTTATAATAACATTTACAATTATAGCCGATGTTGATAGTGGATGCGTTCAGATGTAATAATGTGCACATGTAGGCGGAAACTATTAGCATTAGTTCAGATGTAATAATGTGCACATGTAGGCGGAAACTATTAGCATTAGTTCAGATGTAATAATGTGCACATGTAGGTGGAAACCTATTAGGCAATTAGTTTCAAGATGTTAATAATGTGCACATGTAGTGGAAAACTATTCGGCATTTAGGTTCAGATGTAATAATGTGGCACATGTAGGGGAAACTGATTAGCATTAGTTCAATGTAAAATGTGCACAATTGCGGAAAATTTTGACATTAGTTTCAATGTAAGAATGTGCACATGTAAGGCGAAAAATTAGTAGCATTAGTTCAGATGTAAATAATGTGCACAATGTAGGCGGAAACTATTAAGCATTAGGTTCAGATGGTAAAAATGTGCACATGTAGCGGAAAATAGGTTAGCTTATTCGGAATGTAATAATGTTTCCAATGTAGGCGGAAATAGGTAGCAATAGTTTCGGATTGTAATTAATTGTGCACAGTATAGGCGGAAACTATTAGGGCAATAAGTTCGGATGTAATTAATTGCACAGTTAGCGGAAACTATTAGCATTAGTACATATGTTAATAATGTGCACATGTAGGCTGGAAACTATTAGGCATAAAAAGTTCAGATGGTAATAATGTGCACATGTTAGGCTGAAACTATTACATTAGTTCAGATGTATTAATGTGCACAATGTTAGGCGGAAAACTATTTAGCATTAAGGTTCATATGTAATAATGTGGCTCAAAAAATGTAAGCGGAAACTATTTAGCATTAGTTCAGATGTAATAATGTGCACATGTAGGCGGAAACTATTAGCATTAGTTCAGATGTAATAATGTGCACATGTAGGCGGAAACTATTAGCATTAGTTCAGATGTAATAATGTGCACATGTAGGCGGAAACTATTAGCATTAGTTCAGATGTAATAATGTGCACATGTAGCGGAACTATTAGCATTAGTTCAGATGTAATAAAGTGCACATGTAGGCGGAAAACTATTTAGCATTAGTTCAGATGTAAAAAGTGCACATAGCGGAAACTATTAGCATTAGTTCAGATGTAATAATGTGCACAATGTAAAAGCGGAAACTATTAGCATTAGTTCAGATGTAATAATGTGCACATGTAGGCGGAAACTATTAGCATTAGTTCAGATGTAATAATGTGCACATGTAGGCGGAAACTATTAGCATTAGTTCGGTTAACCACGTTAATGTGAGAAGCAAATTAATAACAATCTTCGTAAGAACCTTTTTATCGTACGAAGTTTAGTGAAACGGGCCGCAGATGTAAATAAAAGACCTGTCTGTCTGTCTGTCTGTTTGATTGATCTTTATGGGGTTTGATTTAGGATAGGTTAGGGTTAGGAACCCCACAACGTATGTCTCGTTCGTAGCTACTTACATATCGGGTTGTTGAAAATTACCAATATATTATAGTGCAAGGCAATGTCTATATCCATGCATATGATTTTGTTCTAGTGGTGGAACTCGATGTCAACAACAATTTGGCTCACAAGCGGGCCAGCTGTTTGATGAACGTTTAACTAATATAAATTGTCATGTGTCACGGTTGAATAGTGAGCCGCCAACTGGTTAAATAATGGAACCAATTGCCTGCCTGCTTGCTACCTGTCATAACAGGTGAGGGTTGGAAAATACTGGAGGCCGTTTCACTAAACTTCGTAGGACTAAAATGTTCGTAAGTGCAAACTTATAATAGTCTGTACATTTCAAATTAACAATGTGTTCTTGTAAACAATGATTGGATTTACATTTATTGAGCATAGGCTGCATATGCAGCCTATGCTCAATACATGTAAATCCATCAATTGAAATTTACACGCTATTCTAAATCTGCACTTATGAACATTTTAGTCGTATGAAGTTTAGTGAAACTGCCCCCAGATATTCAAGAATGTAGTATCTACTTATTGACACGTGACTTGGTCTCTTTCCTTAGGGGTAACATAATAATAACAACACATTTTACTTTTGTAAACTCGCATCTAAACTTCGCCTTCACTTGTAATCAATATTTGCTATTATGACGTCATCCGACTAAGGGTTTGTATTATCAAATTGTGTAGACCTAATTGATGTCGATTGACTTATTTAACAACACATCAATACAGAAACGTCTAGATAATGTTCACTTGAATAATCAGTAGCCTATTTCACCAACATTGCAAAGTATACTTATCTAGCAAAGTATACTTTGAGGGAGAAATTTTCATTTTAGGGTAAATTTATTATTTTTCATTATACTGAATTTATTACATTATCACAGCCATCATTTTGGCTGTGATAATGTAATACATTCAGTATAATAATTCTGCATACTTTTAATCATCAAATATATGCAGTCGTTAGTTCTATATGAAATAATGCATTTCGGGGAAAATAAATGATTACTCCCTCAAAGTATACTTTGCTAGAAAAATATACTTTGCAATGTTGGTGAAATAGGCTACTGGTCCACACACTATTATGACGTCATCCGACAAAGGGTTTGTATTATTAACGTGTATATACCTAATTGATGTCGATTGACTTATTTAACAACACATCAATACAGAAGCGTCTATACAATGTTCAACCTGACCCCCCTCGGACAGGTGGATACGGGACGCGACCCCGTTGACCCGTCTGCGTGTAGACTCCCTGAGGCTTGTACCTCTATGTCAGAAAAGCGGACGTTAAACCCTATTCACTCACTCACTCACTCACTCACTCACTCACTCACTCACTCACTCACTCACTCACTCACTCACTCACTCAATTGAATCATCTGGTCTACACACTCTTGTAATGCCAATGTCTTAGTAGGTTATTGTGCAAACACAGCCATCAGTCCATGTTAACGGTGACGTCTACTGTCGTGTATGAACAATTTAGATGCGTCCCATTCATTCAATCTTTATTTCCACCTTTTACCCTTACTACGCTGAATTAAATGTTGTCGTCTGCTGGAAATGTTTTATTTTCAATATTTCTCGACAAAAACCTGGTTTTGACAGCATATGAGAATCGTCTCCACTGGAGACGATTCTCATGTGCTGTCAAAACCAGTTTTTTGCTAAGAATTAAAGCAAAAATGAAAAACAGCAGACGGCAATTTCCGTCAACAGCGTAGGAAGGGTTAAGGAGATTTAGCAGAAGTAACATACAATGCATGTAGAAAACATACACAATTTTCATGAGTGTAATATGATGTGTGTTGATATAGTTGTAAACCTACATCTACGTGCTACATATGAGTATGTCAGTATGTGGTGCGCCTCGACTGGCCAACTGGTCTCAGGACATGTGTGGTAGTTCTAATAGTGGTGATTCTGATTGTACTTTATAGTATATGCGTATGTACACATCGTTTGGTATGCCCCGGTTACAGGGCCATTCCGTCGCATCACGTACTACACGTGTCATTGTCACAATCACAATGACTTAATTCTCCATATGTTTTCAGAATATCTAGCAATTACACCCTGAACATATTCCGCACACTATCCACGATCATTCTAAAACAGTCAATTCGGAATGACAAAAAAACATCATCCAATAAATTAAATGTGGTGTGCGGGCCTATCAATACACATATCACACATTTTCTTTTGAAACCGGTACCAATGTAGTGAGCGGTAGCCATATCCATTGCATGAACAAAAGACAGTCAAGCTACGGAAACATATTGAAATTTGCCAACTTTCATAAATACGGTTCTTAAATTGACACAACTCTTGTCCCAGAAGCTTGTTGTTGACCAAAACAAACCCGAATGTAGCATTTTGCTTCTGGAAATCAAACCCTTTCTTGAGTAGTGAAGCAACCGAAATCTGTAAGGGGTCCAGCCCCCTTATATAATTTGGTTGCTTCACAGCTGAAGATAGAACCCCTTTTCTGAAATGCTACCGATAGACACTATTCAGTTAATGACGCTGTACTTCAGATTCCGTGTTGATAATTGATTCTAAGTTCTATATTCCACTCACAAGGAAGCGTATGAATGTTGCATTACATCATATTATACGAATAGTAGTAAGAATAGTACGAATATTATTGCTGTAGGGAGTAGGATTCTGGTGTGGTGAGGATCTGGCACCAGAAAATATTCTAATTTCAGGACTGAATACATTTTTTTCTGTAGATATTCACTCCTGATTTATGGATCTCGCCCCCGCCCCCGCCCTCTCTCCCCCCCCCACACACACCCAATATGTACATGTGAAGATGGTATTCGACCATGTTAACCAGGCCTGAAAAACCTGGCCGTTAGGCACATTACATAAATAAATACATCAGATGTTCTAATGGATGCGAACCGTTAATGTCAACCAATAACATCACAATTCCGCGGAAAATCACAAGAGGACTGAAAAATACATTTTAGGTAGAATTTGTAATTATCCCAACACTTTAACGTAGATAGTAATGTCGGGCTGTCAGTCAATGTGACATGGAAGATGGTCAGTCAACGCGACTTGCGAGATAACTGCTGTCTGTCTTCCATTATTATATACTTGTGTAACAGGTAGTAGTAATAGCAGTAGCAGTAGCAATAGCAGCAGCAGTAGTAGTAGCAGCAGTAGCAGTAGTAGTAGTAGTATCAGCAACAGCAGCAGTAGTAGTAGCAGCAGCAGCAGTAGTAGTAGTAGTATCAGCAACAGCAGCAGTAGTAGTAGCAGCAGCAGCAGTAGTAGTAGTAGTATCAGCAACAGCAGCAGTAGTAGTAGCAGCAGCAGCAGTAGTAGTAGTAGTATCAGCAACAGCAGCAGTAGTAGTAGTAGTATCAGCAACAGCAGCAGTAGTAGTAGTAGTATCAGCAACAGCAGCAGTAGTAGTAGTAGTATCAGCAACAGCAGCAGTAGTAGTAGCAGCAGCAGCAGTAGTAGTAGTAGTATCAGCAACAGCAGCAGTAGTAGTAGCAGCAGCAGCAGTAGTAGTAGTAGTATCAGCAACAGCAGCAGTAGTAGTAGTAGCAGTAGTAGTAGTAGTAGCTGCAGCAGCAGCCGTCGCAGCAGTAGCTCATTCGGAGTACTGCTATATAATTTCAGGCCCGTACGCAGGAATTAAATTAGTCGGGGGGGGGGGGGTGCGTTATCGACGACGAGAAGGGCTAAACATTTTTTGCACATCGACGGAGACCTCGGCAGATTAACCCACCCCTAAGTAACTGGAATGGATTTTGGATATGTTAATTTTGCAACCCAATCCAATAATCACAAAATGATTTTCTTTCAAAAAGTGCAAATCCTGATGAGACGGCTCGTCACGAGCCGGCTCATCTGGGTCAACACTTTTTGCATATACCACTATACAGGCCTGTGGTGTTGAAAGGGCTAAGGGTGTGCGTACGCACCCCTCGCACCCCCTCTTCGTACGGGCCTGAATTCAGAGGTCCCGGGTTCGTGTCCCACTACTGTAACAGTGTAATCGATTTTATTTCGGCCTGCGACACTTGTAATTCGCCCTGCACGAAGTCAAGACGATTCGGGTCAATTCCACATCAGCGATGACACAACACGTGTAAGAGGTCTCGGTCACGGTGGCTGTGCCTTACAACCACGGAACAGGCTAATTCACTCCCGCTAATGCTCACATTCCGATAACACACCCGGCTCTCCAGGCAACGGCGGTGACTGCGAAACACGCACAGGATGTCAAACTTTCGCTGGATCGGTTATAAAGTGGTTTAGTTGTTTCGCAGTAGTGGTGGGTTGTCTGTTGAGAGATGTAAGAAAGTCTGAAAATTTGGCAAAGCAGGGCCCGGTTGTTCAAAGCCTCTGTTAGCTGAACAGACTGTTAAATCCTTAACATTGTTAAGGATTTAACAGTCCGTTAAGCTTACAGAGATTTTGAGCAACTGAGCCCTGATTAGGAAACATTTACGTGAAATTTATTGTCAACTATGCACGTGAAGTAATCTATTTATGTGAAATTTATTGTCATCTATTTGTTAAGACGATGATTATTTTGGTGGTCATACGGAGGGTGCATGCGTGTAAATTTCATTTGCTTCGCAGCTTACCTTCCTTTGATGAAACCGCACAGAAATTGAGGACATTTACACTTTTGATTGACCTGCATGTTACATATACATGTATATTGTACTTTAATGTTGTCGCACCCGCTTGCGGACAGCGCGATATAGTCAGCACATTGGCGTATGTACGTGCATCGCGGTTAAAGTGTTTGGTTAAAGTTTTCGGTATGCTATCAAAGCCTCGGCGGTCGCGACATGCGGGATGCGGCCATCTAGTAATGTATATCATGCATGGGAAAAAAACACCATTATGTCATAGCGGATTCCTCGTAGAACTAAATTAACCAATTAGAGACGGGATACACTTATTGTAGTATGAGTATGAACCGTTTGAGAAAACAAATATCATATTGTATTTGTTCAATCTCGAATGTGTATGTTGTCACCACTCATTTGAATCGACGAGACAGTTCAAGTTAGTGGTAACAGCATACATGTATGGAGACACATATTGTATACGTATTGGTTTAAAACGTACTGCATTATTTTTCCTAGAACACCATTTAGGCAACCGTTCCATTGTATTTGTTTCGCTGTTAACGTGCGTAGCCGAGATGCACAATCATATGTAAGCCCTGGATCGACTTCTGACTTCAATACTTCTAGCTTCCTTACTTCCTACTTCCTTACTTCAAACTTCATTACTTCCTACTTCTAACTTCATTACTTTGCTTCTAACTTTTTACTTCGAACTTCTAACTTCATCACTTCTTACGTCTAACTTCCTTTCTTCTAACTTCCTTGCTTCTAACTTCATTACTTCTTAGAAGTAATGAAGTTAGAAGTAAAGAAGTAAGGAAGTTATAAATAAGAAGTAATGCAATTAGAAGTAATGCAGTTAGAAGTAAAGAAGTTAGAAGTGAGACGTAATGAAGCTAGAAGTAATGAAGTTAGAAGTAAGGAAGTAGGATGTTACAAATAAGGAAGTTAGAAGTAATGAAGTTAGCAATATTGAAGTCAGAAGTCCCTCCAGGGCTTCCATACAAACACGTGACGACCAGCCATTAAGCATACACCCGTGATAAAGTTGGAATTGAAGGGTTTGTGTGTCTTTATTTAACTTTCTCGCCGCCCGATTGTGCAACAAACTGCATTAAAGATAACACGCACAGTATTCAAAACACGCGGAGTTATGACAGTTCCCATATCAGTATAGTACGGAAGCCCATTAGGGCCACTTCACTTTTTTTTTTATCTTTTCTTGAAATTTCGAGATCTTTTCTTGAATTTTCAAGATGTTTTCTTGATTTTCAAGTTCTTTTCTTGAATTTTCAAGATCTTTTCTTGAACATATTTTTTCTTGAAAATTCAAGAAAAGATCTTGAAAATTCAAGAAAACATCTTGAATAAATGGAAATTAAAAAAAAGTGAAGTGGCCCTAATGGGCTTCCGTAGTATAGACTCAAACCAATCGGTAGAAATGGTAGACATAACAAGTGTGTCCGTGGGTGGTGGTCGGGCGAATGAGACGGCGTACATTAACGGTATGGGTTCCTCCTTATAGGAATAACGATTTGCCTGGTTTGGCCCTCCGGTACGTTTTTATCTTTGGCTGTTTAGTTACCTGGGAGTTGAATTGGGTTATTGCCCATTATAAATGTAGTAAGATTATTACTGATCCTACTGCTTTTGGGAGGGACCAAGTGATTCTGGTGTGGCGAGGACCTGGTATCAGATCAGGATTATTCTGATTTCAGGGCTGAATATATAGTTTTGTTATTGTAAATATTCAGTTCTGATTTTGGGATTTTCCCCCAATTTTTACTAGTACTTGAACATGTACATGTACTTGTACAGGTAATATATGGGATTTAGTGCTAAACCCATTGACCCGTCATTAAATGACCTTAGTTGTTGATATGCCGTTAAACCCCAACAAACAAACAAACAAACAAACAAACAAACAAACAAGTGTGTCCACCTCGTCACATTGGAGACACGCCATGTGATTTTGTACCATCGGAAATCTGTGTAATTTCATGAAATATGTTTACAGAATTTGCAATATTTTCCGTAAACACAATTGACACAATTTTCAGAGTACATGCGGCGCATGAAATTTTTGTCAACTTTTGACTTTATAACAAAATATTGTACATGTTGTTACTGATCACCATAGCACTGCTCATGTTCTAGGTATTTACCACGGTAACTTCCGAGCAGCCACGCCACGGCGTAAATTAATTTAATTTAATTTCCTTACATGAATCACGATTTGCCTGGTTTGGCCCTCTTTGGCTCTTTTGTTATCTGGGAGTTCAATTGGGTTATTGCCCATTATAAAAGTAGTAAGATTATTTCTGATCCTACTGCGTTGGGAGGGGGCCAAGTTATTCTGGAGTGGCGAGGACCTGGCATCAGATCAGGATTATTATGATTTTGGGACCCCCCCCCCACATTTGTACATGTACTTGAACATCTACATGTACTTGTACAGGTAATATGTGGGGTTTAGTACTAAACCCATTGACCCGTCCTTAAATGACCTTAGCTGTTGATAGGCCGTTAAACACCAACAAACAAACAAACAAACAAACAAACAAACAAACAAATTGCCAGCATTACATACTCCGCAGTCTATATAGATTCAAAGATGGAGAATGTGTTATGGAACAGCTATCTCACAGTAATCATTATTAGACTGCGTTCTGTCGGGTGGGTGGAAGGTGTGGTCGCGCTAAATGAAATAAACTTTACCCGCAGACGTACGGTGGCTCGTGGGGGAGCATTTCGTCTCTTCAATCATTCGCCGCACAGAAACGAAGATTAAGCACCTTAAATTTCTTGTATTCGTTTCTACGCTGCGAGACGAAAATGGAGAACTTTAAAGTTCATTCCTTCGCCTCGTAGAGACGAATATGAAGAACATTAAATTTAGTTCCTTAATTTCGTACGCCAGGTAGAACGAAGATTACGAATGTTATTGTTCGTACATGTACATTCTTTACACGCGACGTAGAGACTGACGTTAATGACATTTAATTTCGTTCCTTGGTTTCTACACAGCAGAGAGACGAAACCCAAGAATCATTAATTTCTACACTGTGTAGAAACAAAAAAATATCAATTGACATTTTCTTAATCTACGCCGTGTAGAGGCGAACATAAACAACTTAAATTTCGTTCCTTCGTTTCTACGGGACGTAGAAACGAAGGAACGAAATGTAAGATGTTTAATGTTCCTATCCACATGTATGCGGCGGAGAAACGATTGATGAAATGTCAATAATGAGCCACCATGGACCGCCCTAAATACGAGCGTGGTTTATATCATGTCCATTCATACCAGTCCGTCTGTTATCAGTTGATTGTATACAACACGACTTGACGTTTTCTATTATATAGGAATGATATGCCGTATTTCAATTAATGTCAAACTCATAAGCTTAGGTGTACCACGAATATTTTATCTCGGCCTACGCGGTGAAATCTAAAAGAGGTTGAATTGTTAACCAGTGTTTATCATTCATATATGTGACATATAAATTGTGAATTATTATTACATTATTATCTGTTTATAATGTTAAACTTCTGGCGTCTGAGAACCATTAATTAATGTTTACATATGATAGTCTATGACATTTTTATATGCTAATTGTGTTTTCTTAAACTGTGGATACGTGTATTTCGGAAACTTTAAAGTACTCGACTACTGTTAAACAAAATAACATCATTATTCATTAACAGGAAATACAAAGAAAGCACAATGTAATTACGTTTACAGTTGGACGTCACATACTGGCCTGTATACGAGTGTAATATATTTTACAATAACTAGATGATGTAGCTCTGGATTGCAAACCATGGCGGACGACACATCATATTACAGAAGGTTCGTCCTTTAGTTAACGGAACGCCTTCATAGTGCTCAATCCAGGCATTAAATTACCTCCCTTGTCAATTTCGCCGAATTTGATTTCGAAAGTCAGTACTATTTTCCGTAAATGGCGTGAGTGAAAAGATGACAGCAAAAGTCATACCTCATGCGGAATTAGATTCCGCATGAGCTCTGAATTTTGTGTCAAGTTTCGGCGTTATTTCTGGAAATAGTTCATTTTTTACTACATCAATTTCGGCGAAAATCGTTGATAGGATTAAGGAGGTAGTGCCAGAGCCGGGCTGCTATTGTTTTCATTAATCACCCGCAATAACACCAGCGTGTTACGAAATTCACAATGGCTATACTGTGGGTATTGCATGACATCTGTATTTGACGTTAAACTTCCTTTCACAGTATAAGTTTAAAAGTTTTAATTTTTATGCCACCGGGTTTCGAAGAAACGGGTGGCATATAGTGTTTGGACCGTCCGTCTGTCCGTCCATCCATCTGTCCGTCCGTCCGTCCGTCCGTCACACTTTTCGGTTAACCACTTTGTCACAGTTTCTCAAATATGCTGCAGGTGGCATCCGCATTCGACAGACGCATTTCTTGTTTATGTTAATTTCTGACGTTAAAATTTGAAACTCTGTATCGCGTGTACACGTACAGCGAATGAACTATTTCTTTATACTGGACTACTTTTGCCGCCTTGGCATTTTAGCACCATTTAGTGTTGTCTAACCTACAGGCGTAATGAGCTAAATACTCGACGGCAACGGAAATTTTGTCAATAATACGTTATTTAAAATTACAGATTCCTCAGAGGTCAACCGAAACGTGACCAGAAGGAGTCTGACATGACGAATGCACGGGGACCGAGTACCCGTGTGAAGGAAATCGACGGCCTCGACTCGTCCAAGATCGACAACTTCCCGTATTCTTCATTAAAGCTGCTCGGCAGTCTCCAGATTGGGCTCGGGGTCACGTGTCTTGTGATCGGCCTCGTAGATTTGTTCCTCTTCCTGTACGTGTACCGGGACTACAACAACGACACCATGACCGCAATGACGATGGTCTGTGCACCAGTCTGGTGTGGATTATGGGTAGGTCACTTAAATATGTATAACATGAATTTTCTGGCGGACTCGTCGGGCGACAGTCTACTGTATAGAGAAAAGTAGGTTAGTGCCCTGAATGGGAAAAAATATCTGGCAAGGCTTAGGAAACGGGATGGGCGAGGCTCCGCCGAGCACATCCCGTTTCCGTGCCGCGCCAGATATTTTTTCCATTCACGGCACTAACCTACTATTCTATTTATCCCGTCAACACCTACAAATGGCTTTAAAATGCAAACAAATAACCCCAGTCACAGCACATATTCATACGCAGTGATTAGGTCGTATTAACAGGATAACAAAAATGTTTCACGGCACAGTGTTTCACGGCACATACGCACTGTGTTGACGGGAAAAATACTAATACAGTGGCAACTCTAAACCGGACACCAATTATTTTTTGATGAGTTTCTTGGTAATTTATCTCAGGTAATAATGTCTGTTCGTGATCGTATAGCACACAACTATGGCTCATAATCATCAAATTCCTGATTTACAGTGAAACCTCTCTAAGCCGGACACCCTGGGGACCTCACAGGGTGTCCGGTTTAGAGAGGTTCCACAGTAGTCCACGTTAATTCTGTCGTCGTGCGCGTCCACAAACTTAATTCACATTGGGGGTAAATGTCTTATAACTTCTGCTTCCATTGAAGGTACTGCTTGATATTTCACTAATTAATTTTCCTCTAATGGTCCGCTTTCTTTCTATGAAAATTCCACGAACCAGTAGCAAATGCCTCGTCCGTGGCGGAAGTATTGTATTTATCCCGTCAACACAGTGCGTATGTGCCGTGAAACACTGTGCATTGAAACATTGTTGTTATCCTGTCAATACAACCTAATCACTGCGTATGAATATGTGCGGTGACTGGGGTTATTTGTTTGCATTTTAAAGCCATTTGTAGGTGTTGACGGGATAAATAGAATAGTAGGTTAGTGCCGTGAATGGGAAAACTATCTTGCGCGGCACGGAAACGGGATGTGTTCGGCAGAGCCTCGCCCATCCCGTTTCCTAAGCCTTGCCAGATATTTTTCCCATTCAGGGCACTAACCTACTATTCTCTATAGACCATAGCAGCCTATGAGAGGTATTCACATTTATTCATTGTCTTATTATATAACAGCTGTGCAAACTTGGCTTTGTTTCATACCAGGTTTCATACACAGAGGCGCCGGAGCTGGGGCGGCAGGGGCGGCGGCCGCCGCCCCAATATTAATAATAAAAATAAATCTACACAAATGTGTATGAGACACCTATTAAAGTTGTATCTTAAATGCAGCAGAATGCAGGAAATGGCATCTAGAATTTAAAAAAATCTGGGGGGGGGGGGGAGGGGGGGGGGGGGGGGGGCCATGCACCCAGACCACCCTACCGCTCCTTCGCTTCGCTCGGGTCGACATTCGCCTCCCTAATATGTATTTGCTTCCGGCGCCCCTGATACAAGCAGTTTAAATGATTTAATCACTGTTCATTCATCAGTCATAATGTACACTATTTGTTAAATGTTTCAATCAACCACACACGATTGAAATACGCAATGTGTATGACGTTTTGCAAACACTTGCCATTTCCTGACTAAGATTATTTGTTAATATTTGCCCAGGAATTAAGTATGACTGTTCATTTCATGTTCATTTCTGCTTCTGGTTGGACATTTACGACATGATATCGTTTTATTGTAATATATTTTTATCTCAGTGGTATTGATATTGATCATGTTTATCAATAAAAAAATTAAAAACAAGTGCATCGTTATCGCTAAGCTAATCCTCTCGCTGGCAGCCTTGACAATAATATGAAACATTAGTTTTCAGTGACATTCACATTGGGTGATGATGGCTGTACGGGAAACAAAGCACCATCTATATAGACACACATTGTGGCCAACTATTATCAAATTCTGTGAAGCGGTTCATACGTTTAAATAAACGTTAAAGCATTTGCCTTACACATAAGGTGAATATAAGTCCTCAGTGATATTGACCTATAGTCTGTTTCACGAAAGCTGCCCAAATTTTGCGGCCGTATAAACAATTCAAAAACAATATTTTTATCGATAATATTAAATTAAAGGAAAATTTAAGAATGTGCCTTCTTTTTATTTCGTGAAATTTGGTCAAAAATTTATTTTATTGCGAAAAAACAATTTCCCCATGTTAAATCCCCATAGACATCTTCACTCTGTGAAGATGTCTATGGGGATTTAACATGGGGAATTTTTTTATAATTTTAGAAATACTGGACCGATCTTTAAAATTTAACTTTTGTTTTCTTAGTTCGATCATTTCCAAGCTATCTAGCCAGGTTTTGGAGTCAATTTCCAAAGATTTTCGTTTTTTGACTCCTCCCACAACTCCTCTACCTCTTTTTCCCCCATTTTAAATTCCCATAGAGATATCAATTTTTCGTAATAAAACCAATATTTGACCAAATTTCACGAAATAAAAAGAAGTCTCATTCTTAAATTTTCCTTTAATTTAATATTATCGATAACAATATTGTTTTTGAATTGTTTATATGGCCGTACAATTTGGGCAGCTTTCGTGAAACAGACAGTAGGGTGGTCGGCCGTGGGTCGTATGCAGAAGAGGGAACCATATCTAGACACACATTGTGGCGAAACATTATACAAGTCGATGAAGTGGTTCATAAGTTATTGCAAAATTAAATGTGTTACTAACGCACGGACGCACGCATACCGCCCGTCCGCACATCCGCCTACACATACACACGCACGCACGCACGCAAACACGTACGCACTTACCTGGACTAACCTCTATACCATTATGCCTATTGGCGAGGGGGTAATAAAAACGATTAGCCTTTGTTGGTCTTTTGTACTACGAACCTTACACTTGCATGACAGTGTACTCAGTAAAAACACAATTCAACACATCTATGTACACGGTATCAGTGGTTAATCAATTAAATACATTTATTTTGAAAATCGAGCCGATAACCCTGATTCGCTGAAAAGAACGCAGAATACATTTAATGTATTCTGCGTTCTTTTCAGCGAATCAGGGTTATCAGGCTCGTCTCGGGAACAGTATGAATTCCTCGGCAAGCCTCGGAATTCATACGCGTTTCCTAGCATTGCCTGATAAACCTTGTTATCAAACGACACTAGCCTGGTATTCTTTATTTGGTTTGTCATTTCTATCCGCAGTTCATTGTGGCGGGTTCGATGGGTACCTGCATGTCACTCCAACAGAAGACCACGCTGTCATACTTCGTAAGTATGACTTAGTTCTAGACGCTGAAAATGTCACAGGTATTGCTGTGGAGATTGTAAAGAAAATCTGCTGTAAAACTAACACATTATCCAGGTGTATGATCACGTGGTTACAACAACAACAGCAACAAGTACTGAAACTTCCAGCAGCCATCCGATTCAAAGTACGTATTATTTTATTTTGTCCTTAATATATAACGGATTTTGATGGAATATGGCGCATCAAACGCGTCTTGTTAAGCTGCATGTGATAGTCCCGGTACTTTGGCCCAAATTTGTGTCGTTTTTGTGAAGACTACTGACACGGAAATCGATTCTTCGCAAAAACGACATAAGTATGTGCCGAACTCCCGAGACCACCAAATGCAGCTCATCAAGGCGATTTTGCTGCGCCATATTTCATCAAAATCCGTTGCCTATTAAGGAAGATATCGAATAATACTTACTTTGGAGTGGGAAACACAATGTGTATGGAGTCCATATTAGTCAGTGCCCGAGCAACGTTTCACCTCGCAAAATAGTTCATTGTTATAACAACTCATTTGTTTATTTTCAGTGTGTTTTGTATATTTTTTGAGGCACATATAAATTGCGAGTGATATACGTATATAATAACAAATGTGTGCCACTCGTTTCGCCGCGCAACGATATTGCGCTCTAAAGACGCACAATATTGCACGTTGCGGAACTCGTTCATATATCCACATAGGAATCAAATAACCTATAATTATCACATCGTGACACATTTCCGGGTGTTGTATTAACACAGCTCGTGCTGAAGCTCGCGGATTATCTCCTCGTACATGCGGACGAACCGTGATCTAACTTATACATATACAGTGAAGCCTCTCTAAACCGGACACCCTGGGAGGTCCCCATGTTGTCCGGCTTAAAGAGGTTTCACTGTAAATAAGGCATTTGATCATTTTGAGCAATAGTTTTGTGTTATGCGATCATGAACAGACATTATCACCTTAGACAAATTACCAAGAAACTCTTTAAAAATAAGATCGCATGTGTTTTCTTGGTGTCCGGTTTAGATGTTTAGAGAGGTTCCACTGTACTGGTTTTTCATGTGTTTACAGAAATTGACGTTCATGGTTCTCAGCTTACTGTGTACCGTCATGTTTGCGCCTGCGCTGTTGGGAACCGAAACATACATCGTTGTTCTGGTGAGTATCATAGCAATGCCAATTCTGTCTTTTATCAGGTAACTAGCTTTGTATTGACCGAATGCATACTGACTGATAACATAATACTGTATCAGTCATTGACCTGTAGCCGATTTCACCAACATTGCAAAGTATACTTTTGTAGCAATGTATACTTTGAGGGAGTAATCATGTATTTTTCCCGAAATGCATTATTTCATATAGAACTAACGACTGCATATATTTGATGATTGAAAGTATGCGGAATTATTATACTGAATGTATTACATTATCACGGGCCAAAATGGCTGTGATAATGTAATACATTCAGTATAATAAAAATTAATAAAGTTTCATTAAATTGAAGATTTCTCCCTCAAAGTATACTTTGCTAGATAAGTATACTTTGCAAGTATGCGGAATTATTATACTGAATGTATTACATTATCACAGCCAAAATGGCTGTGATAATGTAATACATTCAGTATAATAAAAAATAATAAAGTTTCATTAAATTGAAGATTTCTCCCTCAAAGTATACTTTGCTAAATAAGTATACTTTGCAATGTTGGTGAAATAGGCTACAGGTAACGAGCTTTGTATTGGCCGAATACATACTGACTGATAACATAATACCGTATCAGGCATTGACCAGATACGGACATGGTCAAGTATTGATTTTATTACGGGAATTTAACATGGGGGAAAAGATGTGCTGGATGAGTCGAAAAACTAAAACATATTGGAAACTGACCATGAAACCTTGCTAAATAGCTTGTCATTGATATAACTAAGAAAAACAAAAAGTTGCATTTTAAAAATCTGTCCACTAATTCTGAAATTATAAAAATCGCCCCCACCACCACGTTAAATCCGCATTCTATGGGAATTTAACATGGTCAAATTGTTTTCTTCACAATAAAATCAATAGTTAACCAAATTTCACGAACTTACAAAGAAGGCTCATTCTTAAATGGTGATAAAATTCAATATTATCGAAAAATATATAGTTTTTGTAGTGTGTATATAGCCGTAATATTTGGGCAGATTTCGTGAAACTGACAGCAGTAGATACTTCCACTGACCATTTAAAGGTACATGCATGCCCACTCAGTAGGCCCAACATGTTTTTATATGAGTTAAATAAGTGTATAGTTATGTCACTATTCCACCAGTTATAAAAATTACGAGTGTCCGCTACACAGATATAATTATTTTACTGATAGTGACGCGCGATGGTATCATGTTATTTTCATATGCAAATGAGGCATGATATTTTTTTTTCATTATTTATACTAATTAAATGCGACACCTGAAAAGATAATATTTTCGACAGATTATAAAGTATGATAATTGCATATCGAAAAATAAATACAGAACATAAATAGTAATGTCCGTTAACATTTTAAGGAAACACGGTTATCGCCCCTGATGTCAGTGTGGAAATTTACTTCTGATATAAAATGTATAATAGTGCCAATCAATATACGGGGTACCGGTAATGGTGAATGAATGTTTATTTTGCCAGAAAATGTCTCAGATGATATAAAGAACAGTGCCTACTGAGTGGGCATATACCTTTAATTCGTATTATAACGGACCCTGTCTATCGCGTTAAGAGGTGTCGCTGTATCTTTAGCAGCTTGAAGTTTCACTCCATCAAAGTCGTTAAATTCAAGTTTACCTTTATATTAGAATACATGCTGAGGCGTCGTGAGCCCTATTTCAGCGCACCCGGCTGACTGTCATTGTGGCTGGAGAAATGGGACAATGACTTGTGCAGCAAGTGTAAATCCAGATCAATCTGTGCATCCACACAGTCCGATCAGGGTCTGCACTGTTCGCCATTTCATCAATGAAACATCCGTTATGCTTCTAGCAAGTGCTATATATCGTTATCCGGCTACATGAGTGTGCTATTTGACCAGGAGCTACACTGGTCACTAGTCACGTACGCCCCATTTATCCAGTCTCAGTCACATTTCTGTCCTCCTATGAAGTTACAGTGGGGTCAGCGTGTAAGTGCACACACGAACGAACACGACAGGTTGGTTCGCCACCCACCCAAGTGTATGTTGTTACCACTCAGTTGAACCGTATCGCTTTCGAAGACGGTTCAATTTTTTTAACTGAGTGGTAACAACATACATTTTTGATGCGAAATGAGAAAAAATGCAGAACAATATTTACATTTTTTTTATACATGAAATACAGTGGGGTCAGCGTGTAAGTGCACACACTAACGAACACGACAGGTTGGAACGCTGACCCCACTGTATTTCATGTATTAAAAAAATGTAAATATTTTTCTGCATTTTTTCTCATTTCGCATCAAAAGTGTATGTTGTTACCATTCAGTTGAACCGTCTCGGCGAGACGGTTCAACTGAGTGGTAACAACATACACTTTGGGTTGGTAGCGAACCAACCTGTCGTGTTCGTTCGTGTGTGCACTTACGCGCTGACCCCCCACTGTACCTCCCTTGTCATGTTGACGAGTCACAGGGCTCTAGTTAGGACTAAGGTAGTTTCAGTCGCCAATCGAACAATAGGCAAATTTCCGTAAGTCCATGTTTGAGAGTCTAAACCATGGTTTATGCTTCCAAGCCTTAACTTAAACAAATACGCCCCCATGCTACCCAGTGATTTTCCTTGAAGGAACTGTTTCCTCATAGACGTTCGCGAGACGTAATTGACGTCACGTATTGACGTCATTTCGGGCGAAGAAACAATTCATAAGCTAACGTCAAACTTGACAATGTTATAAGCTGGTCTAAGAGAAAATTTCACATTTTTCGTAGAGCATGCAATATACTATGTATTCCACTACCATTTTGAGATACCGGATTTATTTCTCTTGACAGCTGTAAATCCGACAAAGAAACGAGTGCGGAGATGTCTCGGGAAATAAATCCGGTATTTCAAAATGGTAGTTCAATTAACTCTATCTCTCCAGTCACAACCACATATTAGTATCTCTCTATACTGTTACAGCGGTACGATGACGCCGAGCAGGCATCCGAATGGATGTTGCCTCTCGCCATCGCGTTCTTCGCCCTCAACGAGTTGATCTGCGCCCTCATTACATGCAGCATCTGCTGCTGTTGTTCCGCCCTGAACCAAGCAAAGGTATGTGACATTTTAACCATGTCAAACTGGAATAACTGGACTCGATTTTGATTTGTTTATTTTCCGATCAATCCAATAATCACAAACTGGTTTTCAGACTAGTCCATTTAAGCAAAAAGTGTGTGTGTGGGGGGGGGGGGGGGGGGGGGGGGTTGCTGCCGACGAACTTTTGGCTGTTAAACACATTCAATCTAAAAAATATTTAAAAGTAAGTACTTTTTTATCAATAAGAAAAGTCACCCTCACCAAAAAAATGTTTAATCAAATTCCATCAAATATTGATTTTATTGCGAAAAAAAGATTTTCCTATGGAAATTTAACATGGAGGCTAAAAACGTATATTTTTAATTTTTTTTTATTTCTGGACAGATTTTCAAAATCTAACTTTTGTTTTCTTAATTACATCATTTTCAAGCTATCTCGCCAGGTTTCGGAGTCAGTTTCCATTTTTTTTGAAATTTGAAAATTGACTCCCCATGTTAAATTCCCATAGGAAAATCGTTTTTTTGCAATAAAATTGATATTTGTAATAATTTCATCAACAAACTTTTTTTGGGGAGGGTGACTTTTTTGGTATTGATGAAAAAGTACTTACTAAAATTGATATTTGTAATAATTTCATCAACAAACTTTTTTTGGGGAGGGTGACTTTTTTGTTATTGATGAAAAAGTACTTACTTTTAAATATTTTTTAGATTTAATGTGTTTAATAGCCAAAAGTTCGTCGGCAGAAAAACGTGGAACAGACAGTAGAATGATGGTCACGGCCTGCATGTCGCCCACGCCGAGGCTTTGATAGTATGACGAACAATCTTAACCAAAAACTTTAACCAAAAACGTTAATCCGGAAAAACGTACGTACGCCAATCTGCCGACTATGTCGCGCTGTTCACAGGTTCTGGAAGAACGGTAAATATTTCGGTGTTTTATGGGTTATTTCCGTAATATCTGGTGGTTTCGATGCATTTTTACCAACATACAATTTACGTCACCTCCCACGAGTTACACGTATTTGGGTATGTTGACAGTAAAAAATGGGTCCGAAAGCTCGGAACGGTGAATGTGTATATAATTGACGAGTTCTGTCGTGTGTAAGCATTGAGCATTAGTATTTGCACAAAACTATGTAAATTGAATACCCAAAATTCACCCAAAATACCCATATGACACCAAGATACTGACCATGTGTTCAAACACCTGTGCTGAGAATCAAACATCACCGAAGTTCTGTGGAATTTCTCAATAATGTAGTAATATACTTGTTGTGACCATGGTACTCTCTTAAAGAATCATGTTTTCAACATGAAACTTCAATACATTAATCCTTACACTGCTGAATTGTCTGCTCATTATGTTCTATTTTTCGTTTTTGTCTCACCGAAACCATGCATTGACAACACTTGAGGATCATTTCCAATGAAAATGATTCTAAAGTGCTGTCAAACCATGTTTTTATTTAGAAAGATGGCGAAATATAAAGCAACAGCAGGCGACAATTTTAGTGTGCAGCAGTTTAAGGGTTAAACTTGAGCACTCCACTACCGAATCTGTTGTAAACTATTGTACTTGACTTACCCAAGGTGCATGCTCACATGGTTAACACAACAACAACAACAATGGCTGAAAGTTTTGAAAACGCGCCCACGCCAAAATAAGTATTATTTGATATGTTCCTTAATAGGCAACGGATTTAATATGGCGCAGCAAATGCGTATTCGTCAGCTGCATGTGGTGGTCCCGGGAGTTCGGCACATACTTATGTTGTTTTTGCGAAGAATCGATTCACGGAAATCGATTCTTCGCAAAAACGACAGAAGTTTGGGCCACATTACCGAGACCACCAAAATGCAGCTTAACAAGACGCGTTTGATGCGCCATACTTCATCCAAATCCGTTACATAATACAAACAAAATAAAAGAATACGTACTTTGAATCGGAGGGTTTCTGGAAGCTTCAGTACTTGTTGTTGTTATTGTTGTTGTTGTAACCACGTGATCATACACCTTTTTACCACTGACTGAGAATATCACCACGGTGACGCCGTCTCCTTTGTCATTGTCAGGTTCGTGTCGTGTACACAGACAACATGGACGATGTTCGATCAACGACAGACGACAAACGCCGGCTGACAACACCGGAAATATTTCTCGCCGCGGATGCCAGAAATCAACACCAATACGCAGGCGCACATGATTTTCAGTCTGCACGGTCGCCGCGCGTGATTATAAATGATGACGACAACCTTCCGACGTTCGGCGCCCGTGGCTACGAAAACTCGCGGCTAAACCTTCCCGTACAGCGGCCGGAAGCCAGGCAGGATCAAGGACGCTACTATTCCCGACCGCCGACATACGATCCAGGGAACCAGTACCACCAATTCAGGCGCCTCATGCTTCCGGGTGATGCGCGAGACCCGAATCGGCGATAAACGGGGGAGACACCGAGTGATACAGACTGTGATACATAGACTGTGATATAGACTTTAACCACATCAAAAGTAGTACATTAAAAAAATAAGTCAGATTTGTTATGCCATAGACACTATTTGCTTGCATAAACCAGTCAATTGATGTACTAATCTACTTCACAGGCATGTTGCTGTATCATTTACATCAGTTTCAATCATATGCTTTAGGATTATTTTGTAAGTCGGAGCATGTTTGTCATGTGAGGCTGTTTCAATTTCAGCCGCGACTTTTGAGCCACCACCAGCGTGTTAACAGGAGATTTAATTTATCTTTCTTAACACTAATTAAAGCTATATTTTAATTAGTGAATATCCAGGAGCAGAATGGGTGCAGGTTATGGGAAAATAGGTCCCACAAAATGCATACGAAAAATGAAAGTAGCAAAGAATAGCAAAATGTGTGGTCATTGGTTAGTTAAAGGTACATGCCCATTTAGTAGGCACAAACTGTTATTTATAGGAATTAAAGGTACATGCCCACTCAGGAGGCACATAATGTTCTGTACAGGAATTAAATAAGTGTATAATTGTGTAACTACTCCACCAGTTCTAAAAATTACAAGTGCCCGCTATACAAATATAATAATTTAGTAATATTTATTTTACTGATAGTGACGCGCGGTGGTATCAGGCTATTTTCATATGCAAATGAGGCATGGTATTTTTTAATTATTTATACTACTTAAATGTGTCACCTGAAAAAATAATAGTTTCAACAAATTATAGAGCGTAATCATTGCACATCAAAAAATAAATACAGGTAATAAATAGTAATGTCCGTTAACATTTTAAGGAAACACGGTTATCGCCCCTGATATCAGTGTGGACAGTTATGTCTGATATAAAATGTATACTAATGCCAATCAATACGTGGGGTAATGGTGAATTAATTTTTATTTTGCCAGTAAATGTCTCGGTTGATGTCTCTGATATGAAGAATATTTGGTGCCTACTGAGTGGGCATGTACCTTTAATATAGGAAAAAATAATGGTGGTGGTGGGCCTGTTATGAGGCAAGCCAGTGACTGTGCGCCTAACGAGATGTACCCTATCTCTTGAAATATATTTACAAAATGTACGATCATTTCCTTATATGACGTCAGGACTTGACGAAGTATTCAGAGCAAATTTCCACATTTGCTATTCGAATTACATCAACTGTTGACGTCATTTACAGAAAATATCATAGTTTCTGTATATAGTTTTCATGAAACAGCGCACTTTTTATCGTATACTTAATAGGTACAAAATTGCATGTATTTTCTCGTTTGTTAAAGGCACTGTGTCTCAGATGGTCTCTCAGATATACTATATTTGATCGTTTTTGCTTCATGCACCGCATATTGGGCCCGTTTCACTAAACTTCGTACGACTAAAATGTTCGTAAGTGCAAATTTAGGATCGTCTGAAAGTTTCAATCGATGAATTTACATTTATTGAGCATAGGCTGCATTTGCAGCCTATGCTCAATAAATGTAAATCCAATAAGAAAACATTGTTAATTCGAAATGTACAGACTATCATGATTTTACTCTTACGAATATTTTAGTTGTACGAAGTTTAGTGAAACGGCCTCCTGATCTATATCCACGAATCGCACCATTTCATTGATCGAATTAAAAATAATTGGCGCTATATTCAAGTATATACGAATAGAAAGTGTACTAAATAAACAGCGGGAGATAATGTGGTTATGGAGTTGCGCTATGCACATACTAGTAATAAAAATGATCATATAATACAATATTTAGGAAGTACATTTGCAATTGCATTTGTATAACCATCGAATGTAGTTTTACTATTATCCCATCAACACAGTGCGTATGTGCCGTGAAACACGGTGCCGTGAAACAATTTTGATATCCAGTCAATACAATTTTTGCATTTTACAGTCATTTGAAGGTGTTGACGGGATAAATAGAATAGTAGGTTAGTGCCGTGAATGGGAAAACAATATCTGGCGCGGCAAGGAAACGGCATGTGCTCGGCAGAGCCTCGCCCATCCCGTTTCCTGAGCCTTGCCAGATATTTTTTCCCATTCACGGCACTAACCTACTATTCTTTATATCCCAACACTATGTACAATTACCAGGGTTAAGAAATTCGATATAAATCTAAACATTTGTTTACTTACCTGTTTACTTGTCTGTTTCATCACTTTCTGTGCAGCATTTGTATGACCCAGTGCTTTTAGATAAAGCATTTAATTTCAGCAAGTTTTTTGATTCACTAATTTTGAAAACGTTAGGAATTTTTTAACAATATCTGTCAACTTCAAAGTGTAGTTAATTCTTCTCTTTCTCAATAGTACTGGTAGCAAAACAAGTCGAACCTGCATCACCGGCTGGTTTGAGCACTACTGTCTGTTTCGCGAAAGCTGCCCAAATTCTACGGCCAAAACAATGCAAAACAATAATTTGTTCGATAGTATTTAATTTTATCACCACTAAATGTTGCAATTTTGTCAAACATAAACCTTTACAGGGTTGCCACACAGAAGCTGATATACAATTCCCTGACATTTCCCTGACATTTCCCTGACAAAATGCCATTTTTCCCTGACAAAAAATGAGCGAAGTCATTAACTTAAATGTGTGGTATTAATTGCTGCAAGATCAAAGCCTTAACATGTGAACTCTAAATTAATATTGGTCTTCATATCCTCCCCTTCAGTCAACCCTAACCACATTTTTGGATGTACATGTATTTTGTTAATTTTATGAAAACAAGTACACGATCGCCATATACTTAAACGTATGTCTAACTTTTCTTCAGAAAGAATAGCATGTGATTCTATCTCATTTCGCATGTATCTAAGTTTGTTACACACATGTAACATCATTACCATTGGCATCAAAGGTAAACATACATGTACTTACAGAAAAACATAATATGGTATGTATACATTGTTTTACTTAACAAATGTATCAAGTTCAGGATATTTAAAAGTTATCAGGTATCAATTGTGCTTTAATTGCCATTAAGGTATTAGGTAATAGATAGATACACTTGACTTCAATGATAATTGCTTCATAAGAGTGATGTGATACAATGTATATGAATATAACATATGTGAATATTGTCTTGTTACTGTATACTATATGGAACATTGAGTTGCCAACTTCTCAATCTTTGTATATACAAACCATATTGTACAGTTTCACCACTTTGTGTGTTTGACACGTACAGCAAATAATACGACAGTAAACCAAATACAATTTAGTGCAATACATAATAGACAGATATGACAACGGCAAGCAAACTATACAAAATACGAGATATCTGAGCATTTCTCCCATCAATCTCAAAATAAATTTCAACGTGTAAACTTTCCAATCTGATGCACAGCCTATGTTACTGTACACGTTACCCATAGAAAAAGCCATATTTACTCGCATAGTAGGTGACTAGACACCAGGGACAATACACCCAGGTAACTGCTTACATGTCACTGGATTTGATAGCTAATAACAGAGTACAGTAGTGGGTATCTATGGTATGTGTTGTGCGGTTTGCCAGGTAAAAGTGAAACACTGTGCGATTTTATGTGTATGAAGCTATTTATAATGGTGGTTCATGTTGTTAAAAACACAGGCACAAACCTGTCCAGAAAACTGACATATTTTACAGTTTGGTGTAATATAATTTATAGGAGTCTGTTCTCCTGGCTTTTCTACATGTGATTAACTACATTATATCATAATTTCTACTTCACATTTTGAGTTATTTGTCGAACGGCAGAACGGGTGAAACTGGCTGATGGCTGAAGCACATAAAGATGGCCGACTTGGCCACCCCACGAGGCAGTGTTTACATATATGTTACAGGCCCGTAGCCAGACCTGTTTGAATGGGGGGGGGGGGGTCGTTTCGAAGGCCTGAGGTATCTAGGGGGGTCTAAAATAGTGGAACTCGAGGCTAAAAAAGTGGACCTCGAGGCAAGGCGGGGGAGGGGGGGGGGGGGGGGGGTCGTCCGATCGCTCCGACCCCCCCCTGGCTACGGGACTGTGTTATATATATATTCCATCACATTTACGAAGCAATTATCTTTGAATCAAACGATGATCAGGTATATAGTTCGTCCTTAAAGTTATAAACCAAAGTAATTTCATTTTCTCAGCATACGGGCATGAAAGGTCCTAGAGCCATTCCCGCCCTAAAATATAATTACGGAACTGAACTGAATTTCTCAGCAAACCAAGGATTAACAATACAAATACAGTTAAGTCTATGCAATTTTTATTCTTCTATTATGGCCAGTTAGTATATATTTATATTTTTGTATTGAAGGAAATGCTGAACATGGTGTTGTTACAGAGATATAAGCAATTTGGTTAATAAATAGCGAAGCATTAAGATGATTAACAACGAAAAAGTAATGTCCCCTGACTGGTCACAGTGGCATAATAAAAGGTATGAATTTGAATGCAACAAAGTGAGTAACATGAATGGGCTGTCAGTTTTCATGATCACAACCATGTGAAGGTAAAAAAGGTATAGGTCATGTTAATGGAGGCAATGAGTGTGTTCCAAATGCTCACATGTATGACATGTCCAAATATTGAAGCAATCCATCACGTAATATAATGTTATACAATGATGAAGAAACTTGTACAAACTTTTTGACCCAAAAAATGGCTAAGTGTTTCCGCAAAAATGTGAAGGTACAAAAGGCAATGGTCATGTTAATGGGGGCATGAATGTGTTCTGAATGTTAACATGTATCAAGTATCCAAATATTGAAGCAATCCGTCAATTAATATTAAAGTTATACCATGATGACGAAGCTTGCACAACTTTTTGACATTTCGGACGACAGACAAATCTGTGACTATAGTCGCGACTTCTGTTATAAAAGCAGGCGCAACAATAAACTATAACCTTTCATCTTGCTATTAATTAAACACATACATATTAAACAATCCAGCAGCAATTTAATGTCAACATTATGTTATTTGATCTCAAAACTGCCTTAGCCATATATCTGCAGGTTTACAAAAAAAAATTCCCTGACATTTCCCTGACATTTGCTAAAATTTCAAATTTCCCTGACAAAAAACAAAATTCCCTGACATTTCCCTGACCTTGAATTTCCCTGATTTTTCCCTGACGCGTGGGAACCCTGCTTTTCTTTACCGGACTACCACTCAGTTGAACTGGCTCGTCGAGACGGTTAAATTGAGTGGTAACAACATATTCTTTTGTTGAGACATAAAACAAATGGAAAATAACATGTTGGTGAATGTTGATAGCTATGAATCAGTAGTCAGCCTGATATTGGTTAAATATAAATGTGGTTGTGACTGGAAAATGGGGCCTATCGGTTTTGCAACCAGTGTAGATCCAGTAGCCGATTTCATCAAAATTGCAAAGTATACTTTTCTAGCAAAGTATACTTTGAGGGAGTAATCATTTATTTTTCCTGAAATGCATTATTTCAAATAGAACTAACAAATGCATGTATTTCATGATTAAAAGTATGCAGAATTATTATACTGAATTTATTACTTTATCACAGCCATAATGGCTGTGATAATGTAATACATTCAGTATAATAACAATTAATAAATTTATCCTAAAATTGAAAATTTCTCCCTCAAAGTGTACTTTGCTAGAAAAGTATGCTTTGCAATGTTGGTGAAATAAGCTACTGGTCAGCCTGTGCATCCGCACCGTCTTATCACGATCTGCATTGGTCGCCAATCCATCGATGAAACACACACTATACTTCTAACTAACAGTACCTTATACATCGCTATCAAGCGACAGGAGTGTGCTATCTGATCATGAGTTTCACTGGTCGTAAATCCCATAAGCCCCATTTATACAGTCACAACCACAAATATCGGCGAAAGGTTGCGGTAAGGGAGGTAACTCCGGGCACACGTAACTATTGTATATCAGACGAGTGCTCTATTCGCAGAAACTGAACACTGATTTTATTGTGAACAGTCATCCATTTTTAAACAGGCACTTAGTTTGCACTGTGTTTAACCAATTAAAGAGAAATGGGACATACCGGTTTTGCGACCAGTGTAGATCCAGATCAGCCTGTCTGATCCGGATTCAGCACTGTTCGTAATTCCATCATTGTAGAATATTGAACGAAAACATTGAGGTACAGTAGAACCACTCTAAACCGGACACGCAGACAGTCTCTGTCTCGCTACTTGTATGGGTATCAGTGTCGTCTATCTCTCTGATGATAATGCCTGTTCATGTCCGCAAAGCAAACCCGCATCCATTAACATATTCAGATGTCAAATTTACAGTGGAACCTCTCTAAACCGGACACCCTGGGCACGTCCCAGGGTGTCCGGTTTAGAGAGGCTTCACTGTATATCACAATGATCCCGATATGTTATCAGAGGACGTGTCCCGCGTACATTACCTGTACCTATTATTGCGGCGGTTGACAAATGGCACGTGTATTAACCCGGTTCGTGCTGGATACTGATTCGTAGGTATCAAAATTTACCAACGCGTTTTAGTTCATCTGAGCCAAAGGCTCAAGTGAGCTATTGTTACCGCTTTTCGCCCGTCGTCCGTCAGTCCGTCGTCGTCGTCCGTCCGCAAGTATAAACGTCTTCTTCTCCCGAACCGCCAGGCAAATGGTGTTCAAACTTCACAGAGATGAGTGGGGAAACAGAGTTCATCCAAGATGGCCGCCGTAGAAAGGTAGGTCAAGTTCTTAAAGCATATTTTTCTCACAAACCGATTCGGTGAAACTTGGCAGAAATGATAGACATTTGACTGAGTATGGTCATGTCATATATCAAATCGACAAGACAATTACTCTGGAGCATATTTTGTCGACAGTGGATGCTTACGTCATGCAAGATGGCCACTGAAAGGTCAATCTGTCATCCTTTAGTTAGAGAGTTCAAACGTCTTATTCTCGTGAACCGCTTGGCAAATGTTGTTTAAACTTCAGAGGGATGATATATGGGTGGAGGCAGGTCCGATTTGTAACTTTGGAGGTTGTCGCATAAGTAACGATGCCCGCCGTGGAAACGTAGTTCAAATCTGCTCTGACGTGTTTTTTTTATCGAAATCGGATGATTGTGTCATCCAAGATGGCCACCAAAAGGTTAAACCGGTAAAATGGGGCTTATGGTTTTTGCGACGGTGTATATCCAGATTAGCCTGAGCATCCGTACAGTCTGATCAGAAGTTTGCCATTCCATCTATGAAGCGCCCGGCATGCTGCTACCAAGCAATATACAGTATATACTCGTTTACTCAAATCCCAAGGGACTGAGGAAAATAATTTTGGGTTTATGAATATTTGAGTTAACGTATGGTAGCGTCCTGGAGCCAATGCTAAAATATATTTATCTTCTAATTAGGAGATACTAAGTCTAGTATTTCCTAATTATAAGATACTAAGTCCTAATCAGGAGATAGTAACTATAATTAGGAGATATTATCTACTAATTATGAGGTATTATCTCCTAATTAGGACTTACTATCTCATAATTAGGACTTAGTATCTCCTAATTATGACTTACTATCTGTGTCAATGCTAAACAATAGTTGATCTCCTAAGATAGTAAGTCCTAATTAGGATATACTAAGTCCTAATTAGGAAATAGTATCTCCTAATTATGAGTTGGTTAGGAGATACATATATTTTAGCATTGACACCAGTACGCTTCCATATTAACGAGAGTTATTATATAGCAAAACATGTACATGTACTTGGGGACCATGAATTCGACCTGGAATTATCAGCAGTTTGACCTAAAAGAGTTTGAGGTAACGAGTGTAGACTGTATATAGTTATCAGGATACATCAATGTGCTATTTGATCTGGAGATTCACTGGTCACAAATCCCATAAGCTCAATTTCTCCAGTTTCTCCTGACCAGATATTCCGTTAGATTGACGGACTGGTGACCAGCGTAGCCACGGACCAGACTGCGCTGATGCGCAGTCTGGTCTGTGGCTACGCTGGTCACGCGCCTTTTTCTCGGACGGAAGACAGATATTTGCTTGTAAGCAGTGTATACGTTGATCAGATGTTCGACCCGGACTTAAATGACCTTACCTGTTGATAGGTTGATAAACAACAATGAAGCAAATTGATCAAATGTGACTGTGACTGTATGCATGGGGCTTATGGGTTTTGTGACCGGTGTAGCTCCTGGTGAAATAGCAAACTCCTGAAGTCTGGTAACGATCTGCATGTACTAGTATATTGAGTCATAGACGCATGCCAGGTGTTTCATTGATGGAATGGCGAACGGTGTAGATTTTGATGTGCATTCATTTCTAGCTGATCTGGAACTGCACTGGTCGCAAAATCCGGTAATCTAGTACCACGATGTCAGGCCGATATGACGGATTGTAAATAAAACTGTTTTACGTCTGACAATACCCGACAACACTAGCCCGCGCTACCCTTTGTGTATATGAATTAATTCTAATTCATTTGAATTTTAACTGATCAACGCTAACAGCAGATTTAGTCAGTTTGAAAACGTAGTTTAATGAATCTCTAAAGCAGTGTCATTTACGGGGAACGAGCGGTGTGTAGCACAATAATTGAAACGGTTTCACGAATGTCGTGTGCAATGTTTTTATTATACACCGTGGTACAGCGGAACTTCTATAAACCGGACACCCTGGGAGGTCCCCACGGTGTCCGGTTTAGAGATGGTCCATTGTAAAACAGGCAGACGACAACCCCAATGCACGCGTGTTTGCTTTGTGATCATGAACATACATTATCATTGGAGGTAAATGGCAATGAAACATATCAAAATTATGCACAGCTGACCTTTATCAGCGTCCGGTTTAGACAGGTTCCAATGTACATTAAACGTGGCTAACACAATCGAGCAAAGCGAAAGTGAAAGTGGTACCACTTTCACTTTCGCTTTGCTCGATTTTGTTAGCCACGTTTGCTAAACCCGCTATACAATACATAGAGAATAGTAGGTTAGTGCCGTGAATGGGAAAAAATATCTGGCAAGGCTCAGGAAACGGGATGGGCGAGGCTCTGCCGAGCACATCCCGTTTCCGTGCCGCGCCAGATATGTTTTCCCATTCACGGCACTAACCTACTATTCTATTTATCCCGTCAACACCTACAAATGGCTGTAAAATGCAAAAATTGTATTGACTGGATATCAAAAATGTTTCACGGCACCGTGTTTCACGGCACATACGCACTGTGTTGACGGGATAAAATGTAGCTCAATGCTTCGCTACTGACATCCCGTCCTTCCGTACGTCCGTAGTGTTGAAAGGGCCAAATGATACCATAACTTCATGACTACTACTGTCTGTTTCACGAAACCTGTCCAAATGTTACGGCCATATAAACAATACAAAAAAACGTATTTTTTAGGATAATATTAAATTTTATCAAAATTTAAGAATGAGCATTCTTTTTATTTCGTGAAATTTGGTCAAATATTGATTTTATTACGAAAAAAATGGTTTGTCCATGGGAATTTAACATGGGCAAAAAGGAGGTGGGGGAATTGTTGGAGGAGTCAGAAAACGAAAACAATTGGAAATTGACTCGGAAACCTGGCTAGATAGCTTGGAAATGATCTAACTAAGAAAATAAGTTAAAATTTGAAAATCGGTCCTGTATTTCTGAAATTCAAAAAAATTCCGCATGTTAAATCCCCATAGACATCTTCACTCTGTGAAGATGTCTATGGGGATTGAACATGGGAAAACAAAATTTTCGCAATAAAATCAGTATTTGACAAAATTTCACGAAATAAAAAGAAGGCTCATTCTAAAATGTTCCTTTAATTCAATATTATCAAAGAAAAATTGTGTTTTAATTATTTATATAGCCGTAACATTTGGGCAACTTTCGTGAAACAGACAGTAGATCAATGGTTTAAATATTCTCAAGCTGGATACAAGTGGACATAATATTATGTGATGCATTCACGTCACTATTAACATGACCTTGACCATTTGCTGTCATCATAGCGTCGCTGAAAAAAAATCTGTTTTTATTTAAAAAAATGTAAATGTTTTCCCATCGTTTCATACAGTCAATATAACTTGCTCCATATACACGATACGTGTACTCGTTCACGTGAATATTCGCTGCGCACTATATAACTACAGTGGAGCCTCTCTAAACCGGACACCAAGGCAAGCTCGGTAGTCTTATGTTTAATGGGTGTCTTGATCATTTATCCCATATGTCAATGCATGCTCATGATTGCAAAGCACGCCACTACATTTCAGAATATGCATATGCCTGATTTACGATGGAACCTCTCTAAGCCGGACACCATGGGGACCTCCCATGGTGTCCGGTTTAGAGAGTTTTCACTGTAGTTTGTATGCCTCCGCCAACGGGTGGTGAGTGGGACATATAGTGTCACCGGCGTCCGCACGTCACATACTTAACGCTCGGGTAAATGTCTTATAATTTATGTTTTCTCTGTTGTGACACACCCACGATCCTCGAGTAACCGTTAATCCCAAGGTTAATGCTACTTACTTTGTATGTTCAATACATTCTTAAACGTTACTTTACGTAATTGATTCATATTTCACGCATGCATTCCTCTGATTGTCCTGTATCATACACACCTCGCCAATTACCCAGGGAGTGTTTCACTAAACTTCGAAAGACTAAACTGTTCGTAAGTGCAAAGTTATGTGTTTCCTTAATAAATGTCCATGTTAAACGGACATTACTATTTATTCTCTTTATTTATTGTTTGATGTGCAATGATCATACTTTATAATCTGTCGAAAATAATATTTTTTCAGATGACGCATTTAACCAGTATAAATAATTAAAAAATACCATGCCTCATTTGCATATGAAAATAGCCCGATACCACCGCGAGTCACTATCAGTAAAATAAACGTTACAAAATGATTATATCTGTATAGCGGGCACTCGTAATATTTAGAACTGGTGGAATAGCGACACAATTATACACTTATTTAATTCCTATAATAACAGTTTGTGCCTACTGAGTGGGCATGTACCTTTAACAGTGTTTTCTTGTAAACAATTATGGGATTTACATTTATTGAGCATAGGCAGCCTATGCTCAATTCAATTCATGAAAATCCATCAATTGAAATTTCCAGACGATCCTAAATTTGCAGTTACGAACATTTTAGTCGTACGAAGCTTAGTGAACGGCTCCCATGGGAATTTCAGTTGATGGCTTTACATTTATTGAGCATATGCAGCCTATGCTAAATAAATGTAAATCCAATAATTGTTAGCAAGAAAACATTGCTAATGTGATATTTACAGACTATCAAAATGTTGCCTTTACGAACATTTTGGTCGTACACAGTTTAGTGAATGGCCCCCAGATGATTATTTCCCAAACTATTATACGATATGAGTAATGAGACGTATGTCATTATGACGATATAGAGGCCAACTAGATGATCAGTAGTTACACTGACAAAAACTAAATCAACTTTTTTTTTGTCCTGACAAACCACATATGTGGCTGTGACTGGAGAAATGGGGCTTATGTGTTTTGCGACCGGTGTAGATACAGCAGCATGCGCAGTCTGATCCAGTTCGATAATGTTCGCCATTCAATCAATAAAACATCCGCGATACTTCTAACAAGCACAAAATATCGTTATCAGCCTACAGGAGTCTGTTGTTTGATCAACAGCGATACTGGTCTAAAATTCCATAAGCCCCATTTCTCCAGTTACAGCCACATATATATATATACATGTTTTTGTGCACTAACTGTTGTCTCGTTACAACTCGGCGTGAACGCGATTGTTCGCAATACATGTAATCATAACTCCATTGGCTTGTGGTACATGTACGATTTGAGGCCCTGTGGGAAATGTCTCACGGAATCGCTGTAAGTTTACATGGTATCCAATGCCTGGAGTTTTATTCCAATAATACGTTAGTTATGAGACATACCTATCGCGTCAAGACGACTTACTAACTGCTCACGACGATATTTTAATGTATAAAGTCGTCATATTGTCTTATTACACAACCGCCTGCGTTAATCTTGCCCAGATTATCAACGTTTCTGAACATATATTGGCAATTCCAACCAGCAATTAAGCAGTTTGATTGACTGAGCCTGAGCTGTAACACAGCTCAGGCTCAGTCAATCAAGCTGCTTCATTTCAAACACAATATTCAAGTATTTTGAAAGAAATAAATTGACAAATATCGGCAAGATTCGCGCAGGCGGCAGTGTAACTGACCAAGACGAGGTCATTAAATCGTAAAATTGGCGAGTAAGATTGTAGAAATGAAATTAAAAATCGATGTCGTTACTGGACAGTATCACGATTTTGAAGAAAGTGCACGTCGTTCACGCTGTATAGCACGCTTAAGGTATATTAACCCTTTCAACCCTGTATGACATGGGCCCGTATCACTAAACTTCGTACGAATAAAATGTTCGTAAGTGCAAATTTAGGATCGTCTGGAAATTTCAATTGATGGATTTACACTGATTGTCTACAAGAAAACATTGTTAATGTACAATTTACAGACTATCATAATATTGCACTTACGAACAAGAAGTTTAGTGAAACGGTCCCCAGAAAGCCAAGATGTACCAACAGTGTAGATCCAGGGGCCCGTTTCACCAAACTTCGTACGATAAAAATGTTCTTACGATGAATTGATTTCTCATATTAACGTGAGTCACATATGCTACCATTTTCCATCTACGTGTCCACATCGTTAAATATGAACACATCCACAAAGGATTTGCCATCATCGGCTATAAGTGCAAATGTTTAGGTAAATTTAAATTTTGCACTTACGAACTTCTTAGTCGTACGATGTTTAGTGAAACGGGACCCTGATGAGCCGGATCCTAATGATAAGCAGCATTTGTCACTATTATTTACCTCTAAAAACATAATATGTCGTTAATATAATGGAATATTCCAAAGATTGGTATGAACATTCCATTGTAGGATATCCAGGAGTTGACAGGGTTAAGACGTCTTACTGTCTGTTTCACGAAATCTGTCCAAATTGGACGGTTATACAATAAATGCAAAAACAATATTTTTTCGATAGTATTTAATGTTAACTAAATTTAAGAATAAGCCTTCATTATAGTTCGTGAAATTTGGTCCAATGTGGACTTTATTGCGAACAAAATAATTTCCCCATGTTAAATCCCCATAGACATCTTCAAAGAGTGAAGATGTCTATGGGGATTTAACTTGGGGAATTTTTTATAATTTCAGAAATAGTCGACCGATTTGCAAAATGTAACTATTGTTTTCTTAGTTAGATCATTTACAAGCTTTCTATCCAGATTTCTGAGTCGATTTCCAAAATGTTCGTTTGTTCACTCCTCTCTCAGTTTCCCCACCTCCCTTTTCCCCCATGTTAAATTCCCATAGGAAAACCTTTGTTTTTCATAATAAAATCAATATTTTACCAAATTTTGACAAGAAGATAAAATTTAATATTAGGGAAAAAAATACTGATTTTGCATTGTTTATCTAGCCGTAAAATTTGGGCAGGTTTTCGTGAAAAAGACAGTAGCTATCACGTTATGTGGTTGGCACAAACATGCCACCATATTTATGGATGTTGAAAGTAAAGTGTCAGTTTTCCAGCGAAATATCGGCGACAAAGCAAACCTTATACATTAAAGGCACTGGGTGTAAGATATGTCGAGAAAGTGACGAAGCGGAATAGGAAAAATGAAGAAAAAAAATTGAGCTCAATTGCACCTATAAGTCGCGTTGAAAAAATCGGGGATTGATAAAAACATGTTTATAATCCTGAAAAACAACTAGCGGTCAAAACGCTAGTTGTTTATCAGGATTATAAACCTGATTTTAATAATCGATGGTGTCTAATTTAATTTATTTAAATTAGTTTTCACGATCGTTCATAATGGAAACATCTTTGTCAATGTGGTATAGTACGGAGCCCCGCAGCGGACGTAGAATTTATTTTTATTTATTCGTTCCCACAAAATAACAAATCGTTCACTCAATTTAACAATTCGTTCCCACGAATTAACAATTCGTTCCCACGAATTAACAATTCGTTCCCTCAATTTAACAATTCGTTCCCACGAAATAACAATTCGTTCCCTCGGGAACGAACTGTTAATTCGTGGGAACGAATTGTTATGTCGTGGGAACGAATTGTTAGTTCGAGGGAACGAATTGTTGAATTGAGGGAACGAATTGTTATTTCGCGGGGAACGAATTAATATTAAAAAAATCCATGTCCCCTGCGGGGCTCAGTAGTATAATGTGATAATTTTACAACAAACGCTAAGACATGTCACATGTGTCTTTTCTAGCATATGCATTGTAAAAAGTCCAAAGTCTGTCAAATAAAATTATCTCCTCTACTTATCACAATTTATGATCGTACTTATTTGGGTATGACGCATTCATTTGAAAATTTCATCTAATAAATTCAAGGTGCATTGTCACGTGGTTACAACAACAACAACAATAGCTGAAAATGTTGAAATCTCGCCCACTCCAAAGTAAGTATTATTTATTTTCCTTAACATGCAACGGATTTTGATGAAATGTGGCGCACCAAACGCATCTTCATGAGCTGCATGTTGTGGTCCCGGGAGTTCGGCACATACTTATGTCGTTTTGCGAAGAATCGATTTCCGTGTCAGTAGACAAAAGTGTGTGCCAAAGTACAGAAGTAACATAAGGTCGTAACTGCTATGCTTTAGCATAGCAGTTACGACCTTATGTTACTAGACCAAATGCAGCTTAACAAGACGCGTTTGATGCGCCATATTTCATCCAAATCCGTTACATAATACGGACAAAATAAAAGAACATGTACTTTGAATCGGAGGGATTCTGGAAATTTCAGTACTTGTTGTTGTTGTTGTTGTTGTTGTAACCACGTGATCATACACCTTGAAATTGGTGCAACTGATTGATAAATGTAATTTTCTGACATCAAGAGAAAAGTCACATAGTGTATACCTGAGACATCATCTGAGACACAGTCACTTTAAATCTACATACCAGAGTTAATTACAACACATGTATTATATTTAAATCTACATACCAGAGTTAATTACAACACATGTATTATATTTAAATCTACATACCAGAGTTAATTACAACACATGTTATATTTAAATCTACATACGAGTTAAACACATGTTATATTTAAATCTACATACCAGAGTTAATTACAACACATGTATTATATTTAAATATGTTTCTATTATTTGTTTAATAATTGTTCTTCTTGGGCCTCTGTGCAGAATTAAAGAACATACTCACACACACCTGATCGTTACCGCGAGCCGATAATACAATGGCCTTTATGGGGCACTGCTGAATGCCATAATGAAGTATTGTCATGCCATTGTATACTGTATACCTAACCATTTAGTCACACAAATGATGTGGCACCGACACGATCTTCTTGTTTAGCGGGTACCAAGGCTATGGCGCATGTTTGTTCGCTATTTTAAAGTTTGTTTTACTTTCGAATTGTGATTTATTATTATTTCGAAGAATGTCATGGAATCGCATTTAGAACCTAGTGAAACGTGTTTGTTCATCCGATAACGTTCCAAAATGCGTGATATCACAGGAATACGTGCACTGGCAGTGGCATTTATACTCTCAGTTTCGGTAAGTATATCATTTATTTAACCGCTAGTTTGAAATACAGTGAAACCTCTCTAAACCGGACACCCTGGGAGGTCCCCAGGGTGTCCGGTTTAGAGATGTTCCACTGTAAATCAGGCGTATAACCATTCTGAGACATACGTATGTCATTTGCAATCATGAACATGCATTATTATCTGAGATGCGTTACCAAGAAACGTATCAAGCTGAGATCATATAAATGTCTTGGCGTCCGGTTTAGACAGGTTATACTGTACTTGGTTTATTTCCCCCGATATATGCACAGGTTGAAGTAACGGACCGAGGTCTATAAATACATTAAATATGCATAAAAGCATCAATAAATGAAGAAAAACAAAAACATTTCTTTTACCCCATCCATCTAATCTTATGGGGAAGGTGTCCAACTTTTTAGTAGGCCGAGCCCATACGGCCTCGAGACAACGGACTCTCACGAATCGTCAACCGAGTTATATCATTGTCGCCTATTGCAGAAGTTGGGACAATGTTAGTATTCCGCAACGATATATTCCCCATTGCGCCATGTCAACGCGTTTTCGAGCTATCGATTGTTTTGTTGTAAAAAAAGTATCATCATTGCTAGGTCGGGAAAGAACGGACACATTTCCGAGGCCGATATTGCTATATAAAGCAGTAAACATCGGGTTCAAAACACACTTTTACGTCGTCCCGGCCCGTAAAGAAACATTTTGCATAGAGAAAACATTGTTTCCAATCGAACTTTTGATCAAACCTACATTTATACCCGTCCTGTGCGTCACGACAGACAATTTAATCGCACAGACATTTCTATCATTTCTCGGGAAGCCATTTTGTGTAAACATCGTGGGACAGGTTTATTCGCCGGAACTCGTGCTCTTACTATGTGGTGGTAAAAAAACGGAACTTTTAGAAACGGTTATAATTCATATTTTATAATACCTATGTTGATGGTAAACGTATCAAGTTAAAGGTATGTCTCTCTACTCCGATTTCAAGTTTTGTCAAAATATATTTTTTTCTAATAAACATGTTTTGGCAGCATATGAGAATTGTCCGTGGGGTCAAATTTTATTTTTGACCGAATATGGTCATGTTATATGTCAAATCGAAGGTATCAACGAGGCGATCACTCTGTGCATTTTTTTTGTCGAAATCGGATGGCTATGTCATCCAAGATGGCCGCCGAAAGGTCAAAATGTCGTTCTTTTATTAGAGATTTAAAAATTCTTCTTCACATGAACCGCTTGGCCCATGGTGGCCAAACTTAAAAATTATGGTCCATGGGTGAAGCATTTTCAGATTTGTTAAAACGGAGATCATCGCTAATCCAAGATGACCGCCGTCTAAAAATAGCATAAATTCTTAAAAAAATCTTCTTCTCATGAACCGCTAGCCGGATTTCGACGAACTTGGTAAGAATGATAGATGTACAATTCTCTTTCAAAGTTGTTAAAATGGTGACTCCGAGGTCAAAAATGGGCGTGGCCTGTGGGGTCAAATTTTATTTTTGACCGAATATGCTCATGTCATATATCAAATTGAAGGTATGGATGAGGCGATTGCTTTGGTGCAATATTTGTCGGAATCGGATGATTATGTCATCCATGATGGCCTCCAAAAGGTCCATTTATTCAAGATTTTGAAAGTTTTTTCTCAGGAACCACATGGCCGATGGCTGGCCCATGGTGGCCAAACTTCACAGTTATGGTCCATGGGTGAAGCCTTTTCAGATTTGTTAAAACGGAGGTCATCGCTAATCCAAGATGGCCGCTGTCTAAAAATAGCATAAATTCTTAAAAAATCTTCTTCTCTTGAACCTCTAGCCGGATTTCGACGAAACTTGGTAGGAATGATCGATACGCAATGCTCTTTCAAAATTGTTAAAATGGTGACACGGGGTCAAAACTTTTACAATCTCGCGTTCTCGCGATATCGGGCATATATTGATCGCGAACATGTGAAGTATGATCACGAGATTGCGAGACGAAAATACGATTCTATCTTATCCAATCTTGCTTTTTTCGCAACCTCTCCCCGAGAGATGGAAGATCGTGCATTTTTGCTTCATGATCTCATCAACACGCATGAGCAAAACTAACCCGAATTTTCTGTCTGTAACACGGAGAAAGTCGCCCTGCGTTACCTGCATTTTATAATTCGGATTACAGCAAAATATATTTCCAAAAGCGGAAGGCGAGATGGCCGCCGTCTAAAAATAGCATAAATTCTAAATTTTTTCTCATGAACCGCCAGCCGGATTTCGGCGAAACTTGGTAGGAATGATCGATGTACAATGCTCTTTCAAAGTTGCTAAAATGGTGACCCAGGGGTAAAAAATGGGCGTAGCTGGCAGTTCATGAGAACGAAGATTTTTGATTAGCGACGACCTCCGTTTTAACAAATCTGAAAAGGCTTCACTCATGGACCATAACTGTGAAGTTTGGCCACCTTGGGCCACGCGGTGCGTGTGAAGAAGAATTTTGAAATCTCTAATAAAAGAACGACCGTTTGACCTTTCGGCGGCCATCGTGGATGACATGACCATCCAATTTCGACAAAAAATATATCAGAGCGATCGCCTCTTTGATACCTTCGATTTGATATTGACATGACCATATTCGGTCAAAAATAAAATTTTACCCCAATTTGTCCCCACGGGCCACGCCCATTTTTGATCCCGGAGTCACCATTTTAACAACTTTGAAAGAGCATTGTACATCTATCATTCTTACCAAGTTTCGTCAAATTCCGGCTAGCGGTTCATGAGAAGATTTTTTTAAGAATTTATGCTATTTTTAGACGGCGGCCATCTTGGATTAGCGATGATCTCCGTTTTAACAAATCTGAAAATGCTTCACCCATGGACCATAATTTTTAAGTTTGGCCACCATGGGCCAAGCGGTTCATGTGAAGAAGAATTTTTAAATCTCTAATAAAAGAACGACATTTTGACCTTTCGGCGGCCATCTTGGATGACATAGCCATCCGATTTCGACAAAAAAAATGCACCAGAGTGATCGCCTCGTTGATACCTTCGATTTGACATATAACATGACCATATTCGGTCAAAAATAAAATTTGACCCCACGGACAATTCTCATATGCTGCCAAAACATGTTTATTAGAAAAAAATATATTTTGACAAAACTTGAAATCGGAATAGAGAGACATACCTTTAACTTGATACGTTTACCATCAACATAGGTATTATAACATTAGTTGAATATCCGTTTCTAAAAGTTCCGTTTTTTTTTACCACATAGTAAGTGCACGAGTTCCGGCGAATAAACCTGTCCCACGATATTTACACAAAATGGCTTCCCGAGAAATGATAGAAAATGTCGTGCGATTAAATTGTCTGTCGTGACGCACAGGACGGGTATAAATGTAGGTTTGATCAAAATGTTCGATTGGAAACAATGTTTTCTCTATGCAAAATGTTTCTTTACGGGCCGGGACGACGTAAAAGTGTGTTTTGAACCCGATGTTTACTGCTTTTATATAGCAATATCGGCCTCGGAAATGTGTCCGTTCTTTCCCGACCTAGCAATGATGATACTTTTTTTACAACAAAACAATCGATAGCTCGAAAACGCGTTGACATAGCGCAATGGGGAATATATCGTTGCGGAATACTAACATTGTCCCAACTTCTGCAATAGGCTACAATGATATAATAACTCGGTTGACGATTCGTGAGAGTCCGTTGTCTCGAGCCCGTATGGGCTCGGCCTATTAAAAAGTTGGACACCTTCCCCATAAGATTAGATGGATGGGGTAAAAAAAATATATATTTTTTTCTTCATTTATTGATGCTTTTATGCATATTTAATGTATTTATAGACCTCTGTCCGTTACTTCAACCTGTGGATATATGTGGCTGTAATTGGAGAAATGGTGCTTATGGGCTATGCGACGCATACGTCTGATCCGTGCCTGTGCACACAGACCGCCATCCATTCGATGATACCCCCGTCATGCTTCTTAACTTACAGTTGTGATCCTTACCATGTCTTAGCAGTGCGCTAGCAGATCAAAAGCTTGAATATCCACACATGTCATAGGTCCAATTTCTCCAGTCACAGTCACATATTTGTAAATCCGATAAAGACACGTTTGGTATGGGATTTACAATATACACACACATTTTCGAGCGAGTCGTACTGGTTCTGTCTTTAATATATTATGATTGGGAACAATTTGACATTAGTCTCGGGGCACATAAGTATTTTGGCTATTTACATTGTACATGTATTTTAGATGTGCATTTTTCAACCTTATACATAAACATAGCATAAGTTTGTATCGGATGTCCAAGAATGAGACAATAGAGTTTGTTTAACTACCATGTATAATTTGTGTTCCTGCGATATTTGTAAATCTCATAAAGAAACAGTGCTACGCATTTGTTTCTTTATGAGATGTACAAACATCGTACGCAGATTTGGGTTCCTGTCTCCTAGTGGCAATGGAGATTATACTTGATCAACGTTACAATTTGAGATATGCCATTCACAGAAGCACAATGTATCAGAGGTCTCCTTGTCAGCTGACCTTTCCATTTCGGCTCCCATTTAATATGAATTTATAATATGTTACGAATAATTATTTGACTTTTTCATTTACTATGAAGGATGTTTTTGTTCGTGCTTAGTTGTTTTGCTCTCGTTGTTTGTGAACCATTTGTTCTAATCATGGCACAATTATGCTGCATTTTTTTTTTATATCTATGCGTTTTGACGCAACATCGGTAGCTGATGAGGACATATAGAATACCAGGCTAGTGTATTTTGATATCAAGTGTATCAGGCAAGGCAAGGCAATGCTAGGAAACGCGTAGGAATTCTGAGGCCCGCTGAGGAATTCCTACCGTTTCCGAGCTGAGCCTGATAAACTTTATATCGAAATACACTAGCATTGTATTATATTTATGAGGTAACGTTTTTGGCATAATGACGTCATTCCACTGACATAATTCGGTAACGTCAGGTGACGCCGTTTAACCAATGAAACGTCAGTTTTCAGTTTGTTGTAACCTGGCTGTTTGTATCACGTCAATGCCTGATACAACATGTAATCAGCCAGTACGTATTCGGTCAATACAGGGCAGGTTACCTGATAAAATGCGCTTCTTTAGTAAATGCCGGTCACACTCACTTACATATTTGTGGCTGTGACTGAATACATGGGGCTGATGGGATTTGTAGTAGGTGTAGCTCCTGATCAAATATCACACGCCTGTAGCCTGATAACAATAATATAAGGTTTGATCATGTCCAGCCGTGTGCAACGTTTGCTGTGGCCCTCGGGAACTGTTTGAACCGCCGCGGGTTCAAACAGTTCCCGAGGGCCACAGCAAACGTTTGCACACGGCTGGACATGATCAAACGTTATTGTTACATTTCCAACAAAAAAACTGATGTAATTTTAGCATTATATTCAGTATTTTCAGTACTTTTGTAAATCGTCCCATTAACGTAGATACTTTTCGGTATTCATATTCCGGGACCGCGTCATGAACGTCATAAACGTCATGAAGTTGTGACGTCATTAAGGCAATTCCTCGTAGTGACGTCATGAAGGCACTTCCATTACGCGCGGCCCCGGAATGAGCATTGCCTAAAGCCATATGCAAACAGCACGCGCTATATGTTTGCAAACAACGGAAACCATATAACAATGGTTGTTAGCAGCACGACGGGCTGTCCTTTTATGGAATGGTGAACAGCGCAGATGATGATCAGAATGAGACTGTGCGGATGCACAGACTGATCAGTATATATATACACTGGTCAAAAAACCCATAAGCCCCATTTATCCAGTTACAATCACATATAGGTACGTTTGTCAGTTTTCCGTTTTCTATGCGCCTTTATATGGCCTTTTTGTATGACGGACAAAACCCCACTTCAGTCAATCAATTGTTTTTAGGAAATATCTTTACCATATAAATTGCGACAATCCCGACAATACAAATACATAAACGAAATGAGGATACCGATTTAGTTCTTAACCGAGATCCTTCTAAAGACTAATGCAGGAGGACCTGTTCCGCACAGTCTGATCAGGGTCTGCTTTTTTCGCCATTCCAGCAATGAAACACCCGTCATGTTTCTAACAAGCAATATAGATCGTTATCGCGCCACTTGAGTGTGTTATTTGATCAGGACCTAAACTGGTCATACATACCATAATAGACAATGATTGGACTGTCCATATATACGAACTACAGTGGACTCTGTCCAAACATAACAGCTTGGGGACATCCCTGGGTGTCAGGTTTGGAGAGGTTCCACTGTATACACCGGGGCCTCCCAGGGTGTCAGGTTTAGAGATAGTTCACTGTGTATGTATTCTTGCTTCCCTACACTCGTTTCTTGAACTCAACATGCACATACGTCTTTGTGAGAACATGTATTGTCCTATGCAACGTGCAATTAAAATTATAAAAAGAAAGTAATACATATAAGACCCATTCATTTGTTAGCTGGTTAAATACGGTGTTTAATTTCCTAACACAACGGTAAATAGTATATGGGTACACGATCAAATTGAAAACCGTTTTGTTGTAAAATGACTGGTCTGGTTCCCGTGAAAGGAACGTGTGCACAACAATGGTATAGGGTGTGCGGGTATACGGCCCCCTGTCATTTAATACCACCTGTTCTAGTTTCGAACAAGTAACTCAGCAAAACACTCCACAGGGCCGTTTCACTAAACTTCGTACAATTTAAATGTTCGTAAGTGCAAACTTATGATAGTCTGTACAATTCACATTGACAATGTGTTCTTGTAAACAATTATTGGATTTACATTTATTGAGCATAGGCTGCATATGCAGCCTATACTCAATAAATGGAAATCCATCAATTGAAATTTCCAGACGATCCTAAATTTGTACTTACGAACATTTTAGTCGTACCGTCGGCCCCTGGGATCTGCATCGTCCGTAGTCACCAGTGCTGCCTTCCGCACCGGCGTAAAATGTTACATGTTGAAGATACTACATAAACACATTTTCGTCTAGTAACCGGCGCAAGAAATTTGCGCCGGTTACTAGACAAAACTTCGTTTACGCTTTAGCTGTAAGCCGATCTGAGCGGCATCTCGTAAGGAAACCGATGCATTCTTCGACGTGAAACAGTCAACGCCTGCGCCGAGGCTGGTTCACGTATACTCCACCTATCTGTTTTGACCAATTATACACATAACTATATTTTTTATAAATAATATTAATGTTATCCTCCCAAAGAAGGTTGATGAAATTCTGGGATGAAATGGAGAAGGAGAGCGACTACAAGGCGTGCGTGATAAAAGGGAACATTTTGGAAACTGACACCGTAACTTGGTTATATAGCTCGGAATTGATATAAGACAAGCATTCACTAATTATTAAAACTACATGTTCATGTATTTATAAAAAAAATCCTCTTTTTTTCGCGATAAAATCTACATTTGACAGAGAATGTCCTCAAATAATTACTTTCTTAGGAGGGTAACATTTTGTTATTACTATATGAAAAACGTACTCAAATTTTGAAAATAATCAAATTAATATGTTTAATTGTCCACATTATTTTACGTGGAACAGACCACAGGCATTCGGCGTGTTTCGGCTTTCATCGATACCGACGGTAGTTGCTGAACGCAGCTCTCCAAAACACTCCTATCGTGGACAATACTGGGGCCCTTTTCACTAAACTTCGTACGACTAAAATGTTCGTAAGTCCAAATTTAGGATCGTCTGGAAATTTCAATTGATGGATTTACATTTATTGATGCTCTCAATAAATGTAAATCCAATAATTGTTTACAAGAAAACATTGTTAATTTGTTAATGTGACATTTACAGACTATCATAATTTTGCACTTACGAACATTTTAGTCGTAAGAAGTTCAGTGAAACGGCCCCCTGGGGAGCTTTGTAAACTTATTTTTCCACAACTGCACCTTTTGAATCCTGGATGAAATTAGATGCGTTCATCTCACCAACGCTGAGCACATACAGTCACGCAAGCTACTGTACTGAAGTGTTATGCAATGCAGGCCCGTACGCAGGATTTTCTATTGGGGTGCGTCAGGGGGGTGCGTCAGGTGCGAGCCCCATGTAGTGGCGCGAGTACGCTACGGGGGTACCCCCCTAGCGTACTCGCGCCACCACATGGGGCTCGCCCCTGACGCACCCCCTGAAATTTGTTAAACCTAGATGGCCTGAAATGCACTCTCCTGCATTTTATGTCATTTAAATTCGGATTTCAACGGTGGTAAGTTGTGACATTTTCATGCAAATTACCTGTATATTAATGCATTTGAAGATTTGTTGAGATTACTGTTTGAAAAGTAGCGGACCTCGGCGAATTTAGGGGGGGGGGGGGGGTGCGTACGCACCCGTCGCACCCCCCCCCCTGCGTACGGGCCTGCAATATTACCACAGTTTCTATGATGGTGTTAGTTACAAGTCTGTTACAAGGTATTAACGGCGCCTACTGTCTGTTCCACGTTTTGCTGCCGACGAACTTTTGACTATTAACCCTTTCCCTGATAGAGACGACTTTTCACGCCTCTGCAGAAGATGTCTTTTGAAAACATTGTGGGAAAAGGAGAAATTGCTTGTTGCAAGCAATTTCTCCTTTTCCCACAATGTTTTCTACTCTATCAGATAATTTAACCATCATTTGACCCAGCATTTCATTCTTTTATTCAGATGTTTTGGATTTGGATGAGTCGAAATATCGCAAAACAGGGAAAGGGTTAAACACATTAAATCTAAAAAATATTTAAATGTAAGTACTTTTTCATCAATAACAAAAAAAGTCAACCTCCCCAAATTGTTTTATTTGATGGAATTCCATCAAGTATTGATTTTATTGCGAAATAAATATTTTCCTATGGGAATTTAATATGGGGGCTAAAAATAGATTTTTTAAAAATATTTTTTTTATTTGTTGACCGATTTTCAAAATCTAACTTTTATTTTCTTAGTTATATCATTTCCAAGCTATCTAGCAGGTTTCAGAATCAATTTCCAAATTGTTTCGTTTTTTTATCCTCCTGGTCCTACTCCTACCCCTTTTTGCCCATAGGAAAATCGTTTTTTCGCAATAAAAGCAATATTTGATGGAATTTCATCAAGTACAATTTTTTAGAGAGGTGACTTTTTTTTGTTATGGATGAAAAAGTACTTACTTTTAAATATGTTTTAGATTTAATGTGTTTAATAGCCAAAAGTTCGTCGGCATAAAAACGTGGAACACTGAGACAGTATATTTATATATGATACATCGTCTTATTCCACAATCCAATGAACTATTGTTTGACAACAAAACAGCAGACATGTACATCATCATCGTTATACATACAGTTTTCCCAAGACTCCTGGGGGCCCGTTTCACTAAAGTTCGCATGACTAAAATGTTCGTAAGTGCAAATTTAGGATCGTCTGAAAATTTCAATTTATGGAATTACATTTATTGAGCATAGGCTGCATATGCAGCCTATGCTCAATAAATGTAAATCCAATAATTGCTTACAAGAAAACATTGTTAATGTGCAATTTAGAAACTATCATAATTTTGCACTTACAAATAGTTTGTCGTACGACGTTTAGTGAAACGGCCCCAGAATATTTATCGTTGAAGTGTTGTAAACACAGTGTTTGCGTTATTAACATCCTCCCTTATTATTTTATTTGACCATAACACGACTCCATCAGTTTAATTGACAACCGTACTATCACAGGTGTTTCGGATCCTCTCCACATTGCTAGACCGTGCTAAAACACCCACATTCTTGTAATATTATGCAGGTAAGGGTGTGGCATGGTTTACAGGTGCATGCCCACTCAGTAGGCACAACGTGTTCTTTGTAGGAATTCAATAAGTGTATAACTGTATAACTATTCCACCAGTTTTGGGGGCCGTTTCATTAAACTTCGTACGACTAAAATTTTCATAAGTGCAAAAGTATGATAGTCAGTAAAAGTCACATTAACTCTGTTTTCCTGTAAACAATTGTTGGATTTACATTTATTGAGCATAGTCTGCCTATGCTCAATAAATGTAAATTCATCAAATGAAATTTAGTGAAACGGCCCCCAGGTAATTAGAAGTACCCGCTATACAGGTATAATCATTTACTAATATTTATTTTACTGAGTGTGACTCGCGGTGGTATCAGGCTATTTTCATATACAAATGAGGCATGACACTTTTTAATTATTTATACTAATTAAATTCGTCACCTGAAAACATAATAGTTAAGACAGATTATACAATATTATAATTGCACATCAAAAAATAAATACAGAGAATAAATAGTAATGTTCGTTAACATTTTCAAGGAAACACGGTTATCGCCCCTGATATCAGTGTGGAAATGTTCGTCTGATATAAAATGTATAATAATGCCATTCAATACGTGGGGTAATGGTGAATGAATGTTTAATTTGCCAGAAAATGTATCAGATGATGTCTCGGTTATAAAGAACGTGTTGCGCCTATATACTGAGTGGGCATGTACCTTTACCACTGACAGTCTACTCATTATGAAGTTAGCAAACGAGTATCGTAATTTATCCCGTCAACACAGTGCGTATGTGCCGTGATACACGGTGCCGTGAAACATTTTTGATATCCAGTCAATACTATTTTTGCATTTTACAGCCATTCGAATGTGTTGACGGGATAAATAGAATAGTAGGTTAGTGCCGTGAATGGGAAAACATATCTGGCGAGGCGAGACGGTTCAAATGAGTGGTCACAACATATACTTCTGATGAGAAATAAAGAAATTCTTGAGCCTTGCCGGATATTTTTTCCCATTCACGGCACTAACCTACTATTCTCTATCTATATTGCACAGGCACATCATCATCCATTGCATATGGAATTATCACCATGCACGTTTCCGCATCGGTCGTGTCTACGCATTTATTACACTAATGTATTATGTGTTAATACACTGTGTTATTACGATGTAAAAACTCATTTTAAAGGTACATACCCACGCAGTAGGCACAACATGTTCGTTATATCAGAGACATTATCTGAGACATTTTCTGGCAAATAAACATTCATTCAGCATTACCCCACCGATGGATTGTCACTAATATACATTTTATATTGGAAGTAAATTTCGACACTGATATCAGGGGCGATAACCGTGTTTCCTCAAACTGTTAACGGACATTACTATTTATTCTCTGTATTTATTTTTCGATGTGCAATGATCATACCTTATAGTCTGTCGTAAATATTAGTTTTTCAGGTGACGCATTTAATTAGTATATATAGTTAAAAAATGCCATGCCTCATTTGCATATGGAAATAGCCTGATACCACCGCGCGTCACTATCAGTAAAATAAATATTACTAAATTATTATATCTGATTAGCGGGCACTCGTTAGTTTGCGAACTGGTGGAATAGTGACACAATTATACACTTATTTATATCATATAAATAGAGAATAGTAGGTTAGTGAATGGGAAAACATATCTGGCAAGGCTCAGGAAACGGGATGGGCGAGGCTCTGCCGAGCACATCCCGTTTCCGTGCCGCGCAAGATATTTGTTCCCCCATTCACGGCACCAACCTACTATTCTATTTATCCCGTGAACACCTACAAATGGCTGTAAAATGCAAAAATAGTATTGACTGGATATCAAAAATGTTTCACGGCACCGTGTTTCACGGCACATACGCACTGTGTTGACGGGATAAAGAACAGTTTGTGCCTACGAAGTGGGCATGTACCTTTAACCAATAGCATTGCATATTGAAAAAGAAATCTTCTTGTCGTGTTTTATATTAGAATGTCAATAACTGTATTATCATGTTTGAAGGGCGTCTTGTCATCTTTTGTGGTTCTGACTGAAGACATGGGCTTCTGCGTTTTGCGACCAGTGCATATCCAGATCAGCCTGTGCATCCGCACAGTCTGATCAGGATATGCACTGTTCATTTTCCATCAATGAAACACCAAGCAATATAGATAATTATCTGTCTACAGGAGTGTGCTCTCTGATTAGGAGCTACATTTGTCCCAAATGCCATAAGCTCCATTTCTCCAGTCACAGCCACATATAACGAGTGTGCATTTATAGGTAGGAAATTGCGACTAAGCAAACTATAGAAATAATTGCTTTGTAACTATTGAAAATACTTCGCGCCCATTGATCCATTACGGAAAGCAAACAAAAACACAATGCACGTCTTAGGGAAAGATAGCAGTAGGCTAAATATAAAGCAAACAATTTGAATCGTCTCAAACTGTGTTGTCACAAATATATGTGGCTGTGACTGGGGAAATGTGGCTGACGGGTTTTGCGACCAGTGTAGATCCAGATCAGCCTGTGCATTCGCACAGTCTGATCAGGACCTACACTGTTCGCCGCTCCATCAATGAAGTATCTTCTAACAAGTAACATAGGTCGTTACCAGGCTACAGGAGTGTGATATTTGAACAGGAGCTACACTGGTCGCAAATCCCATAAGCCCTATTTCTCCGCAATCATATATATGTACAGGTACAGTAGATGCACAACGTCAGATAATACTGGAGAAGATGTGGTCTCAATCGTATACCCAAAATCAGAAAATTTATCGGCCGAGGCTGAGCTGTGCTCATTCTCGGCCAATAAAATTATCTGATTTCAAGCAAGAATTTTGGAGAACGTGCTCAGAAAGCACGGACCCTTATGAGACACGCCATGGGATTTTGTATCTTAGAACATGCGCGATATTTCATGGAAAATATTAGAAAATGTATGATATAGTAGGGTCATATTCCAGGATTCTGTGACCATTTTGTTCCTACCTTTTTTTTATCACTGATTTGACTACCCGAACCATTTTAGAAAAAAATGAGCTCCTATGCCCCTCCAAAAAATGGAGGCATAATCCGCTAGAGCGCAAAATCCAAGATGGCCGCCGTCCGCCATCTTGAAAATCGTGAGATGCAATATCTCAGGAGTCAGATGAGTTACAAGTACGAATGAGGTGTCTTTTTTCACTAATTATATCATGGTAAGCCCAATGGAATAATTATTTTTCATCTCATCTCAAAATCTAAGATGGCCGCCATCTGCCATCTTGAACATTATAAGATGCAATATCTCAGTAGTCAGATAAGCTACAAATAGTAAGTAGACGTCTTTTATGACTGATTTCGGCCTGATAAACACACTGGAATTGTGTATTGTTTAGTTTGGATGTCATCCTGACTTCTTAATCCAAGATGGCCGCCATCCGCAATCTCGAATAATTAAGTCTCGCAAAGAAAAGCAAATGGCGTGAATTAGAAAACTTATGTGGTTGCGCAGTATATGCAATTCAGCTGATTAATGCCATTCAACTGCACCACTTTATTCCGTAAAACTTCATTGAGTTTAGCTATTATTCCGAAAACTTCAATTTGTTAAGCAAATTGAGTACATATGAAAGCAAATGGCGAAAAGTCATAACATTGCGATTTTGATGGGTTTATTTGAAAAAATGATGTTATGAAATAGGCATATGCACCATAGAAATGAAACACAAGTGTTAGCTGCGTAAACAATCACAACTGACAAGAAAACACTGTTCAAATGACCAAAAGATGATTGTGCTAATGCAAATGGCGCAACTGTAGGACCTCAAATGGGTCTGATGAGGAGTATACCCAATGAGAATGATTTGTCACATGCATCACACGTGTAGAGCCTTTCGTCAGTATGTGCAAGATGAGATCAGATGTGTGTGAGAATTACTATCACAAACATGACATGTAAGCGGTGCCTCTCCAGTATGGATATGCATGTGGGCTGCTAGATTACACTTAACTAAGATGGACACACATCACATGTAAATGACTTTGCAATGACGATGTAAATGCATAATCAACATTCTGCACGAGCCACTGTTTGAGTCGGAGCTGACAGAGTCGCCGTCATCGGTTGCACTTCGAGCATCAGTGCCGCTATCCTCTTCTGTCTGAGGGTTTTGTGGCAAGCAGATAGATGAAGGGAGTGGGGGCTTGGTGGAACGGATAGGCAGACATTTGCCGTCTACAAGATGCCATCCGTGGACAATCGGCGAAGGGTGCCTTTGGACGTCAAAGTGTGTTTGCAGATAAGTCAGATAGTTTGTAAGCTCCAAGTGAGGGCAGAGGCTGTCGGCATCGGGTGCGAGTCTGATGGTGCTTATCCTCTTCTGCGCCCTCCATTTAGCAGCCCGCACTGCTCCCAGTGTCCTGTTTTATTGTGTCACCGTATATACACCGAATTAAAAATTGCTCCAAATTCGTTGATGACCGCTTGTGAAGCCCGGAGCTCATTACCACAACCTGCTAACAGATCATGCGCCTCCTTCGAATTCTGGAGACGATCAGCGATAAGTTTCTTACTTGCTCCATAGAAGCCAGAGTGGCCGGGATTACCCAGGAGAGCATGGAAGTCTTTAATCGGAGGCAGCTCCAACCACTGAAGACAGAGACAAGGGTGACGGTACCAAGTACACCTGGGGGGGGGGGGGTGGGGGGGGGGGGATTATGCAGAAAAGGTAGTGCACTCAGTTCTGACTAGACACAGGCATGCAGAGCGGATCATTTGCATCAACGATCCATATGATCAGAAATTCACCATCAAAGGCAGTGAACGGATGCTGCGTCAGAAAGGCACACACATCAGCAATGTCTACATGAAGTCAGAAAATAAATTCCGTCCGATTAAAGACTTCCATGCTCTCCTGGGTAATCCTGGCCACAAGATACGCCTGCAGGCATTTCTGCAAACAACATTCGAGAACACTGCATCTGCAACAGGTATTGAGCTCATCTACTTTGTAGTAGGTAGCTGTGCAAAAAATCTCACTACAGGCAAGCTTGTACCAGAATTCACATGCTACCAAGCCGAGGCTGACACAGCTATGTTCACCGTGTACAGTTTGCTTCGGTCAGACGGCTACACAGATGCTGTCGTTCACGACACTGGGGACACAGACAACTATGTACAAGCTGCATATGTTGCGCAGCAGACATCTGGAACCTTGTGCGTGAAACGAAAACGCCAATTTATCACTGCCCGATGCCTGTGCGATGAGGAAATGGCCGCATACATCATACCGCTACATGTGCTCACTGGATGCGACCATAACTCTGGCTTCTATGGAGCAAGTAAGAAGCTTATCGCTGATCGTCTCCAGAATTCGAAGGAGGCGCGTGATCTGTTAGCAGGATGTGGCCATGAGCTCCCGGCTTCACAAGCGGTCATCAACGATTTGGAGCAATTTGTAATTCGGTGTGTATATGGCGACACAAAAAACAAGACACTGGGAGAAGTGCGGGCTGCCAAGTGGAGGGTGCAGAAGAGGAAAAGCACCATCAGACTCGCACCCAATGCCGACAGCATCTGCCCTCACTTGGAGCGTACACACTATCTGACTTATCTGCAAACACACTTCGACGTCCAAAGGCACCCTTCGCCGATTGGCCACGGATGGCATCTTGTAGACGGCAAATGTCTGCCTATCCGTTTCACCAAGCCCCCACCCCCTTCATCTATCTGCTTGCCACAAAACCCTCAGACAGAAGAGGATAGTGGCACTGATGCTCTCGAGTGCAACCGATGACGGCGACTCTGCCAGCTCCGACTCGGACAGTGACTCGTGCAACTACCGGGAATGTTGATTATACATTTACATCGTCATTACAAAGTCATTAACATGTGATGTGTGTTCATCTTAGCTAAGTGTAATCTAGCGGCCCACATGCATATCCATACTGGAGAGGCACCGCTTACATGTCATGTTTGTGATAGTAATTCTCACACACATCTGATCTCATCTTGCACATACTGACGAAAGGCTCTACACGTGTGATGCATGTGACAAATCATTCTCATTGGGTATACTCCTCATCAGACCCATTTGAGGTCCCACAGTTGCGCCATTTGCATTAGCACAATCATCTTTTGGTCATTTGAACAGTGTTTTCTTGTCAGTTGTGATTGTTTACGCAGCTAACACTGTGTTTCATTTCTATGGTGCATATGCCTATTTCATAACATCATTTTTTCATATAAACCCATCAAAATCGCAATGTTATGACTTTTCGCCATTTGCTTTCATATGTATTCAATTTGCTTAACCAATTGAAGTTTTCGAAATAATAGCTAAACTCAATGGAGTTTTACGGAATAAAGTGGTGCAGTTGAATGGCATTAATCAGCTGAATTGCATATACTGCGCAACCACATAAGTTTTCTAATTCACGCCATTTGTTTTTCTTTGCGAGACTTACTTATTCGAGATTGCGGATGGCGGCCATCTTGGATTAAGAAGTCAGGATGACATCCAAACTAAACAATACACAATTCCAGTGTGTATATCAGGCCGAAATCAGTCATAAAAGACGTCTACTTACTATTTGTAGCTTATCTGACTACTGAGATATTGCATCTTATAATTTTCAAGATGGCAGATGGCGGCCATCTTGGATTTTGAGATGAGATGAAAAATAATTATTCCATTGGGCTTACCATGATATAATTAGTGAAAAAAGACACCTCATTCGTACTTGTAGCTCATCTGACTCCTGAGATATTGCATCTCACGATTTTCAAGATGGCGGACGGCGGCCATCTTGGATTTTGCGCTCTAGCGGATTATGCCACCATTTTTGGGAGGGGCATAGGAGCTCATTTTTTTCTAAAATGGTTCAGGTAGTCAAATCAGTGATAAAAAAAAGGTAGGAACAAAATGGTCACAGAATCCTGGAATATGACCCTACTATATAATAGTTTCCGTAATTGACGTCCGTGGAAAGTTGACGAAATTTTCATAGTAAATGCGGAATGAAATTTCGTCATCTATCGACGTCATTTACAGAAAATATCACAGTTCCTGTAAACATATTTCATGAAAAATCACATGTTCTTAGGTACAAAATCACATGGTGTGTCTCATATGGAGACCGCACGCTGACTTTTCTGGGTGACGGTGTTTGAACATAGAATCACGCGAGCGGGAAACTACATTTTCATATTATTTAAGTTTGTCAAAAACTGGCAGTAATTATCACATCTTTGACACATTTCCGGGTGTTGTTTCTGTATTAACACAGCTCGTGTGCATGGTATGTGGATGTGGATGGGATAACTAAGTTAGATCACGTTTGTCCGCATGTACGAGCGATAATCCGCTCGCTAAAGCTTAGCACACGTGCTTTATGAAAGGATTGTTTACATATACATTTAGTATACACCATTATTAACCCTTTGAACCCGAAAGCCCGCTATAGAGGTTTATGCAAACAGTGCAGATCCAGATGAGCCGGCTCGTAACGAGCCGTCTCATCAGGATCTGCACTTTTTGCAAGTAATTTTCTTTCTTGTACAAAAACACCCCCTTTTCATAAATGGACGAATCTGAAAATCATTTTGTGACCATTGGATTGGTCGGCACATTAGAATATCACAGTCCATTCCAGTTCCTTAGGATTGAAAGGGTTAAGGAATTAGGTCATAGAAAGATACACTTGGCTTCAATAAAAATTGCTTCATAAGAGTGATATGACCTTGTAGCCATGTTCATTTCTGGTTTTCCAAATGTGCTTTTAGCATATATTGCACCATTTACTTAACAAATCGATGTAACGTTGATACACCCAATGATAAACACATCAACAGGCCGGGTTGCGATCGGCAGGCAATTATTGGCGACATAAAATGAACAAATCCAGATAAATAATTAATCAAATCGGGACGATTTTATTCAGAAAGTGCAATAAATAAATTACGACGATCTGAACTACAAATAAAACAGCTCGTATTTCGAATTGACCATTCAATACGAAACCTGGAATAATACGATTAAATGTATCTGTTTGTAACGCATGTACAGTAGACCGCCTCTAAACCGGACACCCTGGTTCATGCACGTGTGTAAAGCCGGTTTTTGTAACCCCCCGGTTTTGTAAACACCGTTAACAAAAACCGGGAGTAACAAAAACCGTTGACGTACGCGCCGGTTTTTGTAAACCCCCGGTTTTTGTAACCCCAAATATTAATATTGCGATACATGAAATATGATTGCTTCAAACTTTAAATAAAATACGTTTGGGCCTGACCCGACGTTCCGAGTTCGATACTGAAGCCTTTGGGCGGTGGCTGAGCGCAAATTTAACTTTTTTCCAGTTTTTTTCTACACTATAGCCGAGTGACAGAAAATGTAATAGACTTTTCACGGCATAGGGTTAACAAAAACCGGGGGTTACACAAATCGTTGACGTACACGCCGGTTTTTGTAAACCCCCCGTTTTTGCAACCCCAAATATTTAACTCGGGTCCCCAGGGTGTCCGGTTTAGAGAGGCTCTACTGTATCAATGTCTTCTCCGCCGCGAGGTGATGGGCAGTGCGGAAATTGACGAATTAGACAAACAAAAATGCACACGGGGGAATTATTAGACTGTAAAACTGTCCGGGTGTGTGGACAAACAAAACATCTGTGATCGTATTTTGGTCGGTTATCTCACGTGATAATGTCAGTTCGTGATCGAACAGCACACAACGATGGCTCAGAATGATCAAATGACTGATTTACAGTGAAACCTCCATATACCGGATCTCCCGGATGTCCGTTTGAGAGATGTTTCACTGTATAATAAGCAACGCTGCAATACCCTCGAGAATTAGACACATTTATTTATCGAGAGGGTTAAATTCTACTGTCTATCTTAGAATATGTCTAATTCTTAGAATATGCCCCCCCCCCAAGTCAGCGGGCTAAATGCGGGATGGAACCCGTTGACACTGGCTAACATAACCTTAGCTGTTGATAGGCCGTTAAACGCCAACACCAATGCATCAAATAAAACATGCGCAGTCTGATCCTGGCATTATGCTGTTCGTCATTCGCTCAACGAAGTAGTATCCACGGTGGGTATAGTACGTCACGGGCACCTGCTACTTGGTAGTCGTGCACCGAATCAGGTAAGAATAAAGTATTATTTGAAGTGGAGGATTTTTAAAAATCCTCCACTTCAAATCATACTTTATTTAACCCTTTCAACCCTAAGGAACTGGAATGGACTGTGATATGCTAATGTTCCGACCAATCCAATCAGATTCGTCCTTTTATGAAAAGGGGGTGTTTTTGTTCTAAGAAATATGAAAATTACTTGCAAAAAGTGCAGATCCTGATGAGACGGCTCGTTACGAGCCGGCTCATCTGGATCTGCACTGTTTGCATAAACCGCTATAGCGGGCTTTCGGGTTCAAAGGGTTAATGTCTCAGCTACTGAAGCGAAGTTGACGCGATGAAGTGCCGGAAAATTGAAAAAAAAAAAAACCGCCGTTGCCCCCGTCCTCGTAGATTTAGCCGATTTATTTCGAGAAAATGTACGTTTTGCTGGGAATAAGGAAAAACGAGGATCACTGAGATCCAAAATATGCCTCGGAATCTGTAGAAAATGCAGTTTTTAGCCATCGAAAGAGACACGCAAGCACGCGCACGTCATGATAGAGTATGTTGACATGCAATACAACTGCACGTTTGCCAATCCGCCCGGAAAATCCGAATTTTAAACCCGAGTGCATCGCATTTTCCTTATTTACAGGACAATCTCGGTTTTCTTGAAATACTCATAAACGGCTAAATCTACTAGGTCGGGGACATCGGCAGGTGTTGCAATTCAATTGTCCGGGGAATCTGCACCACATCAATGATATGAAATGAGGTATTTTCTTACATCATTCAGTGCACCCCATCCAAATAGCAGGTGCCCTGATAACATACTATACCCACCGTGGTATCACTGCTATCAGCCTTATGATTATATCATAACCAGATTGTGCATTGGGACCAGAATCTACAATTTCGTGTAAGGTAACTCAGCCAGGGATCATATGTACGGAGCACCGCTGGGGACATGGATTTTTTTTAATGAATTCGTTCCCACGAAATAACAATTCGTTCGCTCAATTTAACAATTCGTTTCCTCGAATTAACAATTCGTTCCCACGAAATAACAATTCGTTTCCCACGAAATGACAATTCGTTCCCTCAATTTACCAATTCGTTTCCTCGAATTAACAATTCGTTCCCACGGAACGAATAGTTATTTCGTGGGAACGAATAGTTATATTGAGGGAACGAATTGACAATTCGTGGGAATAAATTGAGGGAACGAATTGTTATTTTGTGGGAACGAATTTTTATTTCATGGGAACAAATTGTTATTTCGTGGGAAGGAATTAAAAAGTAATAATTATACGTCCCCTGTGGGGCTCCGTACATATGCTCTTATAATAACGAGCAATTGCAATACTTGTAGTATAACTCCTGATATACGAGGTACAATTCATGTTAATTGAGAATACAGTTTGTATAACTACTACAGGAGAACCCCTCCAAACCTCGCGACCCCATCGTGTATAATTTAGATGGGTTTCACTGTCATTTGTTTCATTGTCGTGTCTGGTCATGATTGAATATGACAAAAACCGTTTATGGAATGTTTAATTACAATAAAACCACTCTAAACCGGAGGTCCCAAGGGTGTCCGGTTTAGAGAGGTTCCATTGTATTAATGTACATGCGTATATCATTAACATTACATGGGCGTATTTAGGTTCTGTCTATTGATTGTGTATACTAGTAGCAAGCATACAACGCTCCAGTTACGCTGCGTATTTGCTTAAATACCCAATTTAAATTGCCAAAAACCCAATTGAAATCAAAAGTAGCGAGTATCAAAAAGCAATAAAAATGTGGGGTACCTTTATCCTGCTGCAGAAAAAAATGAACAGACCACAAATATAGCATATTTTTCTTATTTTCCATGAAAACACATCTTGGTATTTCATTAGAATTGTCTCCAAGGAGACAATTCTAATGAAATGCCAAGACATGTTTCCATTTCGAAGCAAACTATTCAATAATTGCGGTCTGTTGATGTGTAAACAGTAGTGTGATTTTATTTTACCCAATTCAAATTTTGAAATACTCAATTGCTTCAGAAATGATGGAGTGACAATACTCAATTACTAATTACTTATCTGGAGCGCTGGCATAACATACGGCATAGACCCAGCTGTGTCTTTGCCGAATCGTTTTCGAGCGCCCTGGGAACATGTAAGGTTGCTGTGCCCTTTTTGTGGGAATCTAATAAAAAACCCTACTCATAAAACGACAACTACTTACACAAATAAATCATACATATGTGTCCCATAAGTCTTTATTCACATGCTGCCAGCAAGGACATTATAGGAATGAATGGCCTTTTTGTGGAATTTATCGGGGTATAAACTTGAAAAAGTCGCGGGAATACTGGACGAAGGCCGGAAGGCCTCGTCCAGTATTCCCGCGACTTTTCCAAGTTTATATCCCCGATAAATTCAACAAAAAGGCCATTCATTCCTTATAATTCCAGCATTTTAAATAAATTAATTAAGAAAATGTGTTTATTTTCCGTTTTCTTAAGAATTATTTTAACTGCGCCTGACGGTTACGGAAAGTAGTTCGGCGTGGGAGTTTACTGGGATATGAATTTTGGACTGAGACTTGCAACGGACCAATCAAATGTTAGGGAATTGTGTAAATATTTTTGTGCTGGAATTATCACACCATATGCTGTACCATCTAAAATAATAAGCACAGTTTTGTGTTTTTCATGTATAATTTAACTTCTACACACCTGTGTAGAGACGTAAATATACATGTCCTACATCACAATTGGTCTATTATTTGCATAGTGCAGGTGTGTGTACATTTGTATCGGTAACAGTATTTGCATAATGACTTACAAATCACATGCATATGTTTTATTTATGTCAGTCGCTATTGTTTTATTACTAGGTTTTTATTAGATTTCCATTGACTTTACATGGGGCCACACGATTGTTACTACTACCTTAACCTAATTTATATCGTATCTAAACCATCCATATACATGTACATCTGACCAGGGCATAAGATACGACGGTAAATTATATACAGTGGAGCCCCCTCTAAACCGGACATAGACAAAATGATTGGAGCTTAATTTTGATAGGTTTCACTGCCATTTATCTCCTATGATACTGTCTGTTTGCTCACAAAGCACCCATGCGTGTCACATTCCTGTTTTACAGTGGTACCTCTCTAAACCGGACACCCTGGGGACCTCCCAGGGTGTCCGGTTTAGAGAGGTTCCACTGTACTTCGCATCTAAGACACGCATTGCACGTACCGCTGTACCGCTGTATAGTACTGTGTTGGGTTTATGTACAAAATGTGAAGCGGCTACACTGGCCAAAATGCAATTATTCTCGATTTGTGCTCGTGTCGTCCACCGTACCACTGCCACCTGATACGGTGCTGATATGTCGTGATAAGATAGCACACTGGAACAATTTGTCTGAACACATTCTTGTGGGGTGTCACCGCGTAACAATGCACTCATCCGTGAATAGTTGAATAGCTGTGTACAATGGTGAACCCGTGTGTTGAACTGTAGACAAAGACATAACGCAGAAATATTTGGTGAATTCATTTGTCATGGTTTTAACTGGAGAAATTGGGATTACTGGATTTGCGACCAGTGTAGGCCCAGATCAGCCTGCGCATCCGCGCAGTCTGATCATGGTCAGCACTGTTCGCCATTTCATCAATGAAACGCCCGTCATGCATCTAACAAGAAATATAGATTGTTATCACGATATGACAGTGTGCTATTTGAACAGGAGCTACACTGGTCACAGATCCCATAAACCCCATCTAGTTACGGCCAGAAATGTACAATATCGGTACAGTTCAAATTGCTGTTAATCGTCGTACCAACTTATATACATGATGTAACTACACACAATGGTCGATCGGCACATCATCCCCTTCTACCACAGTGCACTGACATTTCTTCCATGAAGAAACAGAGAATAGTAGGCTAGTGTCGTGAATGGGAACAAATATCTGGCAAGGCTCAGGAAACGGGATGGGCGAGGCTCTGCCGAGCACATCCCGTTTCCGTGCCGCGCCAGATATGTTTTCCCTTCACTTCACTAACCTACTATTCTATTTATCCCGTCAACACCTACAAATGGCTGTAAAATGCAAAAATAGTGTGGACTGGATATCAAAAATGTTTCACGGCACCGTGTTTCACGGCACATACGCACTGTGTTGACGGGATAAATACTGCTTCTGATCTCAGTCAATGTCACTTTTTTCCAACATCTCTGAACCTCTCCTTTGAAGTCCGCTTCAGTGAACTTATCTTATGGACGACTGTAAACTTTCTCACTAAGAGAATCCCACACCTAGTATTCTTTGGATTACAGTCCGGACTTTGTGGCGGCCATTGTGATCTTGTTTGATGAACTCTGGGGGTAGCATCCTGCAAATCAGATTTGTGTTGCCCTGCTGGTATGTGATGATGCACCACCGTGTGGGAACACATATACATCATTTGGGTACAGACGCCGACAGTCGCTTAACAAACCACTCTCTAATAACGACATGCAGCTATCACTGTTCACTGTCACCATATCCGTGTTGATAAAGTGAATATTCGTCTTTCCATCATGTCCATGCCAGGAAACACCGGCCGAAACCATCAGTTTCTCGAAGAACCTTCACTTGTCGTGGTAAACGCATACTTTGTGTAATGTTTCATTTTGGCACTGACCGACACTGACAAATATCATGCCGTGACAACAGGTTAGCCGGTAGAGAAAATCTGCTAGCGTCTTGCATCAATGTATTGTCAGTTCCAACCTGATATTTTGCATGATTAGTCATTTGTACAGTATTCGGTCTATCATGATCGAATTGATAGCAGTTATAGACAACATCCTGAACTATCACTGTGTGAAATTGCACATGTCTTCATAAAAAGTTGTCTAAGTTACAGGAACATAAATCTGGGAACGTTTTTTTTATAACTCACCCGATATATACTGTCAAATATTGATTTTATTGCGAAAAAACAATTTCTTCATATACCATACCATTCACGTGTCGTACATTGTGTTGTTTCAGAATGGACAGTTGCTGACAACGAAATGCCCTAACGATGGTGAGTAATTCAGTATACAATTAAGTATGTGCATGCTAGCAGTGGCAATGAGCAGCCAACATATTAGGATATAGTTCCTCATTGATCTCTGTAATTATCTCTGGGAATGTCAAGATCGGCCACCTCTCTACAACAACACCCTCTCTGTAACAGCCGCTATTGTATATCCCAAGTGGATGGTTACCTCTATAGTTAACCCTTAGACTGCTCAGCACGAAACTTGTCGTCTGCTCTTGCTTTTGTTACTTTCTCAATAAAAACACGTTTTGACAGCACTTTCCAATGGAAATGAATCTAAAATGCTATCAAAGTATGTATTTGATGAGAATTATCGAAGAAAATAAATAAACAGCAGACGACAAAATGTCAGCATTAAACTCCCTACAACAGCCACCTCTCTACAACAGCCAGTGTTGCGTCTTCCCGTGGATGGCTATGATAGAGAGGTTGAACAGTATTACAGGGAAAAATAAAATAAAGTATAATGAATTGTGATCTGCTATGTTTTAAATATATATAACCCTCAACGCTTTCAGCATGTAAAACGTCTCAAGTGAACAATCAATATGTGGATGTAAAAGGAATATATTGATTTGATAGGAGCTGTCTTAACCCTTCCTACGCTGTTGACGGAAATTGCCGTCTGCTGTTTTTCATTTTTGCTTTAATTCTTAACAACAAACTGGGTTTGACAGCACATGAGAATCGTCTCCAAAACCAGGTTTTTGTCGAAAAATATTGAAAATAAAACATTTCCGGCAGATGACAACATTTAATTCAGCGTAGTAAGGGTTAAGCTCTTCATTATTTAGACAAACTATTTGCTTGCCCAAATTCCATATCAATGATGAATTAAATGTTGTCGTCTGCTGGAAATGTTTTGTGTCCATGATTTCTCGATAAAAACCTGTTTTGGCAGCGCATGAGAATCGTCTCTGGAGACAATTCTCATGTGCTGTTAAAATGGTGTTTTTTTTGTTAAGAATTAAGGCAAAAATTAAAAACAGCAGACGACAAGTTTCGTCTCCCGCGTAGTGAGCGTTAAAGATTCGTACCAAACTTACGTTAAATGCTTTGTAACTTTACGACGGATTGTATTCACGTTATAGTTCATCCTGTCCATGTATTGCTTCATTCCAGTGTATCGACATGTTCATCTGATCTTTAACATGTGGATGGAAATTGTGTATTGGTGAAGTAAATGAACACTATCTATAGCAAAAATACAATGATTGTATTTTTGCTATAGATAGTGTTCATTTACTTCACCAATACACAATTTCCATCCAAGTGTTAAAAATGAGAAGAACACGTTGATACACTGGAACGAAGCATTACATTTGTATACAGCGACAGTTGCATTTCTTAGTAAGCATTAAAACAATGGAAGGGGTCAATGGGAAAAGCAGGCCAAGTTCCTCATGGACTTAGCACCCTTTCCCCTTCGCCCATTCAAAAATAGAATGGGGTTGCACGTTATGTTTGCAGATTGGAGCCACTACCTGGAAAGGTGCTACCTCGTCGTGAATTTCCAGCACAGCTGGCAAACTGCCAACGACTATTGTAACAAGTAAGTTCATTGGCACGAACTAACAATTCGTTCCCTCAATTTAACAATTCGTTAAATTGAGGGAACGCATTGTTATTTCGTGGGAACGAATTATTAAAAATATATTACATGTCCCTTGCGGGGCTCCGTAGACACGTACATGTACTGGGAGTTATCTTTCGTTAATTACAACTCCAACACAATCATTTGTAGAGAACAGTAATAAGCTTTGCTTTTGTGTATTTAAAGGTACATGCCCACTCAGTAGCCACAACCTGTTCTTTATATCAGAGACATCATCTGAGACGGTTTCTGGCAAATAAACATTCGCATTATTATGCATTTTATATCAGACGTAAAATTACACACTGATATCAGGGGTGATAACCGTGTTTCCTTAAACTGATCCTATAAGTTTATTTAATTCCTATAAAGACTATTTTGTGCCTACTGAGTGGGCATGTACCTTTAAAGTGATCTCAAATGCATTGAGATCTAGTTGAAAATCAATTATGACCTTCTCTAGATGACTGAGAGCTAGTCATAAAAGACATACTGCTAGCTCTAATTGTTTAGCTTCAGTATATTTGTCTATCCATGGCATTCTGATAACCAAGTGCATGTGACGTGTTGTATCATTGCGCCATTTGTGTTGCAGACTGATTTATCTAGTGTAATATACTACGTTATGTAGATTTCGGGGCAAACAACCCATATCACTGCAGCAGCTACAACTTCACTCAAACACGTGTTTTCTGTGTTCACAAGAGTCGTTTCCGACACTGTGTGAAATTCTAGTGATACATGTAACAAACGTCACATCCAAGACAATTACACATACTGCTGATACATGCTTTATATGAGAGTCACGTGTCATCTATCAGCCTTATGTAGTGAGGGCCTTCCATATCCGGACATATACGTTCAAACAGGGGCAGATGTTTGATGCATGTAATGTGTCATAACGAAATGGTGACGTGATAGAAACGTCACGAGTTGAACACAAGCCTATAGTTTGGCAACCATTACACTGCTCAATATATTTATGTTCAACTCTCGATCAAATCTTTCATTGTCACACCAAGTGTACCATTTAAAACATTTCTTGGTATAGTTGAAGGGTCAATAGACGAAGGGGGCTAATGGACTTAGCCCCCTTCTTCCACTGACCTCTTCAATTGTGAGTTATATTTAATCTGTCAAATGTTCTACAACTAGACTACATGTATGTGGTATGCTATATTGTGTATTTCATGAATTTCTCTCATTCAGGTACGGTGCTAGACTAGCGGAGCCAACTGGTTATACGATAAGCGACGAAATCGGCGCATATGTTTCCACAACAATTGGGGCCGATGTCACATATTGGATAGGTTGGTATATACAGTGAAACCTCTCTAAACCGGACACCCTGGGAGTTCCCCAGGGTGTCCGGCTTAGAGAGGTTTCATTGTAAATCATGCATTTCATCATTCTGAGCCATAGGTGTGTGTTATGCGATCACGAACAGACATTATCACCTGAGATAAATTACTAAGAAACTCATCACAAATAAGATCACATGTGTTTGCTTGGTGTCCGGTTTAGAGAGGTTTCACTGAATGTTTGGAGAATGAAACGAATGCATAATTTTAATACAATGAAACCGATTAGATTTTGAATGTGTTTAAATGTCAGTGTACACGGTCATAGACACCATCTATGGAATCGTCCTGGTGCAAATATATTTAGCTCCTAATGAGGAGATACTAATTAGGAGATACTAAGTCCTAATTAGGAGATAGTATATCCTAATTAGGAGATAAAAATGTTTTAGCATTGGCACCAGGACGCTTCCATAACAATCTGATTTTTTGTTCGTATTTTTTACTGGATTTTGTAAGTTGTACGACAAAAGACCAATATGCTACCGACAATAGCCTCTGAAATGTAGGAAGCGCCATTTTGATGGTCTAAGTTGTATTTATTTTCGGCCGGAGAGCCCCAAGTCCGCCATGACAATATTTTATCCACCACTACGCACCTGCTATATTATGGACAGTGTCTGTTAATGAATATCGTACAAAGTTCTCAGTCAGGCACAACATATTCTTATTATGTTCGTTTGTGGTGTGTGTCCATGAGATTGTTTAACACGTTTGCCGGAGTTTCTACAATCTGATAATGCATGTGTACACCGACTGGCAACATGTTCTTATTTTTGTTTTATTTTAGTGGACATTTTGTTGCAAAGACTTATTGCTTATCTTAGTGAGAAAACGTGTACTATCATGTTGTCACAAGTCCACGACAGTCCAACCCCAGCTGATCCCAAGGTCAAGGTCACATACTACGTACATGTGAAAAATCTATTTCTTTCATCGAACATTCTTAATATTTCACGCATGCATTCATCTAAGGGTCTACTATCATACTGTTACAAATCCACGTTCATGCGTCACATTCCGCATGTACTCTGAGGATTTTGTCAACTTTTGACTCTATTTATGAAAAACATTGTAAATTTTGTAAACGTGTTTAATAAAATTACGCAGACGTCCGAAGGTACAAACTCGCATGGTGTGTCTCATATACTCCCAGGGTACAACACGAAATACAACTTCGACCAAGATGCCAGTGTGGGCTACTGGAGTGACGCGGAAGTGACGTCAGTGGAGGTGGGCGTCTGGGGGCTGGGTGAGCCGGACCTGACCTCCGGGGAGTGCGCCTACGTCGATGGGGGCAAGGGTCAGTGGTTTATGGCCCCGTGTGACAGGATCATGCCGTTCGTCTGTGAAATGGACCCGTGTCCTACAGGTAAGATTGCACCAATTGAATGCATCAGTGGAACATATACAGTGGGGTCAGCGTGTAAGTGCACACACAAACGAACACGACAGGTTAGAACCAACCTGTCGTGTTCGTTCGTGTGTGCACTTACACGCTGACCCCACTGTAGGCTAGCTGGTTTTATGTCACCAACGAGTGGGCAAAGCCCGTTCCATGTCGATACCCTTGACGTCACGATTGGGTGTATTCGCTTTGAATGTATTTCCTATCCACCCCCTGGGAACTTTTGACAGCAAGGAACAAGCGGGAGGGATTGTGCGCAATGTCTATTGTTTTAACTAATCATTGGACACTTTTGCACAGTGACCGCTCCAAGCCGGTACCCTCCTTGTCATGTTTGCTTCTACTATCATTCAATGGGTTCCTTTTCATCTCTAGGAAGCGTCGGTGAGAGGGGTGGCGCCGGCTGGTGGAAGCGTGGTTTCAATGGGGCGGGGGATGTATTCCATGAGACATTTGTGGTACTAACTTTATATGTATAATGTGCTTATTTGTTGGAACAGTACACCGCTATTCTTCGAGTGCTGCTATACGCATGCCTGTTTCATATGACCTTAAATGACTACAGTTCGGTGTATGGTCACTTTAGCGGGTACCGTTCCTATCTTGGATGGCTCATATGCCTAAATGTCAGTGACCCCAGGGTATTCGATTTACAAGAAGTGTTGAGTTTGTAAAACCGCATTTCTTGACAAATCGCACATCTTCCTATGTACAACATCACATGGCATGTCTCAAATATGTCTTGGAATCGCGTCAACGTTCGACGGAAACAATCGTAAATTGTGCAAACAGTTATAATGAGATATCGCACATGTTGATTACCGCTGTACGATTGCATGTTATATATGGCCTTACCTGGTTACATACATCTTCAGGGGCGGATCTGGTGCATTTCTGGACATCTAGATTTTAAAACAATTGTCCTGGGAGGCATACCCCCGGGTCCGAGGGCATGCCCACCAGGACAAATTTATATCCGTGGAGCTTGAAAATAGGACACCCCCCCCCCGTTCCACAAATGCTGGATCCGCCCCTGATCTTCATGCCCCTTTGGTTACACTAATTTGTATTTTGAAGTTCTCATAAGGCCCAACTGACAATGACGGCCGCTTTAGAGAGGTTCTACTGTATATGCCAGTTGTGTGTTACAGACACGTTCATGTGCAACGGTCGGTGTGTAAACAGCGCCCTCGTGTGTAACGGCATAGACGACTGTGGCAATGGTCTCGATGAACAGGCCTGCTGTAAGTATCACCGTGTGGGAGTCACGTGACGTCGTAACTAAGAGACGTAATGAATGAATACAGTAAAGCGGTTGGATTTTAATAACATATGCCGCACAAAATACGTCAATTGAAATGTAACACTAAAACTAAAAAGTAGTGAAGGTTACGGAGCCCTGTAGGGATGTAGAATTTTTTTTTTTTATGAATTCGTTCCCACAAATTACAATTCGTTCTCTCAATTTAACAATTCGTTCACACGAAATAACAATTTGTTCCCAGGGGAACGAATTGTTAATTCGTGGGAACAAATTGTTTTATCGTGGGAACGAATTGTAATATTGTGGGAACCAATTGCTAAATTGAGGGAACAAATTGTCATTTTGTCGGAACGAATTGTAATTTTGTCGGAACGAATTGTTCATATCGTGGGAACGAATTGTTAATTCGAGGGAACGAATTGTTAAATTGAGGGAACGAATTGTTATTTCGTGGGAACGATTTAATAAAAAAACAATCCATGTCCGCTGCGGGACTGCGTAGAAGGTTCTTTATAAATCGTTACAACTTGAACAAAGAATCAATTTATTTCCGAATCGATGATTCAGGTGCTCGAGTAGTAAACAGGCCTATACATTTGATTCATTTGATTCTTTCTGGACCAAAATCTCGAAAATAAAATAAACATATGGCTCCCGGTGGCAGATGTAGACACTCTGACAAGCTGCTGAACCGGGACCGCTGACAGAAAAACGGATGGACACACCATCTAAACATTATACCGGAGGCATAGATGATGTTAAATTGCAATCCTCCATGAGCTGTTGTTTGGTGCAGAATGAATCAAATGTATACTATTGCTCAAAATTGTTTCATTTACGGAACGACGTCATATGATGTTAACGAATGACGAATGACGTGAGTAAGTTAGCAATGTAAACAAGTCCATGGTCCTTTCAACGAAACCAACGTTACGATTACGCAATTCAAATGCACAACAATACCTGAACAAATATTTTTTATCAGATTCGGCTCGGAAACGGTAGGAAATCATTAACGGACATAATTCCTATGTGTCTTTATTAATTTTATCAGGCTCGGAAACAATAGTAATTCCTCGGCTAGCCTCGGGATTCCTACACCTTTACTAGCCTTGCCTGGAAACGACAGTAATTATTCTGTTGTTGATACGTGTCTTAATTACGTTTATCAGGCTTGGATCGCAAACGGTGCTGAACGTTTCCTAGCGTTGCCTAACAACGGCAGTACTGTCTCTAGTACGTTATCATTGATAATGGTTTATTTATTATAGGAATGAATGGCATTTTTGTGGAATTTATCGGGGTATAAACTTGGAAAAGTCGCGGGAATACTGGACGAAGGCCGGAAGGCCTTGTCCAGTATTCCCGCGACTTTTCCAAGTTTATATCCCCGATAAATTCCACAAAAGGCCATTCATTCCTTATAATTCCAGCATTTGAAATCAATTCATCAAGAAAATGTGTTTATTTTCCGTTTTCTTAAGACTTATTTTAACTGCGCCTCACGGTTACGGAAAGTATTTCGGCGTGAGAGTTTTCTGGGATATACATTTTGGACAGAGACTTGCTACGGGCCAATCAAATGTTAGGGAATTGTGCAAATATTTTTTGTGCTGGAATTATTACATTGCTCATACGCGTTTGTATTAAGTTTATCAGGCTCGGTTCGGAAACGGTAGGAATTCCTACGCGTTTCGTAGCCTAGCCTGACTACGACAGTCCTGTCATTCTCGACATCCACAGCTGACAGTTGTACGTTCACCCAGACCGGGGACTCAGGAACGGTAACCCTGCCGACGTCAGGCGGTCGCTACGCCAACAACGTCAACTGCCTGTGGACGCTACACACCAGTCCTGGAAAACGGATAAATCTCATTAAGGTACATGTACTCACACGTCAATTCGCGTGACATGGGTGGCAACATGGTTAAAATGTCCCTCCGTTTGTTTAGAAACAAGCACAAAGTTAGAGAAATAAAAGAATGCTATGTTAATAAAAAACGCCACTAAAAGCCTCTAACAATAGGCTTTTTGGCGGTTTTTTATTTTCATGACAATTTTTATTTCTCTGTCTTTCGGCCTGTTTCTAAACACACGACGTAATTATGGAAGTATCAATCATTTTACCATCCCTGTCACGCGTTACTATTGCAGGCACGGAAGGTTGCAAAAACTTCGTAAGACTAAAATGTTCGCAAGTGCAAAATTATGAAAGTCTGTAAATATCAAATAAACACTATTTTCTGGTAAACAATTATTGGATTTACATTTATTGAGCATAGGCTGTATATGCAGCATATGCTCCATAAATGTCAATCCATCAATTGAAATTTCCAGACGATACTAAATTTGCACGAAGAGTTTTTATCAACACAGATAGTTCAGTATCCTTTGACTACCTACGACCCGTGTTTTTATCCCGCGTATTCACTCGTGGGGCCAAGTGATCTGGTAATGCGGATACTTGGCAGGATCAGGATATTACTATTTCTGTTCTGCTATTATATTTACTGTTGTAATGTATTACAGTTCGAGACTGACTATTTCGAAACTGAACCGGACACGGACGTGCTGGAGGTGTGGGACGGAGGTCCAACGCTGTCGACGAGCACCCTGGTGGACCGGCTGTCCGGGGCTCTACCCGCGACCTTCACCGTCACCAGCAGCCACAACTACCTCCTGCTACGCTTTGTCCCCGATGGCGATACGGCGCTTTCCGGCTTCCAACTGAAATGGAGTACAGGTATGGCACACATATGGCTGTAACTTGAGAAATGGAGCTTATGGGTTTTGCGAACAGTGCAGATCCAGATCAGACTGTGCATCAGGATTTGCACGGTTCACCATTCCACCAATGAAACACCAGTCATGATTCTACTAACTACTGCTGTGCGTCGTCCTGATAGACCGGAACGGGTGATTCGCAGACTGAACTGGGAGTCTCTTTAAAGGTACATGCCCACTCAAGGCACAAACAAATATTTATATCAGACATTTTCTGGCAAAATAAACATTCATTCACCATTACCCCACATATTTATTGGCTTTATTATACATTTTATATCAGACGTACATTTCCACACTGTTATCAGGGGCGATAACCGTGTTTCCTTAAAATGTTAACTGACATTACTATTTATTCTCTGTATTTATTTTGTTTATGTGCAATGATCATGCCGTATAATTTGTCGAAGATATCATTTTTTCAGGCGACGCATTTAATTAGTGTAAATAATTAAAAAATATCATGATACCACCGCGAGTCACTATCAGTAAAATAAATATTCCTAAATGATTATATATGTATAATTCCTGCACAAAAATATTTACACAATTCCCTAACATTTGATTGGCCCGTAGCAAGTCTCTGTCCAACATTTATATCACAGTAAGCTCCCACGCCGAACTACTTTCCGTAACCATGAGGCGCTGTTAAAATAATTCTTAAGAAAACAGAAAATAAACACATTTTCTTGATGAATTTATTTCAAATGCTGGAATTATAAGGAATGAATGGCCTTGTAGCACCGCTTAGTGTTCATCAACCCCTATTGTTCACGGACGCATTTAAGCCGAGCAAATAACTTAGCCATTTTACGGAGGTGAACGCTAGGGGTTGACGTATCAACCCCTATTGTTCACGGACGGTTTTAAGCCGAACAAATAACTTAGTCAATTTTAGGTAGTTTTCGTAAATGACATTGAAAAATGACCCAACTTTCAGAGCTTGTGCGGAATTAAATTCAATTTACGGAAAATATCGCATTTCTTTCGAAATCAATATCGCCGAAATACGGCAATGCGATACGGGTGGTTTTCTCAGAATCTGGTCCAAATAACTTAGCCATTTTACGGAGGTGAACACTAGGGGTTGACGTATCAACCCCTATTGTTCACGGACGGTTTTAAGCCGAACAAATAACTTAGTCAATTTTAGGTAGTTTCCCGTAAATGACATGGAATAGTGACCCAACTTTCAGAGCTGATGAGGAATTAAATTCAATTTACGGAAAATTTCACACTTCTTTCAAAATCAATATCGCCAAAATACGGCAATGCGATACGGGTGGTTTTCTCAGAATCTTGTCCAAATAACTTAGCCATTTTACGGAGGTGAACACTAGGAGTTGACGTATCACCGTCCGTGAACACTAGGGGTTGTTACGTCAACCCCTAGTGTTCACCTCCTTAAAATGGCTAAGTTATTTGCTCGGCTTAAAAGCGTCCGTGAACAATAGGGGTTGATGAACACTAAGCGGCCTTACATGGCCTTTTTGTTGAATTTATCGGGGATATAAACTTGGAAAAGTAGCGGGAATACTGGACGAGGCCTTCCGGCCTTCGTCCAGTATTTCCGTGACTTTTCCAAGTTTATACCCCGATAAATTCCACAAAAAGGCCATTCATTCCTATAATAGCGGGTCCTCGTAATTTTTAGAACTGTAGAATAGTGACAGAATTATACACTTATTTAATTCCTAAAAAGAACATTTTGTGCCTACTGAGTGAGTGGGTATGTACCATTAGCACAGTTCTGTCTCATAGCGTGTGCATCGCCATTGCGTCATCCTACTGGAGTTGTATACCTGGGGGCCGTTTCACTAACTTCGTACGACTAAAATGTTCGTAAGTGCAAACTTCTGATAGTCTGTAAATTTCACATTGACAATGCTTTCTTGTAAATAATTATTGGATTTACTTGTATTGAGCATGGGCTGCATATGCAGCATATGCTCAATAAATGTAAATCAATCAATTTAAATTTTCAGACGATCCGAAATTTGCACTTACGAACATTTTAGTCGTAGGAAGTTTAGAGAACGGGCCCCTGATGTTATTCCGTCATCTGACCTGAGTCACGGTGAACAAACGATTGTATTTAGAGAAATAGGGCTTATTGATTTTGCGACTAGTATATATCCAGATCATATTTATGGGTTTTGCGACTAGTGGAGACTTAGATGAGACGCACTGTCCTATCAGGGTATGCTCTGTCTCTCATTCCATCAATGAAACAGCTGTCATGATACTAGCAAGCGTTTTCTTTTTATAGATTATCACCAGGCCACATAAGTGTGCTATTTGGATCAGGAGCTACACTGGTGACAAATCCCATGTGCTGACGAAACATGTTTTTGTTGATATTTACTATAATTGTGAAGAAACAAAAACAACAGCAGACGACAGTATTTTCCCACCTTTAACCTTTTCACCCCTAGGTAACTGGTATGGATTTTCATATGTTAATTTCCTTAACAATCCAATCGTCACACAATGATTTTATGACTAGTCCATTTATGAAAAGGGGGTGTTTTGCTTCTCAAAAATGTGACAATTACTTGCAAAAAGTGCATACATGTTGTCATGTATTATGTGACCTGAGAGAACAAACGATTACATGTATTATTATTATTGCAGAACAATCGTGTACATACCAAACGTTGCCTGGCAAGATTCACACACTGACGAGTATCGTTTACGACACCGTGACCATTACGTCACGACTCACCACGGATGAATGCACAAAGCATTGCTCCCGGGATTCACTCTGCTACGGATTCAGGTAATCACGATGGACGACAGTTTTGTCATGCAAGTTTTCCCAACATATGAGCACAGGTGGAAGACTCGGACCTGCTAGGACCCAATAGTTGGCACATTTGGAAAACGTAACCCCACCGACCCATTTCCATACAATATACCTGACAATATGCAAGGTATAGTGTAAGGAAATGGGCGGGTGGGGTAACGTTTTTAAAATGAGCCAAGCATTGGGTCCGAGTCTTCCACCTATGATAAAAATGTGTGACATTTATTCGGACATACAATTACCGCCTTGTCTGTGGTAGCTAATTTGCCAGTAACTAACGAAATGCTAAAAGTGAATATATTTGAATACCTAAGACATTTATAGATTACCAGAGTATATATATTATATACCAGAGTATTTATAAGTCGAAATGTTTGGTTTTTGAGCGAGCCCGAACATAAGGTATTTTTTTGGCGAAGCTGTTTCTTACCTTGGAAAAGGCTGTAAGGTATACTGTATGGAAATGGGTGTGTGGGGTAACGTTTTTCAAATGAGCCAAGTATTGGATCATAGGTCCGAGTCTTCCACCTGAGCATACCATTTGAACTAAAGGTATACTAATTGGTCTTATTTCGACTTGATACTGATTATAGTGATGTCAGTCATTACAAGTACAACTCTAAAGAGCCCTGCAGGGGACGTAGCATTCTTATTTTTTTATTATTCCCACTGAATAACAATTCGTTCCCTCAATTTAACAATTCGTTCCCACAAATTAACAATTCGTTCCCTCGAATTAACCATTCGTTCACACGATATAACAATTCGTTCCCACGAGTTAACAAGTCGTTCCCGTGGGAACGAATTGTTAATACGTGGTAACGAATTGTTAAATTTAGGGAACGAATTGATAATTCGTGGGAACGAATTGTTAATCCGTGGGAACGAATTGTTAATTCGTGGGAACGAATTGTTAATTTGTGTGGAACGAATTGTTATTTCGTGGGAACGAATTGCTATTTCGTGGGAACGAATTAATGAAACAAATAAGTCTACGTACTCTGCGGAGCTCCGTTCAACTCGCTCTAAGCAATCGCGTAAAATATTTATTTCAGATTTTTCCATCGTATCTGAGCTGTCCTCATTATAATTGGTATCAATTCAACAATGTACTGTGGAACCAATAAAGTACATGTGATTTTACTTTTGATCAGTTTTTTGGTCATTTATCTCGGGTGATAATGTTTGTTCGTGATCGCATAGCACACGACTATGGCTCAGAATGATCGAATGCCCGATTGACGGAGAAACCTCTGTACGCCGGACACTTTGGGGACCTCTCACGGTGTCCGGTTTAGAGAGGTTTCACTGTACTCGAGCCACAAATGTTGACATGACGATTTACATGTTAAACATTATATTTCATTCCTTTGTATTCATAGAATTTCAGCATTTTCGTTGTTGGATAACATTTCTTTTATTTAGTGCTGCAGATGTAATATTAAAACTATTGAGTTGAATGTCTTAGCTGTTACAGAGATTAGCATCACCTAGTAGTCTATGAACTTACAATGAACTATTAGTCATGGTCTTACCGATATACCTATTTGAAAATTGGGTCGACTTTTATCCATCCCATACAGTGGGGTCAGTGTGTAAATGCACACACGAACGAACACGACAGGTTGGAACCAACCTGTCGTGTTCGTTCGTGTGTGCACTTACACGCTGACCCCACTGTACATATAAGTAAAGTCTGGGTATCTCATGTTGTTTCTGCAGCTACATCGATACGGTGGACGTGAAGGAGTGCCGGCTTGTTAACGCCCTTCCCGTGCTCCAGGCCAACGATACCTCGACCTTCTACGTCAACACCTGCCCCTCGACTGCGAGGTTTCAGGGTAAGGCTCGCGTTTATTGGGCCTACATAAATAGTCTACTGCGGGCAATCATATGTACTTACGAATGGCTTCCAATACCAAATATCAGGCGCGTAGGTATGAAGGTGAAAAAGTTTTTCGAGTTACAAGAAACGTGACGGACGTACGGACGGACGTACGGACGTACGGACGGACGGACACCCGTGACGAAAACAATATACCCGTTTTTTTTTACAAAAAAAGTGGGTATAATAAGACACCTCCAACCGTACCTAGTATATTATGGATCGTTGCCCACTTTCCATTATGTTTGGACTCATTTATATGTCACATTACTGTCACTTGCAACTGAATACCATTCTGTTAATGTTCGCGAACCCAGCGCGGAATATTTTTTGCAAATTGCATAACCATAGGGTTAGATATATTTATTCTTAGGAATAAGTGAACCTATGCGTATTTAGTTTAATTGCATGTAGTTACTGTTTTCTAACGTACAGCGTCACTGCCCGTATTTGGACCACGGCTTACTGCGGAGGCGTCGGTACAGCAGCTGTCCACGCTGCGCTATCCACTCACATATCCGGGAATCCAGCAACTGGAATACTTCATCACCGCGGAGGGAAACTATCTCATCACAATGGAGGTGATGCGGCGCTCACATTATACTGACAGTCATACAGTAACACTGTTCGCGTTTGATGCGCCATATGTCATCCGTTATCCGTTACGTAATAAGGACACTATAAAAGAATACGTACTTTGAATCAGATGGGTTCTGGAAATTTCAGTTCTTGTTGTTGTTGTTAGTACCACGTGATCATACACCTTGCTCACTGGTGCTGCAGGCCGCGCCGACGTGAAATGTTTCACGTCGAAAAATGCACCGGTTTCCTGGCGAGATGCCACTCAACTCTACTTAGATCTATCGCATAACATATTTGTCATCTAGTAACTGGTGCAAATTTCTTATGTACCTATCAGAAACTGCCTCTCTCGCCCCGTGCTGTCTTAACAGGGGAATGAAAACGAAGTTATCAATTGTCGCAATTACGGGAATTATACTTTAATTCTCAAACAAATTGTGGCGGTGGAGATTTAGACATTCTCATTCAGCCCGTCCTCAGGGACAATTGTCCTCCTACAGTATGAAGTAGACACACACACATCTTAACCATTTCACCCCTAAGTAGCTGGAATGGACTGTGATATGTTCATTTTCCAACACATGCAATAGTCACAAAATGATTTTCATCCATTTGTAAAAAGGGTTTGTGTTTGTTTTCTAAACAAATTCGAGTCGGTTCATCTGGATCTACACTGTTTCACACACCACTATATAGGTATGTAGTGTTGAAATGGTTAAGGTAGCTGTACCATTCTTGTGGGACCATGTAAAGTCAATGGAAATCTAATAAAACACCCTACTTATATAACGATAGCTACTTACATAAATAAATCATATGGATGAGATATTTATGCAGATACTGCTACCAATAAAAATGCACACACACACACACCTGTAATATCCAGATAACATACCAATATGTATGTATCACATGAAAATGTGCTTATTATTTTCTGATTACAGCATATGGCGTGATTTCCTTGCTGGCAGTATCTGCATAAAGACTTATTTAACACATATATATGGTTTATTTGTGTAAGTAGCTATCGGTTTGTGAGTAGGTTTCTTTTTATTAAATTTCCATAGACTGTAAATGTGGCCATAAGAAGGGTACAACAACTTTAAAAATGGATTGTCCATTACACAGGTAACGTTTATTGACTTATGCTGCGGGGATACGGTGGATATCTACGATGGTACCCTGCAGTCACACACCCTGCTGGAGCAGCTGGGCTCCAGTAGCACGCACCATATCATCGTGTCCACTGGACCCGACGTCTTCATCCGCATGTCCCTGTTAAGTCACTGGAAATGTGGCGGCGTTCTCATCAACTTCAGGAAAGGTTTGTCATAAAATGGGCTTTCACAGGTTATTAACACAGAGTAATACAAATCATAATACACTAGTAATAATTCCAGCACAAAACTATTTACACAATTCCCTAACATTTGATTGGTCCGTAGCAAGTCTCTGTCCAAAATGTATATCCCAGTAGACTCCAACGCCGAACTACTTTCTACAGGTGCGCTGTCAGTGCTGTCAATGTAAACAAATGTGTCAAAATAAACACATTTTCTTGATGAATTTATTTCAAATGCTGGAATTATAAGGAATGAATGGCCTTTTCGTGGAATTTATCGGGGATATAAACTTGGAAAAGTCGCGAGAATACTGGACGAGGCCTTCCGGCCTTCGACCAGTATTCCCGCGACTTTTCCGGCCTCGTCCAGTATTCTCGCGACTTTTCCAAGTTTATATCCCCGATAAATTCCACGAAAAGGCCATTCATTCCTATAATAAATATACAAATGAGCCCAGAAAACATGATAGATAATCAATGCAGCTTCACATTATGATCATGTGCTTAAGTTATACATATAATCTAACATTTTTGTTGATTTACTATGGTATTTATTAAAGGTACATGCCCACTCAGCAGGCACAACATGTTATTTATTTTACTGAAACAGGAGACGCATTTCTTTAGTATAAATATCATGCCTCATTTGCATATGAAAATAGCCTGATACCACCGCGCGTCACTATCAGTAAAATAAATATTACTAAATGATTATATTTGTATAGCGGGTACTTGTAACGTTTAGAACTGATGGAATAGTGACACAGTTATACACTTATTTAATTCCTATAAATGACATGTTGGGCTTACTGAGTGGGCATGTACCTTTAAAGCGCTGGAAACGACAATTATCGTCTGCTGTTTTAAATATTTTTATATTTTCTCCTCAAAAACATACTGCCAAAACAGGTTTTTAAAGAGATTAAAATATACAAAATGAGCAGACGGCAATTTTCTTTTTCAGCCTTTTAGTGGTTAAGGGGTAAACTATTGATATGGCACAAGTACAGTATGCACTGCTACAGTATGTACCAAAACATTCAACAACATTACAGATTATGCATAGCAATATCAGAAAGATACGGTAACACATATACAAGACATCATCAATTCAAGTATAAATACAGATTCCGGATATCTATGAACATTATATTATAGATATATTGAAAACTGATTGAAGAGCAATAGTTACAAGAATTCCGCCACGGAAGCGGTGTCGCGCCTGAAAATGCCTTGTCGGTACAAAACAATGTTGTAGCAGGATTTTTGTTAAAGTTTCTGCATTACTTTCACATCGCCATGTTTACTTCTGTTTTGTGAATGAAATAGTTGGCCCCGGATCGAATATATTAAAACATACAAATGACGTCATTGGGGAAACCGCTGACAAAATTTTCAATGTATGGAAGCCCAAACTTGTTAGATTTTTTTTTGTCGTATTTTCAGTACATGCATTAATATGGGTATTAATCTGCACTGGATGTGTTATACTGTCATTAATTTGTTCCCTGACTGTGATTTATCACTTTAAATACTGACTTATTGACCCCCTTCCCTGAACGTAGAATTGACACTCATGTTGGCGTGTATTGGCCACCATAGACAAATTCGTTATCAGGTTACAAGAGAGTACTATTTTATCAGGTGCTACACTCCCTACAAATCCCATAAGTCATAATTCTCAAGTCACAGCAACATATATATATATTATATGCACTGATTGGCGTCGTCGGCAGGCTGCGATATCGTGATGACGGGTACCGGCGAGTTCCAGTCGCCGGGGTTTGGCACCAGCGGAAGTTACCCGGGCGTGGCAGCGTGCACGTGGACCCTGCTGGCCCCGTCCCAGGACCGCAGTATCAGCCTCCAGTTCGACAACTTTGACCTTGAAGATGGCATGGACTTTCTAACGGTATGTAATAAGTACGCATGCGCTTTAAGGAGGTGAACAATAGGTTTGTTTACATGAATAAACACATCTCGGACCGGTCTCGCGGTCCGAGAGTGCTTATTCGTGTAAACAAACCGTTCAGAGGTCTACATTCAATTTGTATATAATCACGTGGTCGTGTTTCGGCCAATGAGATTGACTGAAAAACTTAGTCATATAATAATAACCCTTATGTAGTGTTTCTGAATATTCAATTATCATCAATATTAATCCTTATGTTGTATTTCTGAATTCAATTCTCATCAATATGAATCCTTATGTTGTATTTCTGAATTCAATTCTCATCAATATTAACCCTTATGTTGTACATGTATTTCTGAATTCAATTCTCATCAATATTAATCCTTATGTTGTATTTCTGAATTCAATTCTCATCAATATTAATCTAAGGTTGTATTTCTGAATTCAATTCTCATCAATATTAAACCTTATGTTGCATTTCTGAATTCAATTCTCATCAATATTAATCTATTAACCCGTTGTATTACTGAATTCAATTCTCATCAATATTAACCCTTATGTGCCCATTTCTGAATTCAATTCTCATCAATATTAACCTTATGTTGTATTTCTGAATTCAACAATCATCAATCAATATTAATCTTATGTTGTATTTCTGAATTCAATTCTCATCAATATTAACCCTTATGTTGTATTTCTGAATTCAATTATCATCAATATTAACCCTTATGTTGTATTTCTGAATTCAATTATCATCAATATTAATCCTTATGTTGTATTTCTGAATTGTTCAACTCATCATTCAATTATTAATCATTTAAATATGTTGTATTTCTGAATTCAATTATCATCAATATTAACCCTTATGTTGTATTTCTGAATTCTATTTCATTCTCATCAATATTAACCCTTAGTTGTGTAATCTGAATTCAATTCTCATCAATATTAACCCTTATGTTGATTTCTGAATTCAATTATCATCAATATTAATCCTTATGTTGTATTTCTGAATTCAATTCTCATCAATATTAACCCTTATGTTGTATTTCTGAATTCAATTCTCATCAATATTAATCTTATGTTGTATTTCTGAATTCAATTATCATCAATATTAATCCTTATGTTGTATTTCTGATTCAATTATCATCAATATTAACAATAATTTAATTATGTTGTATTTCTGAATTCAATTATCATCAATATCTTATGTTGTATTTCTGAATTCAATTCAATCATCATATTAATCATTATGTTGTATTTCTGCATTCTTTGTATTCAATTTCTTTTTATCAATATTATCCCTTAAAGGTTGATTTCTGAATTAAATTCCTTCTTCAATAATAATAATTAATTATGTTGTTAATTTTGAATTCCCAATTAATTCAATCAATCATTATTTCCTTATGTTGTATTTCTGAATTTCCCAATTCCTTCAATCAACTATTAATCTTATGTTGTTTATTTTGTAATCATTCTCATCAATTAATAAACCTTATGTTTTTGTGCCAATTCTGAATTCTAATCCTTTCAATTAAATAATTAATCCCTTATGTTGTATTTCTGAATTCAATTCTCATCAATATTAACCAGCAATATTAACCCTTATGTTGTATTTCTGAATTCAATTCTCATCAATATTAATCCTTATGTTGTATTTCTAAATTCAATTCTCATCAATATTAACCCTTATGTTGTATTTCTGAATTCAATTCTCATCAATATTAATCCTTATGTTGTATTTCTGAATTCAGTTCTCATCAATATTAACCCTTATGTTGCATTTCTGAATTCAATTCTCATCAATATTAATCCTTATGTTGTATTTCTGAATTCAATTCTCATCAATATTAACCCTTATGTTGTATTTCTGAAGGCAACGCTCACTGGAAAAATGGGGCTTATGTGAGTTTGTGTTGTGCCTGATCAAATAACATGTTCCTATAGAGCTTGATAGCCTCGCTAGAGGTATGGAGCGAGGTAGCAATTTTGTTTGTACTATTTATATTGCTTGTTATAAACATGACGGGTGGTTCATTGATGGAATGGCGAGCAGTGCAGATTTAGATCAGACTGTGCCGATGCACAGGCTGATCTGGATCTACACTAGTAGCAAAACCCATACGCCACATGTCTCCAGTCACAGCCACATTTGCATATACACTTGTTTATCAAAAACGATGTATAACAAACCATACAATGGCATAAATACACACGTGGCATAAATATGGAATGACGTTTAAACTCCCATCCATTGACTTCACAATTGAATGCCAAAATTGACATTAATTTGTAGCAAATAAATAATAAATCTACTAATTAATTTCAAGAAATTATGTGAAGTAAATGGCAAAAAAATACAGTTGCCAGTCATGTGTTTGGATTTGTATTCTGTCTATCAGACCGTGAAATGTCACTATTTGAAATTTCCATAAATTTGAAAAATCAATAAGTCCCATAGAGGCCAATGCTAACTGTGCTGAAATTGACATCTTGAACTGTCAGTTTCGTAATTGACACAGCTGCATCTCTAAAACAATTACACATTTAGTATAATTCATTGCTACATGATCTGGGAGACTCCAACCATAATTATTTGATTGTGTTGAGTAGTTAAATTGTAATTAGATTCAAACCAAACACTTATTTTACACGTAAGTCAACGGGAAGCATATGTTTTATTCCTTATCACATCTTTGATACATTTTGCGAGTTTTGTTTCTGCATTTACACAGCACAGAGACAATGTATGGACATGGAGATGGGATAGCACAGTTAGATCACGTTCGTCCGCATGTACGAGGAGATAATCCACTCGCTAAAGCTCGCGGATTATCTCCTCGTACATGCGGACGAACCGTGATCTAATTGTGGCATATTTATGGCACGTGGCGACTTGTACCTGCAGATCAGCGGATCATCCGAGAATCGCAGTTACACAGGGACGGACCTACCGACGCCCCCACCGTCCATTGCCGAGATTGTCGTGCGGCTAGACACCAGCGCGATCACCAGCGGTGCGGGATTCAAGGCATCATTTTCGCCAGGTACCGTATACTATATATATAACACAATCGGCGGTTGTGGAAACGTAACACCACTTTGTATTCCCGTACGTGGATAATATTCAAGTTTAAACATGGATGTAGTTTATTGCAGATACGTACAGTGTGATTGTGCTACAAGTTTTCGCAACATTAGTTACATCATTTACACAGTGTAGTCAGTAAAGCTATACAGATGTAAGAATTTAGTAATATTTATTTTACTGATAGTGACTCGCGGTGGTATTAGGCTATTTTCATAATCAAATGAGGCATGATAATTTTTAATTATGTATACTAATTAAATGCGTGACCTGGAAAAATAATATTTTCGACAGATTATAAAGTATGATCATTTCAAATCCAAAAAATAAATATAGAGAATAAATACATGTAGTAATGTGCGTTAACATTTTAAGGAAACACGGTTATCGCCCCCGATATCAGTGTGGAAATTTACAGCTGATATAAAATGTATAATAGTGCCAATCAATTAGTGGGGTAATGGTGAATGAATGTGTATTTTGCTAGAAAGTGTCTCAGATGATGTATCAGATATAAAGAATATTTTGTGCCTGCTGAGTGGGCATGTATATCTAAGAGTAAATATTCTTCATGTATACAACTGACACAGTTTTTATCACGATGGTTGTTACTACCGTTTCTGAAAGCTCCATTATTAACCCGTTCAACACCACAGGCCTGTATAGTGGTATTTGCAAACAGTGTATATCCAGATGAGCCGGTTCGTGACGAGCCGTCTCATCAGGATCTACACTTTTTGCTAATAAATGGACTAGTCTGATAATAATTTTGTGATGATTGAATTGGTTGTAAAATTAACATAACACAATTAATTCCAGTTACTTAGGGGTGAAAGGGTTAATATAATTATTGAATGTGCCAACCATAATGATCCTGCGCATAAGTACGTGTCCACTCAGTGGGCACATATTCCAGGTTATAATGTAGGGAGACAGATAGTTGTGTATATTCTGTAGATATGACATTTCCTGGCAAAATAAACATTCATTCACCATTACCCCAGGTAGTGATTGGCATTATTATACATTTTATATTGGACGGAAAGTGCCACACTGATACCAGGGGCGATAACCGTGTTTCCTTAAAATTGTAACGGATATTACGATTTATTGCATTTATGTTTTGATGTGCAATGATCATACTTTATAATCTATCAAACATATTATTCTTTCAGATGACGCATTTAATTACTATATAAATACATGTACTTCAAAAAATATCCTGCCTCATTTGCATAATTATGAAAATAGCCTGATACCACAGCGAGTCACTATCAGTAAAATAAATATTACTAAATGATTATATCTGTTTAACAGACACTCGACATGAAAAGTCATAGAGCCAGTGCCGTCGTTAAATCAAAGCATTTACGTTATTTACGTAAGTTTTGGACCTGGTGGAATAGTATCACAATTATACACTTATTTAATACCTATACATAACATGTTGAGCCTACTGAATTGGCATGCACCTTTAAGCACAGCTAACGTGTCTCTGTGCCATCACAGAACGTGTTTACTCGGCCACCGTAAGATGCATCGTCTACTGAGAACATGTCTAATATAAGGTTTGATCATGTCCAGCCGTGTGCAAACGTTTGCTGTGGCCCGAGGGAACTGTTTGAACTCGCGGCCGCCGCGGGTTCAAACAGTTCCCTCGGGCCACAGCAAACGTTTGCACACGGCTGGACATGATCAAACGTTATTGCTACATTTCCAACAAAAAAACTGATGTAATTTGAGCATTATATTCAGTATTGTCAATACTTTTATAAATCGTCCCATTCAAGTAGATACTTTTCGGTATTCATATTCCGGGGCCGCGTCATGAACGTCATGAACGTCATGAAGTAGTGACGTCATGTAGGCACTTCCGCGTAGTGTCGTCATAAAGGCTCTTGGTCTACGAGCGGCCCCGGAATGAGCATTGCCTAAAGCCATATGCAAACAGCACGCGCTATATGTTGTTTACACATATGTGCAAACAACGGAAACCATGTAAAAATAAGGTGATTTATCCGAAAATGTTGTGTAAATATAAGTAATCAAACCATGTGCAGTTGCGCTCCACGCACTCCACGCACTTTAAACCGACCAAATGTTTTTCATACACATTAAACGCAACAGCCGCTGGTTTTATGTTTTTGATGCATTGATGTTTTAAACTGGATCTCGTACATGTACTATGTTTCATGTAGCTTATCTTACGTATCTTCAACGATTAGAGAGGTTTCACTGTACTATATTTCATGTAGCTTATATTACCTATCTTCAACAACCGTATGCATATTGTCTCTAGGATGTCCTGGATTGTCCGCCGTGGGTATGAAGGCGAGTATCGCCACGTCGAACTACGGCGACCACGTCACGGTGACCTGTGGCCATGGATACTCATTCTCTGGACAGTACGCGGACAGTGACTCCGTGTCGCTGACCTGTGCCCTAGGCGGATCCTGGGACATCGCTGTGCCAGTGTGTACACGTGAGTACTACTGCTTATTCCATGTAAAATCATCCATATTGTGCTGGCAAAATCACATGTTTATTCGAGAATTATCTTTCTTTCTGCAGAAATAAACAGACTGCATGGGTAATTACCATGTTAAACAGTTTATGTTATTTTGTTACAATACGAGCTTGTGTCTGACCAGGGGGCCCGTTGTAATCATTGTAATGTAGATCTATATCGTATTACCTCGCCGTTCATCTTATATTTGTAGCAGTACCAATGCACAGTTGGAAGACTCGGACCTATGACACCAACACAATGCCTATTAAAAAATCCCATTACCCCACCCACTTGGTCTCGTACAGTACCATCTTCTAAGTTCTATTTATAGAAATTGTTAAATTGAGGGAACGAATTGTTATTTCGTGGGAACGAATTAATAAAAAAAAAATCTACGTCCCCTACGGGGCTCCGTAAATATGTGCACAATACATATGTTGTGATATCCACATTATAATTGTGATCAAGAGCACTTTAGACACCAACGTAATACGACAATTTCTATTTCATTTTAAGTGTGCATTGGCCATCAATTATCATACGCTTGGTATACATTCGACTCGACGATATGTGTTTGAAAAAAAAGCGGATGCATTTGGCACAAACAACATCGTTTCTAAATAGATGTGCTTATACATACCAGGCACGACAAACGCCGACACATGTACTGTCTGTTTCACGAAAGCTGCCCAAATTCTACGGCCATATAGACAATTCAAAAACAATATTATTTTCGATAATATTAAATTAAAGGAAAATTTAAGAATGAGCCTTCTTTTTATTTTGTGAAATTCGGTCAAATATTGATTTTCTTACGAAAAATTGATTTGTCTATGGGAATTTAACATGGGGGAAAAAATGGTAAGGAAGTGTGGGAGGAGTCAAAAAACGAAAATTTTTGGAGATTGACTCCGAAACCTGACTAGATAGTTTGGATATGATCTAACTAAGAAAACAAAAGTTAAATTTTAAAATTCGGTCCAGTATTTCTAAAATTAAAAAAAAAAATCCCCATGTTAAATCCCCATAGACATCTTCACTCCGTGATTTAACATGGGGAAATTGTTTTTTCGCAATAAAATCAATATTTGACCAAATTTCACGAAATAAAAAGAAGGCTCATTCTTAATTTTTCATTTAATTTAATACTATCAAAAGAAATCTTGTTTTTGAATTGTTTATATAGCCGTAAAATTTGGGCAGCTTTCGTGAAACAGACAGTAATATATATGAGACAGCGTTGCGATTTTGTATCTAGATGTGCGATTTTTCATTAACAAATGTTTTCCTAAATTAAATCAAAACTTGACGAAATTCTCAGTTCCGCATTTGCACTGACAATTTCATCAACCATTGACGTAAATTACAGCAATATCACAGTTTCTGTAAATAGTTTTCATGAAAAAATCGGGCATCTTCTTAGGTACAAATACGAGACAAACCATGTGATTTTGTACCTAAGAACATATTTTAACAGAAACTGGGATTTTTTCTGTAAATGACGCCGGAAGGTGACGAACTTTTCATTCATTTTCTATGAAAATTCCGTCACCTTTTGACAGAATTTACGGAAACTACAGTAAATTTTGTAAATATTTTTCATTAAAGATCGCACATGTTCTTAGGTACAAAATCACATTGCTTGTCTCATATGTATTACATATCTCGTGCCTCGTATGTAGCCTGATATGACACAACATATGTGCTAATAACTCCCAGCTGGCTATTCGACCATATAATTTAACCTTTTGTGACGGTTATATCGTTTCAGATGGGGTATGTGGCCCGCCCCCCAATGTGGACAAAGCCGTTATATCGACGGGCACGGGCACAAACGGCGGGCAGACCGTTACCTACCAGTGTGTGCATGGCTACGACATGACGGGCATTGACACGATCATGTGTCTGGCGAGCAATGATTGGACACAGCCACCGATATGCACGTGTAAGTAGATATTTTATAAGGTATTAATCACTGTCTGTTTACGGAGCCTTGCAGGGGACATGGCTTTTATTTTTTAAAAACAAGAAATTATACGTCCCCTGCGGGGCTCCGTAGAATGTTAGCAGCCTTGCCTGAATTATATCATACTTTGCATAACCGAATATCGACCATTCTGCATGATATGTTTTGCCCTGACCAACCCTGAAATAACATCATCATATACAAGTACAAGTACATAGAGAATATTAGTATAGAGAATAGTAGGTTAGTGCCGTGAATGGGAAAAAATATCTGGCAAGGCTCAGGAAACGGGATGGGCGAGGCTCTGCCGAGCACATCCCGTTTCTGTGCCGCGCCATATATTTTTTTCCCATTCACGGCACTAACCTACTATTCTATTTATCCCGTCAACACCTAAAAATGGCTTTAAAATGCAAAAATAGTATTGACTGGATATCAAAAATGTTTCACGGCACTGTGTTTCACGGCACATACGCACTGTGTTGACGGGATAAATAGAGAATATTAGTATAGTGTCATGAACGTGAATAAATATCTGTCGAGGCTGAGCAATCAGGATGGGCGAGGCTTGCCGAGCACATCCTGATTTCGAGCCGAGTCAGATATTTATTCACGTTCATGACACTATAATAATATTCTATTTATCCCGTTAACCACATCAAAGTTGTTCAAATGTCTCTAAAAATGCATTTGTGGCCTCATAAGTTTGTCTTCTGAAGCGACAAGATTATCGTGTTACGTCATTCACATAATGACGTAACGTCATACATAATGACGTATATATACTAGACGTGAACGAGAAAAAATACACGTACCTGCTTTTCACGTCTAGTAGCGACATAGTTGACGGGATAAATTTTTTTATAGGATAACACTGTTACGGCTGAGTCTCCATATATCACATGCACTCAGTATCAGCCCTTTTCACCGTCTGACATACCGGCATCGTGCGATATGATAATGAACTAGCTAGATTAAATTAACCGCCTCGTCGCCTCATTTATTTAATGCACATATTTCGACTGTATCGCAGATACATTTATTAGTAAATTCGGAAACAAACGGGTCAACGGTCATTGGCAGGACACTTTTTAGGCACAAATGCCCAGGTTTGGAAGGTCCTCGAGCCAATTCCTACCCTTAAATACATGTTACAAATGCCTTGCCTGATAAACTTGATAATAAGACACTCGTCGAGTATTCTCTATTATCTAAATTCACATGTGCATATTACAGCTGTCCAGTGCAATGACGTGGCCATGGAGGCGGACACTGTGGTCCCGAAGATTGTTTACCGGAACGGCACGAACGAGGGGTCGGTGGCTCAGCTAACGTGTCCCCAGTATCAGGAGATACACGGGGCAGCCACCGTACAGTGCAGCAGTGGAGTCTGGGACTACGTCACTGGCGCCGTGCCGTCAACATGCAAATGTGAGTGTCGTTTTTACAGGTTATTTGATTTATATGTGGATATAAGCGCAATATCGTTGCGTGGCGGAACGAATGACATATATCCACATACATCATTCGCAATTTATATGCGCTTCAAAAAGCATACAAAATTTAATTTATGATACTCATCCGCTGTTTTCATAAATCTCACATCAAATAGAAACTCGTTTGAGATCCTTTATAAATGACGCCATGTGATCTGTATGTTAAATATAGAAGTTAATCGGTCAGTCACAAAGCGCCTACATTAATGTCGTGACATCTAAGACAACGTATCCTTAACCCTTTCAACCCTAAGGAACTGGAATGGACTGTGATATGCTAATGTTCCGACCAATCCAATGGTCACAAAATGATTTTCAGATTCGTCCATTTATGAAAAGGGGGTGTTTTTGTTCTAAGAAATATGAAAATTACTTGCAAAAAGTGCAGATCCTGATGAGACGGCTCGTTACGAGCCGGCTCATCTGGATCTGCACGTTTTGCATAAACCGCTATAGCGGGATTTTGGGTTCAAAGGGTTAATGAAATTACTATCATACTTATAACTAGAGGATACTCAAAAGGATTTCTTAACACAATGTATGTAAGTGGGAAATATAACTTTACCCTGTGTAACCAGTAGCCGATTTCACCAAAATTGCTAAGCATACTTATCTAGCTACATGTAAGTATACTTTGAGGGAGTAATCATTTATTTTTCCCCAAATACATTATTTCATATAGAACTAACAACTGCATATATTTCATGATTAAAACTATGCAGAATTATTATATTGAATGTATTACATTATCACAGCCGTGATAATGGAATAAATTCAGTAATAAATTTATCCTTAATTTGAAAATTTCTCCCTTAAAGTGTACTTAGCGAGATAAGTATAGGACACACAGGTTGAAACAACAGTGGCAAAGACATTATTCAGCCTGGTTTACCCTATGCAACCCGAGTGTAGAAACATGAATCTTCATGGTTCTAGAATCACGTTGCATGGCGCGCTGTATTGCATGAAATTGGATTTCACAGTTTAATAACACAGTGTAATAAAACTCTGTAATAATTCACTACTGTCTGTTTCGCTAAACTTGCCCAAATGTTACGGCTATATAAATAATGCAAAAACAATATATTTTTCGATAATATTAAATTTTAGCAAAATTTAAGAATGGGCCTTCTTTTTATTTCGTAAAATTTGGTCCAATATTGATTTTATTGCGAAAAAAAAACCCATGTTAAATTCCCATAGACATCTTCACAGAGATTTTCTAATTTCTGTTTTCTTAGTTAGATCATTTGCAAGCTATCTGGCTAGGTTTTATAATCAATTTCCTTTTTTTTTCGTTTGTCGACTCCTCCTCCAGGTTCTCCACCTCTTATTTCCCTATGTTAAATTCCCATAGAGAACTAACTTTTCGTAATAAAATCAATATTTGACAAAATTTCACGAAATAAAAATAGGCTCATTCTTAAAATTTTGATATTATCGAAAAAAATATTGTTTTTGCATTGTTTATATGGCCGTAAAATTTGGGCAGGTTTCATGAAACATACAGTAGTGCAATACATATGCAAATGGGCCCGCTACAGAACACATGTTAGGTAATCAATACAGTTTCAAAGTATGATGATGTGTTTATGCAATAAATAGAATATAGCATTTCATGTGGATTTAATATGATATTTATTAAACAAGTTGCGTGATTTCATAAGAAACGAGGCATAGCCACGTTTCTTATGAAATCAGTAAACTCGTTTAATAAATATATTAAATCATCACTCGTGTAAGATGATGCTCTATCAGTAACAAACAGCACTCGTTGTCTTTTTTACAACTATTGGTGATATAGATAAGCGTTATCCTAGTTTACCCTATGCCACCTGTATCCTATTTCATCACCATTGCAAAGTATACTTTGAGGGAGAAATTTGCAATTTTAACATAAATGTATTAATTTTTATTATACTGAATTTATTACATTATCACAGCCAATTTGGCTGTGATAATGTAATAAATTCAGTATAATAATTCTGCATATGTTTAATCATCAAATTAGTTTTATACGAAATAATGCATTTCGGGAAAAATAAATGATTACTCCCTCAAAGTATACTTTGCTAGAAAAGTATACTTTGCTAGAAAATACTTTGCAATGTTGGTGAAATAGGCTACTGGAATATTCGTGTTTCTAATACCTGTCTCCATGAGTGATAACATACAGTAGTAAATAAGCAAGGTGCATGATCACGTGGTTACAAAAACAACAACAAAACTGGCTGAAAGTGTTGAAAGCTCGCCCACTTCAAAGTAAATATTATTTGATATTTTCCTTATTAAATATGCAACGGATTATTATGAAATATGGCGCAGCAAACGCGTCTTCATGAGCTGCATTTAGTGGTCATCGGAGTTCGACACAGACTTATGTCGTTTTTGCGATGAATCGATTTCCATGTCGGTATACACGGACATTGATTCTTCGCAAAAGTGATAGAAGTTTGGGCCAAAGCACAGTGGCCAGCCGAATGCGCCATATTTAATTAAAATATGTTACATAATAAAGACAAAATAAAAGAATACGTACTTTGAATCGGAGCGATTCTGGAAGTTTCAGAACGTGTTGTTGTTGTAACCACGTGATCATACACCTTGATAATTACATCCATCAACAATTTATTCATTCCAGTGATAATCAATGACTTCTCAGACACCATAAACCAGTTAAAGGCCATTAACCCTTTCAACCCTAAGGAACTGGAATGTACTGTGATATGCTAATGTTCAGACCAATCCAATGGTCACAAAATGATTTTCAGATTCGTCCATTTATGAAAAGGGGGTGTTTTTGTTCTAAGAAATATGAAAATGACTTGCAAAAAGTGCAGATCCTGATGAGACGGCTCGTTACGAGCCGGCTCATCTGGATCTGCACTGTTTGCATAAACCGTAATACCGGGCTTTCGGGTTCAAAGGGTTAACAAACTTTTTGGAAATGAAACAACATGAGGTCTGAAACGATTAAGTCTTTGCTTGCGTTACAGACGTCCGCTGTGAGACGCCAATTATCGCCAATGCATACTTATCCCTGGAGCCGCCGTACAACATGAGCCAGCAGCTCGACGTCGAGTGTAAGATCGGCTTCACGCTCGTCGGCGATCACAACTTCCTGTGCGGGGTCACCTCCGAGTTGCCGACATGCACCGGTGGGTATTGATGGATATTCTTTGTCCGTTATCACCACTAGTGTGTCCAGTAATAGTTAAATTGTATCTGTAATGCCCTTTTACCCCTTTCAACCCTACCGGCAAAGAGCCCGTTTCACTAAACTTCGTACGATTAAGAAGTTCGTAAGTGCAAGTCTAAACTGTACAACACAGTTTGAACAGACGATTTTGATTTTGGGAAATCTTGTAGAAGTCGTTTTGGATTATTAACCCCTACAGGTAGGTATAAAACTGCAGCAGTAGTGAACCACGTACTGTTTGTTGTTATTGTGTGAAGTGAATTTATACAAATCTTTGTGCGAACATTTTTATCGTACGAAGCTTAGTGAAACGGTCCTCTGTAGCCTGTTTCACCAACATTGCAAAGTATACTTTTCTAGCAAAGTATACTTTGAGGGAGTAATCATTTATTTTTCCTGAAATGCATTATTTCATATAAAACTAACAACTGCATATATTTGATGATTAAAAGTATGCAGCCAAATTGGCTGTGCTAATGTAATACATTTAGTATAATAAAAATTAATAAATGTATCCTAAAAGTGAAAATTTCTCCCTCAAAGTAGACTTTGCTAGTAAAGTATACTTTGCAAAAACTGCCGATCCTGGGGGCGGTTTCACTAATTTAAAACATCGTACGACTAAAATGTTTGTAAGTGCAAATTTAGGATTGTCTGGAAATTTCAATTGATGAATTTACATTTATTGAGCATAGGCTACATATGCAGCCATAAGGGCGTTGACATAGTGGCGTAATTACTTAATACTGAGTACTACCGCCCTCGCTGCATAACCCAAGACGAGCGTGGCCAGGTCAAAATGTACCGTATTCTTAGCTTGTATATTTAGTTTAAACAATATTTATTCGACAGTATATGGTACAATACAAGGTAATACAATGATAGGGATATGAAAACAAGCGTGAAGCTTATATGAATTCGTCTCCCACAAGGTGGATATAAGACACGAATGTGGTACAAGATAGTTAAGTGCACATACAGGCGAATATACATGTTGAAATAGTCTAAGTGGAATAACTTTGTCTTACAATGATGTACTTACATAATGAGATTGACAGTGTTTAAACCTTAGATTTATGACATGAGAATGCGTGTGGCTGTGCTTCAGAGATGGTCACCAAGCAAATGAGACAGGGACACGGGAGGGGGTGGGGGGGGGGGGGGGTTACATGGGGAATCGCCCATGCCTTTCCCAACCCTCACGATTTCCCTCTCACGTTCAGTGGACGGGGAGTCGCCCCCGAGCGGCGTAAATGGATAGTGCCCGGAAGTTGTCGTCTATTGTTAGGATGATATGTACGGTATATTTTGGTTGTCTATGTTGGAATGATATTATGATGCTAAAATCTATTTGTTGTTGTTATGTAGTTTTGGACACTTATAAACATTTTTTTATTTTGAAAGTCAAGTGTTCGTTTCCTTTCAAAAGATTTTCAGTTGAGCTTGTATATTTGATTCTGAAAATGTAATAAAATGTACATATAACATTGTAGTCTCCAACAAGTACATGCGTTCAGATTGAGATGTATATTATTACCACGTGGGTGTTATTGTATGACAACATCTGCGTTTTGACTGCGATGTGTTTTCATAAAAATGTAGTACACATAATATGAGACACGCCATGTGATTTTGTATTTTCGGACATCTGCGTAAGTATGAAATTCGTTTACAAGATTTACAATATTTTCCGTAAATGTCGTCAACGGTTGACAAAATTTCCGGTGTACATGTGGAATTATATTCCGCAGGTACTCTGAAAATTTTGTCAACTTTTTAATTTATTTATGAAAAATATTGTAAATGTTGTGAACGTATTTAATGAAATTACGCAGATATCCGACAGTACAACATCACACGCCGTGTCTTATAATTAAACTATATTTATCATATTTTCTTCCAGTGGTAACTTGCTCTACCGGCATTAGAGACATAGCGAACGTCACCATTGAAGACACGGGCGAAGATGTTTACTTGTTTGGTGACGTCGTTAACGCCACCTGTAACTCGGGTTACGGGCATGTTGGCATGGCAACTCCGAAGCTGTCCATCAGTTGCCTGGCTAATGGAACGTGGAGTCATATCCCGTCTTGCAAAAGTAAGTTCAGTTGTATCAAGGCTTCATGTTCGGGGTTTACTTTGCCCACTACTAACAACATTTTATATTTGCACATGTTCTACAGTGGAACCTCTCTAAACCGGACACCCTGGGAGGTTCCCAGGGTATCCGGGGTAGATAGGCTCCACTGTAAATCAGAAATATGGGCACCGCAAAACAGGTATATGTGGTTTGCGATCATGAACATGCGTTATCAACGGCGAGAGATGACAATAAATACACACGATTAAGCAGACATACATTGTATGGTTGTCCGGTTTATAGAGGTTTGACTGTAGTTTAAAATGTTACTTGATAAATAAAATATCCGGCTCGTTTCTTGTGAGTTAAATTTATCAGGTTCGGCTCGGAAACTACGGAATTCGGGACCAACCTTGATATGTGGCTATAAGTGAATAAATAGAGCTGAGGGGTTCTGAGAACAGTGTAGATCAAGATCAGCTTGTCCATCGGCACAGTCTGGTCCGGGTCTGTTCGCCATTCCATCAATGAAGCACCCGTCCTGCTTCTAAAAAGCAATACAGATCGCTATGAGGGTACTTGCGTTCCATTTCTCAAGTCATTCACAATTATACATGCACATACGCAGCTGAAAACATTACCTGATAAATAGAATACCCAGCGACATGTAATGTCTTTTGAGATAACATGCATCACGATCGGCTTGGAAACGGTAGGAATTCAGTAAATGGCTTAAAGGTACATGCCCACGCAGCAGGTTACACTGTACTACTACTTTTCATTTTCTGTCATGCCTTATATGAGCCATTTGTCTACCCACTAATTAGTTATTTTCAATTACGGCGCGTGTTAATTGGTGTTAAATCGCATTGTATATGCCTCGACCAGAAAGGGTATTTTCCGACTTCGTGCTATTATTACCAATACGTGTCACGTGACACGGTCAATCATATCACATCTTTGACATGCGCAGTGAAGTATCGGATGTTGAGAAGAAAAATCTCTGTTCGAGTCCAAATCTAAATCTCCACGTAACTCTTTCCATTTGGTAATCTGGTCGCCAATATTAACCACTCTCTCTCTGTACTGCCTGTCCCTCAGACATTTCGCCTTTTTTTGGCCGACGCCGTCTCATTCAATTTCCGTCCTGGACGTTTCGACATGTTGATATTCTTGTTTACATATTGGGAAGCCTACTGGCGCGCGAAGTATACTGCGCATGCGCACCACAAGCCGTGATGTGAAAGTCGTCGTCCCCGCACATTATCAAAATAGACTGTTACCGCCGCGCGTCGCTAACAGTAAATTGATAATTAATAAATGATTATATTTGTATAGCGGGCACTCGTCATTTTTAGAACTGGTGGAATAGTGACATAATTATACACTTATTTAATTCCTATAAAGAACATTTTGTGCGTACTGCGTGGGCATGTACCTTTAACCATTTTCATACTGAAGATATGCCATTATGTTTGCGGAAAATCATAAATATGTTCCTTCTATGCGCTTAGAAGTATATGTTACGACCACCATTTGAACCGTCTCATCGAGACGGTTCAAATGAGTCGTCATAACATATACTTTCATTGAGAAATAACGAAAATAAATATTTAATAAATGTCATACCTGTAAAGGTTTATTCTGAAATGAATAGCAGTCGACACTAGCCTGGTATTCTCTAATTATATTGATTCAATGGTGCTGTACTCCGCATCGGCGTAATATATTTCACGTCGAAATATGTACCTGTTTCCTGACGAGATGTCACTCAGCTCCACTTAGAGCTATAACATAAATGCCTTTTTTCGTCAAGTAACCGCGCCGGTTACTAGACGAAAATGTGTTTATGCAGAATCTTATACATTTAGTTGAATCGGAATCGTCCCAGAATCCTAATTTCGAGGTGAAACATTTTCTGCTGGGACGGAGTACATCGCCGTGTATGATTTTATCTTTAGGTCCACCACCACTATTGATTTTTTCCTGTATAAACTAACCTATGACCACACATTTTGCTATTCTCTGCTACTTTCATTTTTCTTATGGATGTTGTTGGATCTATTTTCCCATAACCCGCACCCATTCTGCTATGTATATACATTCTGCTCTGGATATTAAGTCAGCGGCTGGAATTGACACCGCTTCACATGACAAACATGCTCCGACCTATAAAATAATCCCAAAGCTGATGTAAATTAACATGCCTGTGACGTAAATTAGTGTATCAATAGACTGGTTTCTGCAAGCAAAGAGTGTCTATGGCATATCAAACCTAGCTTTTGTTTTTAAATATAATATCTGATGATTTAGTGTGGTTAAACCTTTATTTCAGAGGTGGGGTGTGGGACACCACAGACGGTGAGTGGCTCCGTCTATGAGGACTACGGCTGCAGTGATTTCGATTGTCAATTCTCCTTCATGTGTAAAGAACGATTCGTTCAGCTCGGGTTGAGTGATCAGAGTGACACGACCGTGCGCTGCGGGGCCACATACGACGGTCTCTGGGACTTCGGGGACTTGCGATGCACAGGTACAGTGGAACCCCTATAAACCGGACACTCGGCAAACTATGATGTTTACCTTAGATGTGTTTTGCTGCTATGTATCTCTGATTACATTGACTTTTCATGATTGCAAAACACTAGAATGTTCACATGAAGCGCTCACATGTCTGATTTACATTGGAACATCTCCAAACCGGACACCCTGGGGACCTCCCATGGTATCCGTTTTGCAGAGGGTCTACTGTATTGTGAAATGTGGCCGTTACTGGAGAAATGGGGCTTATGGCATTTGTGACCACTGTAGTTTGTGATCAAATGACACACACCTGGGGGCTGTTTCACTAAACTTCGTACGACTAAAATGTTCGTAAGTGCAAATTTTGGATCATTTGGGAATTTCAATTGATGGATTTACATTTATTGAGCATAGGCTACATATGCAGCCTATGATCAATAAATGTCAATCCATTAATTGTTTACCAAAAACATTGTCAATGTGAAATTTACAGATTATCATAATTTTGCACTTACGAACATTTTAGTCGTACGAAGTTTAGTGAAACGGGCCCCTGGTCGCAAAACCCATAAGCCCCATCTTGCAGTCACATCATCATATATGCAATTTCCGGCACACAACCTGTATGACAGACATGTTTCATAATTAATTAAGTTTCAACCAGATATACATGTAGCCAGAGAAGCTGACTGCAGTTCTGATGAAATCTCGTGAAATGTAACGAAAACGGTATATAGCGGCTTCGTTGAGATGGGTAGCCAGTGTAATATGTGATCAAATAACACTCATGTAGCCTGACAACTATCTACATTACTTGTTAGAATCATAACATGCGTTGTATTGATGAAATTACGAACATTGCAGATTGTGATATAGTCTCATATGTTTCACCATTTTTCGATGTCATTTGCTGAAACTATCACAGTTTCTGTAAATATATTTCAGGAAAATTCACATTTGCTCTTAGGTACAAAAATCATGTATCAATTTTTATAATTATTTGGTTACACTACTGCGAGTTTTACATTACACCCCAGGTGGTCATCTACCATAGTATCTTGTCACTCTACTGCGAGTTCTACATTACAACACCCCAGGTGGTCATCTACCATAGTATCTTGTCACTGTACAGCGAGTTCTACATTACACCCCAGGTGGTCAACTGCCATAGTATCTGTCGCTCTACTGCGAGTTCTACATTACACCCCAGGTGGTCAACACCCCAGGTGGGCAACTACCGTAGTATATTGTCACACTACTGCGAGTTCTACATTACACCCCAGGTGGGCAACTACCGTAGTGTCTTGTTACACTACTGCGAGTTCTACATTACCCCCAGGTGGTCAACTACCATAGTATCTTGTCATTCTACTGCGAGTTCCACATTACACCCCATGCGGTCCACTACCATAGTATCTTATCACTCTACTGCGAGTTTAACATTACACCCCAGGTGGGCAACTACCGTAGTATCTTGTCACACTACTGCCAGTTCTACATTACACACCAGGTAGTCCACTACCATAATATCTTGTCATTCTACAGCCAGTTCTACATTACACCCCAGGTGGTCAACTACCATAGTATTTTGTCACTGTACTGCGAGTTCTACATTAACCCCCAGGTGGTCAACTACCATAGTATCTTGTCACTGTACTGCGAGTTCTACATTAACCCCCAGGTGGTCAACTACCATAGTATATTGTGACTCTACTGCGAGTTCTACATTACACCCAAGGTGGGCAACTACCGTAGTATCTTGTTACTGTACACGAGTTCTACATTACACATCAGGTGGTCAACTACCATAGTATCTTGTCATTCTACTGCGAGTTCAACATTACAACCCAGGTGGTCAACTACCATAGTATCTTCTCACTGTACTGCGAGTTCTACATTAACCCCCAGGTGGGCAACTACCATAGTATCTTGTTACTGTACACGAGTTGTACATTACACAGCAGGTGGTCAACTACCATAGTATCTTGTCACTCTACTGCGGGTTGTACATTACACCCTACGTGTTCAACTATCGTAGTATCTTGTCACACTACTGCAAGTTCTACATTACCCCAGGTGGTCAACTACCATAGTATCTTGTCATAATATAGCGAGTTCTACATCACACCCCAGGTGGTCCTCTACCATAGTATCTTGTCACAGTACTGCGAGTTCTACATTACACACCAGGTGGTCAACTACCATAGTGTCTTGTCACACTACGGCGAGTTCTACATCACACCCCAGGTGGTCCACTACCATATTATCTTGTCACTCTACTGCGAATTCTACATTACACTCCAGGTTAACTACCATAGTATCTTGTGACACTACTGCGGGTCTACATTACACTCCATGTGGTCAACTACCATAGTATCTTGTCATACTACTGCGGGTTCTACATCACACACCAGGAGGTCCACTACCATAGTATATTGTCACACGACTGATGGTTCTACATTACACCCCAGCTGGTCAACTACCAAAGTATATTGTCATTCTACAGCCAATTCTACATTACACATCAGGTGGCCAAATACCATCATATCTTGTAACTCTACTGCGAGTTCTACATCACACCCTAGGTGGTCATCTACCATAGTATCTTGTTACACTACTGCGAGTTCTACATTACACCCCAGGTGGTCAACTACCGTAGTATCATGTAACACTACTGCCAGTTATACATTACACCCCATGACCTACAGCGAATTCTAGAATACACACATTTCACCTCAGGTGGTAAAGTACCATAGTATCTTGTCACACAGTGTCTTTTAGTATCGTTCACACTACTACAAGTTATACATTGCACCCCAGGTGGTCAACTACCATAGTATATTGTTACACTACTGCCAGTTCTACATTACACCCAGGGGGTCAACTACCACAGTATCTTTACACACTACTACCAGTTCTACATTCCACCCCAGGTGGTAAACTACCGTAGTATCTTGTCACTCTACTGCGAGTTCTACATTGCATCCCAGGTGGTCCACTACCATATTATCTTACCATTCTACTGCGAGTTCTACATTACACACCAGGTGGTCGACTACCATAGTATATTGTCACAATACCGCGAGTTTTACATTAAACCCCAGGTGGTCAACTATCACAGTATATTTACACACTACTGCCAGTTCTACATTACACCCCATGTGGTCAACTACCATACTATCTTCTCACACTACTGTCAGTTCTACATTACACCTCAGGTGGTCAATTACCATAGTATCGTGTCACTCTACTGCGAGTTCTACATTGCATCCCAGGTGGTCCACTACCATAGTATCTTACCATTCTATAGCGAGTTCTACATTACACACCAGGTGGTCGACTACCATAGTATCTTGTCACAATACCGCGAGTTTTACAGTAAACCCCAGGTGGTCAACTATCACAGTATATTTACACACTACTGCCAGTTCTACATTACACCCCGGGTGGTCAAGTACCATAGTATCTTGTCACTCTACTGTCAGTTCTACATTGCACCCCATGTGGTCAACTAATATAGTATCTTGTCAGACTACTGCCAGTTCTACATTACACTCCATGCGGTCAACTACCATAGCATCTTGTCACACTACTGAGAGTTCTACATTACACCCCAGGTGGTCATATACCATACTATCGTGTCACACTACTGCGAGCTTAACACTATTGCGAGTTATACATTACACCCCATGTGGTCAAATACCATACTATCGTGTCACACTACTGCGAGTTTAACATTACACCCCAGGTGGTCAACTACCATAGTATCTTGTCACTGTACTGCGAGTTCTACATCACACCCCAGATGGTCCATTACCATTGTATCTTGTTACACTACTGTGCATTCTACATTACACCCCATGTGGTCAACTACCATAGTATCTTGTCACCGTACTGCGAGTTATACATCACACCCCAGATGGTCCATTACCATTGTATCTTGTTACACTACTGTGAATTCTACATTACACCCCTTGTGGTCAACTACCATAGTATCTTGTCACACTAATGCTAGATATACATTACACCCCAGGTGGTAAACTACCGTAGTATCTTGTCACACTACTGCGGGTTCTACATTACACACCAGGTGGTCAACTACCATAGTATTTTGTAATTCTACTGCCAGTTCTACATTGCACCCCAGGTGGTCAACTACCGTAGTATCGTGTCACACTACTGCGAGTTCTACATTACACCCCAGGTGGTCAACTACTATAGTGTCTTGTCACTATACTGCGAGTTCTACATCACACCCCAGATGGTCATTACCATATTATCTTGTTACACTACCGCGAGTTCTACATTACACCCCAGGTGGTCAACTACCATAGTATCTTGTTACAATACTGCGAGTTCTACATTCCACCCCAGGTGTTCAACTACCGAAGTATCTTGTCAAACAACTGCCAGTTCTACATTACACCCCAGGTGGTCAACTACCATAGTATCTTGTCACACTACTGCCAGTTCTGCATTACACCCAGGTGGTCAACTACCATAGTATCTTGTCACTCTACTGCGAGTTCTACATCACACCCCAGATGGTCCATTACCATAGTATCTTGCTACACTACTGCGAATTCTACATTACACACATTTCATCACAGGTGGTAAAGTACCATAGTGTCTTGTCACACAGTATCTTTTAGTATCTTTCACACTACTACAAGTTATACATGACACCCCAGGTGGTCAACTACCATATTCTATTGTCACACTAATGCCAGTTCTACATTACACCCCAGGTGGTCAGCTACCATAGTATGTCACACTACCGCGAGTTCTAAATTATCCCAGGTGGCCAATGCCCGGATCCCGGGTACCCTCCAAGCGGTAGACTCGTTGGCAATTCTTTCGCTGAAGACGCTACTGTCACATTCGAATGCACAATACCGGGATACACCCCCTACCCCGATGTCAGTTTGACGTGTGTGTACAACAGTGACACCGGGGCGATGGAATGGAACGGCACCACCCCGAGATGCAAAGGTAAGTATGCCACACTCTAACCCGAATTTCTGACTGTGAAACAGGGAAGTCGCCCTGTGAAACAGACATAATATTCGGGTTCGCTACACCTCTGTGATATAAATATAGCTGTGTCTGAGACTGGATAAATGGGGATTTTGTGATTTGTTGAATAGTGTAGCTCCCGATCAAATAACACACACTCGTAAGTTGATGGCGATCTATATTGTTTGTTAAACTCATGACGATGACGGGTGTTTCGTCTATTGATATGCTGATCCTCATCTACACTGGTCGCAAAACCCACAAACCCGTTTCTCCAGTCACAGCCACAACCATGGAATATGGATTTTTTTTAAAACCAATATACTTGTTTAAATAACAAGTCAATCTGTTTAATAAAGTGTGTGTGCAGAATAGCAATTTTGACCAATTATCACCAATTAAGTCCATTGTTGAGCATAACAATAGTGTCTCACTTTCCCAACATGTAAACACCCCAAATTTCTACCTGAAATACAGAATGTTGGGAAAGTGAGAAGACCCCGACTCTGTATAGGTGTCAGATAAGGTGCGATATGAGAACTCTTAATATCACGAAAAATACAAACGAAGCGGAAATCGGTTATTATATTGTCGCCTTTGTTGTTTTTAGAGCATTTTGAAGAAAATAAGTGATAGTTTGTAATATGACCTTTAATGTAACGCATGGAAGAGTGATTTTTTGCAATCGATTATCCGGTATGTTTGATATGTTTGCGATATAAAACTGTCAAAGCTGTATCAATAAATTATTAATAAGGAACATGCACATACAGAAATTGGTTATTTGACCGTGTCAAGGTGTATATCTGACATTTACATGTATATCTTGTAAATTTGAAAGCTTCATTTCGCTATGTTGAATGTTAAACAACAACAAGAGAAATGATGGCTATTTTGGGCAATTTACCAGTTCTACATCAAACAGTATTTCTTTAAAGGTATACAATATACAGTTTACTACATTTTGATCTACATGCAACAGGTTTGAGTATGCACTTCGGTTGCTCACATTTTTTGAATGAGTCAAATTGTAGCCGTAGATAACACATTGGAGGCGAATTATTGTAGATACTACTCCCTATACTGGGCAAACCAGCTCCAACAGATATCTATATCCTACACGTACATTTTCAATTGTCAGACACTGAGCCGCCTACAATACGGAACTGTCCGAACAGTAGTAGCGTCACAATTATCGAGGTTGAGTACCTGACTAGTCCGTCCTTCCGGGAGCCCGATGCCGTGGACAATAACGCCATATCCACGTGGGTGGTCCAGCCAGAGAACTACAAATCGTCCATGCCAGCCTTCACCGCCCAACGTATCTTCTACAGGGCAGTGGACTACGACACAAACAGCGTTATTTGCCGTTTCCAAATCATCATACCAAGTAATATTCTTATCCCGTCAACACAGTGCGTATGTGCCGTGAAACACGGTGCCGTGAAACATTTTTGATATCCAGTCAATACTATGTTTGCATCTTACAGCCATTTGTAGGTGTTGACGGGATAAATAGAATAGTAGGTCAGTGCCGTGAATGGGAAAAAATATCTGGCGCGGCACGAAAACGGGATGTGCTCGGCAGAGCCTCGCCCATCCCGTTTCCTGAGCCTTGCCAGATATTTTTTCCCATTCACGGCACTAACCTACTATTCTCTATATCTTCGTCCCAGTTACATTCATGCAGTTAAACATTGTATTAATATTATTATCATCACATGAAAACATTCTTATGCCATGCGGTAGTGCTGTTGGTTTACATTTTGTCTTTTTATCATTAAAACAAGGTTTAACTGCACTTTAGAAACATTTCCATTATACATGATTCTAATGTGCGGTCAAATGAAAATAAACAGCAGACGACAACATTTAATTCAGCCCTGTAAGGGTTAAAGTCTCTGCTATGGGATTATAATGGTGTATCATATACATGCATACCCATTGTATACCCATTTTTTTTCTCTTTTTTTTTGGGGGGGGGGTGGGTATATTGTTTTCGTCACGGGTGTCCGTATGTCCGACCGTCTGTCACGTTTTATCGTTAAACCGTAATAGAGCCTTGATATTTGGTAAGTACAGTGGAACCTCCCCGAACGGCCACCTCTCTACAACAACACCCTCTCGCCAAATTTCCGCTTTATATCACACGCTATGTTCGTATTATCAAATATTGGTTACATGTCGTACATACAGATAATTGCATATTGCGCAGGATCTACACTAGTTCGTTGATTGATTGCAATAACGGTATGCTGAACTGGACATCCAACGTAAAACAGTTGTTGTATGAATATGGTTTTGGTAATGTGTGGGAAGATCCTGAACGTGTTACACCAACGATATTGATTAGCATGTTTAAACAAAGACTAGTAGATTCATTCGTACAAAAGTGGCACAGTGACATGGATAGAAATAGAGTGTTAGTGTTGTACAAACATATACAAAATACATTTCATTATGAAAAGTATTTGGATATGATTCCTAACACAAAGTTACACAAAGTTACGGGCATTAATGACTAGATTACGTTTATCTGCACATAATTTACGTATTGAAACTGGACGTTATGGCCATCAAAGAGTAGATCGTCATTTAAGATACTGTTTGTTATGTTATGTGATACAAATGACTTGGAAGATGAGTTTGCCTTTGTACTTACATGTCCGATATACAGTGTGTGTGATCTTTATTTCCTCCATTTAATGGGGATTCACATGAGAACGTATCTACATTGTACATAATAAAGCAAGATAAATATATACAAAAGATTGCCATTTGAAAGTAGCATATTACATTACGTATGCGATGCGTCCCAAGGAAGCTAACCGAAAGGATTCTATGAACAGAGATACTCCCGGGCTGACTAGCGCGCGCTAGCCCGATCTGAAACTCCACTGGTCAACATCGATTAGCCCAACTTTCTCAAAATGCATTAGATATCAGATACATGTGTAAGTAGGGAAAACACGGAAAACTGAATTCTCTTAAAAAATTGACTGGAGACAATAAGAATAGAACAACATTAAGTTATCGCTAATACATTTGCTGAATGTTCGCACCGTGCTATTTATATAAGTTAGTCGCGAAATTGGCACAAAACGAAATGAAGAGGTGATAACGTATTTCATTGTCTATGCCACCGTCATAACCTCCTAATTTTCGTTTTACCTCTTCGGAATCACCACCAAACAACACAACACTATTATTATCAATATCACGGTCTTTAAGGTAATGTACGTCATTTACAAACTTTTGGCGAATATCACGCCAAAATTGCCAGATTACAGCACGGACAGTCATATCGTCACAATCAGACATAAGATGTTTTAGTTCATTTTCACAAGCTGACCAACATCTCGGTCATGTGATCTCATCATACAAAGTACTTCTGGTAAGTGTGCATAGTCTGGCCAAGTGGTACGAAACAGCGAGCAGTCCAGGCATTCGTAGAGCAGCTTTCCAGATGTTAGATGGAGAGAGTTCAGCTTGCACTACCCGAACAGTGTCAAAGTCTGGAGAAGCTGTCATTCGACCACGCCACGACTCACTTTCCGTTTGATAAATGGCCGTTTTACAGATTGACTTCCAAACATATTTTGACGGAAATACACTATGTTGCACAAATGTGTCCAGAGTGTCCATTAGTCCGTATTTGTGTAGAATCCGCGTGACGTCAGGAATAAAGCCTCTATTAACCACACTGTAGTGCAGGCGATACTGGTAGAGACGATGCACAAACATATACCGGACAGTGGACCATGCATCTGAGCTGCATAAACTAAACAAGAAATTTAGTTTTTGAAGGTCGAAGTATGCTTCAAAGGATGTCTCTCCCAGCATGACAAGCACTGCGTCAGTTCTCGTGCGTTTTCTGAAACCTTGCATCTACATTAAACAAAAGTGATGTATGGTCTCAAGTTTTCGTAGACTATTGGCGCTCATACCGTTCCATAGTTCACATCCGAATAATGCTCGTGGTAAAACAATAGACTTTTAAAGTTTCAATGCTGTCAGCGGGTTCAAGCCATTCGAATGGACACCGGCATTGGACAAACCCAGAAATGTAGCGCGTACATTGTTCACGACTGTGTCAATATCACCTGGGGACATCAGTTGTTTTGTCTGCAGTAAACCAAAATGCGTGTATGAAGGGACGTCTTCAATCACGGATGAACCGTATCTCCACTGTCTACTGTATTTGTCAAATTTACTTTTCGACTCGTTAAAGACAACCATTTTACACTTGTTCGCGTTATATCCGAATCTCCACTTCAGGCTAAACTGCTTGCATATCTCAAGCATATGGTCAATGCCGTGTTTAGTAGTTGCCAATAGCACAATATCATCTGCCTGAGTGGGTGCAGAGAAGTATTGATCACCAATTTTCAAACCACATCCGCTTTCATCAAGTAACTCGAGCAGGTGATTCAAAAAGACGTTGTAGAAAAAAGGTGACGTGATTTCACATTGTCTCGTACCCTGTTCTATTCGTACCAAGTATGATATGTGGCCATCGTAGAAGACACAACTTGACATGCCATGTTCATTGCAGTACTGGGCACTCTCCTGGAGAATGAATGACACCATTTTAGAGTTTTTAGACCGTCGAAAACCATGTTGTAGTGGATGTATTTTGTCAACAATACCAGAGTCATTGAAGCGCAACTGAATAACTTTCTCAAACAGTTTGCAATAACTGTCATAAGCGATATAGCACAGTAGTTATTTGGATCGGTTAAGGATGTGTTGTGTTCTTTATGCAGAGGAATTGTAAGGCCCTGTTTAAATCCGATTGGAACACATTCTTGTTCAAGTATACTGTTAACTAATTGTAATATAGTGGCTTTAAGAATTGTGCCGCCATATTGTATGTGTTCATATACGATATTGTCTAAACAACCAGCCTTATGGAGGGGCAACGACGAAATCGCCCGCTGTAAATCTTCTTCCGTAATCGTATGGGCTAGGATACAGTTGTCGGAATGAACCTCATCCACGTTTTTCTCGAGCAGGTCCTCTACTTTCGAATTAATCATAAGTTTGTGATCATCATCGAAATCCGGATTTTCCGTGAATTTGTAAATGTTAGCAAAATAGCAACTCCAACCAGCGGTGGCCTTTACAGGGTCCCTTACAAAGTACGATTCAAATTTTAGCCCCTTAGTAGGAGGCCCAATTTTGCTCGAGCGTTTGGCATTGACAACCTTCCAAAATTAATTTTGATCCATATCTGCTAGTGAATCGAGTTTTTCATTTTCGTTCATTAACCACTTACTTTTGTCGAAATTTTCGCTTAGCGTCTTTGTATTCACGATATGACGGTGAGTCGCAGTTCCGGGGCCGGCCGTTAGATATCCAGACAGCGCGCTTTTGTCTGTTAATATCTGTTAACTGTTTGAGCTCACTATTCCAATATGGTTTAAGGTACGGCTTGTATACCCGTTTAGCAATGCACGATTCTGCTGACTGCTGCATACATTTAATGATAGAGTCATATGTCTCATTCACGTCATTGTAGTTCAAAATAACTCCACGAAGCTGATTGGACAATGTAAATCTGTAATTATCGCGTTCACTCGAAGTAGTCCAACTATACGCAATTTTCGCAAAACTCTCCGCTACATCGACACTGTCTGATTGAACGTCGAATCGTAGTCCCATAAATACAGGAAAGTGCCGCGATATATTAAGATGTGCATCATCACCAATGCTACACTGCATCACTTCAGCTATAAGGGATTCATGAACACAGATATGGTCAATGAAGCTAGGTTTGTCATCGGTGTATGGTATAAATGAATACCTTGGACCCTTGCATATATCGAGCATAGTCACTGCACACATGTATTGATGTCTTAATGCACTACACAGGTACCTTTGGCGCGTGCCACACTGTTTGTTAATATTGTTTACGGTGCATTCGGACTGTGACATTGAGCAGTTGAAGTCGCCCATTATAATTACTTGACCGTCAGATGAGAATTTAGAACATAATTCGTGTATTTGATCGACATATTCCTTATACTGGCTTATAGGGTAGCGTGTAGTTGGTAAGTAGACTTGAATCACGTACACATTTTTGGTGGCTGGTATTAACTTCAGGACGATAATACGATCGTTGATTTCGTGTATTTCAATATTACGATTATGGCGCTTGTGCCAGAGAAAGGCGACACCTCCTTTACCAATACGGCGTCTATTTAAGCAAGTTATGGCTTGGAAGTTACAACATAATTAGAGTAGTCGGCATTGAAACTGTTCAAAGCATTTACATTTTCCGGTAGTAGCCAATGCTCGGAAAGACCACATAATTATGTCAATATTTTTATTTATAAGCTGGGTTTCCAGGTAAGGTAGTCCAGTCATCACACCCGTTGCGTTCCATGTCATACAATTTATTGTATGATGGCTCCCCATTCTGTTTCGTATTGTAGCGCCGCCCCTGCCCGCTGTCAAGTCTAACAAACCACTTACTGCATGCCGTGCCCGGTGGCCAATACTCAGGATCAGATACAATGTCAGAGTGTTCATCCCAAATTGCTATTTGGGCGCACAATGAATCATCCCAACGGCTATTAAACATTGTAGCACGTACGCATTTAACATCGTTTTGCTGTAGATGCTCTTTCAAGTCGAATTCAGTACAGATCGGATCTATTCGGCTGACAAAATATTTGGCTAACTTTTTTTCGAGTAACACCTTTGAAACCTGAAGTATGTGACGTAATCACATTTTCAGCCGGTACTATATCCTTTACCGTGTCAATGTGAGCTATAGGCGGGTTCACCGAAGCGAGAATGTTACCAGCGCAAACAACTGGAATGTGTTGATAGTTCTTCGCATCATGGTCCACGCCACGCGACTTATATCGGTCGTGTTAGAACTGCTTGAAGATACACCACTTTGTGGAATAGAAGTTTGATCCACATTCACCTGATGTCTAGTGGGCGCCATATCGTTCTGCCCGAAGAAGCGATGAGTATGCTAGTGCTGGAATAGATCAGTGGCAATGAACTGTGGCGATATCACTGGCGATTCTGGAGTAAGGTGATTTCTAACCGCGGTACTAGAACCAGTGGCCGAATTCACACTGACGGCTTGCAAAACAGTTTCACATACCTTGTCAAGTTTCAGTGAAATATCTCGTGTGAATGATTTGAAGCACATTTCAATGTTGATCTGGCCATTGGCATTTATATTTTCTTGAACTGACTTAACACTGTTGGTAACGTTTGTCAACTGCTTCTTATTTACACACGCCAATGAGTCTGCATGTAGTGCTGTTTTGGCCACTGCCTTAACAGTGCTTTTCAACTCCGTTATAGTTTTGTCGTTTGCATCAGACATGGATTTACCACTCGAGACCGTTGTTTCAACATCTGTCAATTTCTGTCGTACGTCCTTAATTTGTGTTTTAATTTGTGTCACGAATTTGTGTGTCGATGCTGCTCATTTTGGTCAAAAATGACGTTTTGTGTGAGTCCTAGATTTTTACTATTACAGCTAGATTGAAAATGCTGTCCGACAATGTCTGTGACGAAGAGACGTGTTTGCCTGCGATACTACATTGCTCATCCACATGTTTTTTACGTGTCATAAGTTCGTGGTTGATGCTGTTTATATCGCGGGTCATTGTTTCATTTAGCTGGCTCAGTTTCTGGGAGGTTTCTTTAAAGTTTGCCTTCAGAGAACTTACATCACTTGAAAGTGTCACAATAGTATTCTTCAATCCATTAATTTCCGCCCATACCGCAGCCTTGTCATTGGACTGATCACTATTTGTCACAGCTCGTCAACATCGTTGCGATTACTGTTTATGAACTCGTATAGAGTGAAACAGTCAGCTGCATATTTTTCAATAATAGACCCAGCCTTCATTTTATTTCTCGATACTGAATTACCGACGGCCCATTTTCACATTGTCAGTTAAAGCCATCTCCATGCGGAATCTCATCACACTTTCTTCACAACCATCACATAACTGGATCAGATTCTGCGTGTACATGGCTTTTGGCATGCCCTGAAGTTCCAAGTTAAGTCTGTCGAAGACAGCGTCATCTAAACGATATGTTTTAATATCAATAGGCCTACCACCGAGCGGGGAAGTGAAGCCATTTGCACCGTTTGACGGCCATTTTGACATGGTGTCTCTGTATTAGTGTACACCTGACCACATTGAAACACACTATCATCATAATAGTCACTTTGTACAACAGATCTCAGACAAGTTTCGTCTGGAACTTCATAAAGTTCACACTGGCTCGTCATGATGGTGATATTTCGCCACCGCACGGCCTTCACAGTGCGCGCCAGTCAAGCGTATTGTCACATGGGCAGTGTTAGGCCACTAGAGCGTGACGAATCGCCGATCAGTGTCTGCCATGTAACGGTACAATAATCACAATTACGCGCACAAGTATTATAAGCCGTAGGGCAGGTTAGTTGGGCGATTACAAGAATGATTTTACGTTGTGAATTATGCTCAGTTTTTGTCGAGCCCGCTTGCGGAAAGAGAGACCTAGTGATCACAATGACGTCCTGGTGTCCGTGCGTCCTTGCGTCCGTCCGGGCACATATTAGGGTACTTATGGGGTAGGGGGCGTGGCCTAAGACAATAGAAGACAATGGAACTTATTCCGTACCCCGTAAGCCTATTGTGTCTTACGGGGTATTTCCTTTGATCTTTTATATAGCAAGTACCCCCTAAGGTCCGAAATGTAAGTTCGTCCGTGCGTCCGTGCGTCCGTCCGTGCGTGCGTGCGTCCGTCCGTCCGAAATCTGCGTTAAAGTTTTTAAATACCTTATATCTCTGCAATCCTAAGTCACATTGACTTGAAACGTCATATGCTTATTAGTCATGATCCATATATTCATGCTGTATCCCACTCATGCGGCCCCTGTGCCCCTATGCCAAGGTCAAATGACTTAGTAGTTTGCGTTAACGTTTATGTCAAAATTTGCGTTCAGGTTTTCACATACCTACTATCTCTGTAACCGTAAGTCTGATTTGCTTGAAACTTTGTATGCTTATTGGGCATCAAACTTCAAATAAATACACTCTGAGACCATCAAATGCCTCGGCGGCTCGACATGCGGGCCGCAGCCATCCTCGTTCAGTCGAGTTGTCACTTATTGCAACACCAAGCACGAATAAAGTACAAGATGTTACCGGTTGCACCTCTCCAAATAATTTCCACATGTACTACACTCCCACATTGAATAAAGTTCACATTTTATCACATATATATTTAATAAATCCAAATACTCCGAGAGGAAAACACAAATGCGCTTTTACTCCGCGCATGCGCATATCAATTGCTGCTACATGATGTTAGGAAGCATATTGTTACAAAACTGTGCAAATATTTACAACAAGCTTTTAATTTTCGTAATTCTCTCACTATGACATTGAAAGATAGTTCATCATCATTACAGACATAGAAGAGCTAGGCGCGCGCTTATAGAGCACGTACTCGGGATATGTACGCGAGGTCGAGATGGGTGATTTGTCGTGACTGAGTACAGCTCAGCACCGGCTGATCTCGCTTCCCGACTTCGGTCATTAGAACGAGATGCGTGATCGGAAATATTTATAATCGCGCGCCATACAACGTTATATTTGTATATCCTAATTACAGAACACGAAGAGCCAAACCCGCGCTTATAGAGCTTTCTGAGTACGTACTCGGGACGTGTACGCGGAGTCGAGATGGGTGATTGGTCGTGCCTGAGCATGGCTCAGCATCGGCTGATCTCTCTTCCCGACTTCTGTCGCGGGAACGAGATGCGTGATCGGAAATATTTTTAATCGCGCGCCTTACAAAATGTTATATTATTTCATGACAAATAAGTTTGAATAATTAGAATCATTTAATATGTTTATATAAAAATAACATCGTATTTACATGACTAGAAACTATATAGTTTACGTCAAATAAAATATTCTTCTTCTTCTTCTATAACAGCCGCTATTTTATATCCCAAACGGATTATTTCATCTACAGTCGAACCTCCCCGAACGGCCACCTTTCTACAACAACACCCTCTCTATAACAGCCGCTATTTTATATCCCAAATGGATGATTTCTCTGTAACTAACCCTTTGACTGCTGAACACAAACAAAATGTCGTCTGCTGTTGCTTCTGCCTTCTTTCTCAATAAAAACATGTTTTGACAGCATTGTAGAATCATTTCCATGGGAAATGATTCCGAAATGTTGACAAATGCATGTTTTAATGAGAATTATCGAAGATAATAAATAAAATACGGACGACACAATTTAATTTAGCATTAACCGCCCTACAACGGCCACCTCTCTACAACAGCCAGTTTTGCGTCTTCCCATGGGTGGCTGCTGTAGCTTCCTTATGGTGTGCCGGTGCGCAAAGTCATTTATATTTTTTTATTTGACACTCAAGTCATGGAGTATCCACCCCCCCTTTTTTTACTTAGAATTTCTCAAATTTGCATTGTAAGAACTAAAACCATTAAACCGTGATACCTGTAGCCGATTTCACCAACATTGCAAAGTGTTCTTTTCTAGCAAAGTATACTTTGAGGGAGCAATCATTCCCGACATCTACAGACTATTGAATAAATATTCCTTAGGGAATGTGTTAGATAGCTACATTGACACGTGTAAATTCATGTCACCGTATTGCTGGAAAGTTACTATTAAACGCCGTTTGTATTCAGTGGAGGATATACACTGGATACGTACCATTGACAATGACCCGGATCTAAACACTTTCGGATTAATACATTCGGGTAATACACCACACACACTATGGTTATTAAGCAAATTGAAACCTCATATGTTCAGATGTTGTCAATCTGTAGTGAAGATGATTGGTAGAATGTATGATAGGTTTCAGCTGTTGACATGTCCGAAATGCAACGCACAGACACACGGCCTGGTAATTCACTGTGTTTACCATTGCCCAGAAAACGAAACGGCGTTTGCTTGTGGGACAAACTCATACAAGTCTTTGGCATCGGGTTCTATTCATGGTTTACATCCCTTAGCCCAGAGGGACAGCTACAGAGCCCTAATCAATGGGGGCAGTACAAATCACATACTCTCTGAAACACAGCGTGCTCAGCTACTGGAAATGGCGGTCAGCTTTCTGCATAAAAAGTGGACAATCCGTCCAGGTTAGGTCAGTGTAGCTTTATGCACATTAAGCAAGCTTAAATGAACTGAATACGCTAGAAATGTATTGCATGTATTCTTCCTTTTGTTGTTGCTGTTATGATAATAGCGACGTTATATTTGGAGATATTGCATTACATTAGTCTTTGTAGTCGCAATACCCCAAGGCGTCACTATTATTCTACCAGCTAATGTATTCAAATGTACCATGTATTCGTTTGCTATTTGTATCGTGTCATATGCTCTCCTTTTAAGGAGGAAATAAAGATTATATATATACCTAAGACGATTTGTCCGATTTGAAATATATTTACAGACTGTGATATTTTCTGTACATCTCATAAAAAGTTGACTAAATGTTCACACCACATGCCGAAGTCTATTCTAGATTCGTATTATCTTTTCGTCAACTTTGTCTGGAAAATATCGTAAGTTTTGTAAATAGTTTGCATGAGATATCTCACATCTCCTTAACCTTTTCAACCCTAAGGAACGGGAATGGACTGTGACATGCTAATGTTCCGACCAATCCAATGGTATCAACATGATTTTCAGATTCGTCCATTTATGAAAACGGGTGTTTTTGTTCTCAAAAATATTAAAATTGCTTTCAAAAAGTGCAGATCCTGATGAGCCGGCTCGTTACGAGCCGGCTCATCTGGATCTGCACTTTTTGCATAAACCGATATAGCGGGATTTCGGGTTCAAATGGTTAAGAAACAAATTACATGGCCTCATTTCGCCTATTACAGGGTTTCTGGAATGTAAGAATGATGAAACTACTGACATAGATGTCACCGAGACGACCACGTACAGCCAGCAAGATTTGCAGGCCAACTTCATGGTGGTCAAAGACGCCGGTAATACCAATGTGACATATACGCCTCCCTCGCTGACTCTTCACGCTAGCGCGGATGCCGCGAGGGCCATTTACGCGGTGAGGGTGGATGCTTATGCCATTGATACTAACGAACTCAAGGAGACCTGCACGCTACAGTTCAGAATCAAAGGTTTGTGAATGTGTTGCTCATTATCGAACAGGGACGTCGCTGAAGCTCAGGTGGGTGATCCGATGGAGCTACATGTAGTTGCGAACAGTAACTTTTGCAATCTACTCCCGTACCGGACAATGGAGCTCCCAAAGTGAGGGAGTACGCTAGATGAGAGGGGTGGGGGTGTGGAGTCTGGGAGCATGCCCCACCCCCATCGGATTCTTATTTAAAACTATGGTGCACTATCCTGCATTCTATGGTGGTTCTTTTTGGAAAATATTTATTAAATCTCTTCTGCAATTTTATAGCTGTAAAACATTAAGGATATGTCTGGAAATTAAGCCCGGGCTTCCATGCCTTCGCCTAGCGACGTGCCTGTGTCATATCAGTCAATTCACAATCATAGATGTGTGAACATGTGTGAAGCAGGTATTGTGTATCCATAACCGATACTAACATTATTTATATTTTAACTGCCATTGTGTACGGTATATTACAATAATTCCAGCACAAAAATATTTACACAATTCCCTAACATTTGTCCAAAATTTATATCACAGTAAACTCCCACGCCAAACTACTTTCCGTAACCGTGAGGCCCAGTTAAAATAATTCTTAAGAAAACGGAAAATAAACACATTTTCTTGATGAATTTATTTCAAATGCTAGAATTATAAGGAATGAATGACATTTTCGTGGAATTTATCGGGGATATAAGCTTGGATAAGTCGCGGGAATACTGGACGAGGCCTTCCGGCCTTCGTCCAGTATTCCCGCGACTTTTCCAAGTTTATACCCCGATAAATTCCACAAAAAGGCCATTGATTCCTATAATAGATACCTGTCTAATACAGTGGAGCCTCTCTAAACCGGAAAACAAGACACATTTGTGATAATAATTTCTTGGTTTCCTGGTCATTTATCTCGGGTTATAATGTTCGTGCTCGCATAGCACACAACTATGGTTCAGAATAATCAAATGCCTGATTTACAGTGAAACCTCGCTAAACCGGACACCCTGGGGACCTCCCAGGGTGTCCGATTTAGCGAGGTTTCGCTGTATGTTTAGTTCGCTGCAGTTAATAACCAAAGGTTGATGAATATGTGACTGTGACTGGAGAAATGGGTCTTATGATTTTTGTGGCCAGTGTATTCCATATCAGCATGTGCATTCGCACAGTCTGATCAGGGTCCGCTCTATTCGTCATCATTGAAACACCTGTCGTGCTGCTAACTAGGAAATTCAATATTGATCTTTAACAGACACACGGGTGTGATATTTCATCACGAGTACACTGGTTAAATACGGCCTTCAACCGGGCCGTACTTTTCTCTACTTTTTTGTTTCTTCCCTACTTTTCCCTATTTCTTTTCAAAATAGTCTATACTGTCCCTACATTTTTTGGAAACTTCCATTAATATTTAATAATCATTCTTGATTTTTTTTTTAAATGTCCAGTTATTCCAGGTTTTACACATTTTAAAGAGTATGGTAGTGCAAAGCTCCATATAACCATGTTGGACAGATATACTGAATAACTTTTTAAACAAATCAAGATATAATTGTGCACTAAAATTAATAAAATTAATAGTGTGGATTGCTGGGGTGGGGCGGTGTGGATATAGATATCATGGACACTGGCTACATTGAGAATAATGGTGCAATGGGAGCATCCTGTCAGAGATAAAGCTTTTGTCTGTAAATTAGGAGAAAATAAGCAACATAATACTATGAACTTTATAAAAATGTCAGTACGTTCACATGCTTTATACTCTCATCTGTAAACAAGTAGTGTCACTATCTCTAGTAATGTCTAGGTCAGATGAGACCTACGGGTGGTCCCGGGCACGGGGAGCCGTAAGTCTGATTCTTTCTCTGGCACAGCATGCAGTTGGTTGGGAGCATATGAAGGATAATTTACTGATGGGATTCATCCTTTCTAGAATCCTGATATTAGTTCATTTGCCACTCTACCAGACCTATGAATTGTCTACAGTACAAGTTGTTTTGGTAGTATTACATTCACACGATTGCCTTGAAACAATTCAGCTTGGATGTCCTCTTGACGACATTGGGAAACATTTTCAATATTCAAAACCTATTTCCTGTCATAGGTCAATAACTATGCACTATAAATTCACAAAAATGGTGTCTATACCTATATTTTCATGGTCAAGGATTACGATATTGACATTTATAAAGTGGGATAAATTCTCAGAAAAAGTTTCAAGACATATGTTTTCATGGTCGTGGACTACACTAAATGCATTTATATAGTGATGGCATGTATGTGTGTTGCCTTTATGCAAATCAGTTGCTATTATTAATAAAGTATTATTAATATTGTGCAGGATCATGGACTATACACTGCTGGTCCAGGAGTGCACGCACATTACTGCCGTATTCAAGACTCCATGGCCATCGCTGTACACGTGCCATAATTACTATGGTACTGAAGTTATATTATGCCCCCATCCTTTTTCTTTTTGATTTATAATATATGATATGCCTTGTCCATTTACTCATCATCATCAATGTTTGGATTTTCTCAGTAGCCGTGCAGTCTCTATAAATTCAATGCAAGCACTGTAGTATCTCCATAACTACCAATGCACTAACATTTTTAACTTTGGATTCATTAAATAATAATTAGATAATTTATAGCTGCTGCAATTGCTTCGGTATGATACCACACAATTTATTCCAGCTCCTCCACAGCCTCATCCACAGAATATGCATCTATCCGATGTGCACCTCCCGTTCCATCTTCTTTTATAGTGAATGGATTGCAACACCCATCGCCAGCTGTACACGCGCAATAGATGTTACATGACATGTGATGTCTGTGGAAGCTACAACCCTCCGTGCTGCATGCCTTGCCATCTGCTTTACAGCCACAGCTGATGACGTCAATCAAACCTGCAGGTACCGGAGGACCAGTGTCAAATGCGGGTGACGGGATATTGTCCTTGAGACGTGCCACCCAAACTGTGTGATGTCCACATCCGGAAGGCCATCTTGATCAGCCGCCTTCCACAACATCATCTGAAGATGTGCCCTGCGCACATGGTGAAGCAGGTTATTGTCTGGCATTGGTTTCCCTGTCTTCTTGGCATATATCTGGTAGCGTGCCGCGCCCATTGAGATTCCTGCTTGCTGACCATACATAGCTGCGAAGAACCGCTTACCTGTTTCTAGGACAGCAGCATTAATGGCGTTTGCTTCACCAAGTACATCAAACAATCCTGAAAATTCGCCAGCCTTCAGAGCATTCAGTGCACTGATTTTTACCCTTGCTGAATGGGTATAATACAGTGTCACAACCGCTAAACGCATGCATGCCCAGTAGCTGCAGACACTTAGATCCAATGTATACATGTTGTATTGATGTCGATCACTACCCAATTCCAGCGTTCCATCTGGAAACTACAGCTAGGAAGTAGTTGCAGCTTCCAGACACAGTAGACCAGTGGCACAAATACATCTGTATCATCGATGTGGATCCAGACGACAGCCTTGTCCATTTCGAAAGCTTGCAACAGAGGAGATATGTAATCATTGTGACATCTGCCTCATCGTCTGAAAAGCTTCGGTCACCCCCATAATATATGGATATGTGATCACCCATATTGAATGTGGATATCACGCGCGTGAGTTCATGCTTATTCTTTATAATGACATCACGATTGGGTAAGGGACTGTTGTTGGTCAGGTTGTCGTCTGTAGAACCCTCACTAGCACGTCGCATCCGCTCGTGATTTTTGGGATTGGCGAGTGAAGATTTGTCTTCTTTCCTCAAGCAGCCATACTCGTCGATGATAGAGGATGGAACTTGTACTAGAAAATGCGTTCCAGTTGCAACTTTCGTTGTTGTCCGACCATGCAGAAGGCCTCTATGTCGAATACAGTATTGCCACCAACCTTCACGCTGTTGCTCCATCGTCTTGACTTGACTGGAAACCTTGGCATGGAAGTCAAACGGCAGAGAGTTGCGGAAGAATGTGGCCATTTTTAGTGCATCTTCCACATTTACCGCTTTGGGAGCTACCTGACCATTGACAATGCTGTAGAGGTCTGCCGATCGTCATTGTCCAGTTTTCTTCCCTTATCACCTTCCTCATTATGCTTGCTTGATGATGATGAGCAGTGCACTTCATCGAAGTACAACTGTTCCATAACATCAGAGAGATACGCTGAGATCGGAAATGAACCAATCCATTCAGTGAACAACTTCAGTGAATTCATTGCCCTTCAGACCACCTTTCACCGGATATTGAATTCCAACAACCTGCCAATTTGCGGCATACATGCGCTCCAGCGATGAGATCTCGATGCGCATCAGCTGGCAAAAAGTGGCTCCATACAAAGCTGAGGGAAGTGTCAGTCTCCCTCCCTGTCTGCGCGATGGAACTGGTGAACCAATAGCGTCGGTTTCACAAGATTATCCACCCAGTGCCTACCAAGACACAATAATGTGCATTGCCGCTGGACGAAAAATCACATCGCCAAACCTAGTCGGCTCCCACTGCGTATCAATTGAACGATTTTCATACGGCATGCCTATGTCACATAGGGTTGGTTTACTTCATGTATAACAGTGATGTGATGGCGGTATCAGGGTGAGCTGGTGGTGCATCTATGAGCGGGTCAAACAGGTACACAGTCGTTTGCTTTGTTGCGGTTGGCACTTGATCGCTGTCCAATTGGTTGTTGAAGCCGTACCACTCCAGGCTATGCTATGACGAAAGTGAATTCGGCCACTGGGCATCCCTGAGCTCTGCAGCAACAAGACTCTCTGCCCTGACACATACATTCGTGTAATGTATTCCTGAAGAAATAGAACTTACAGGAGTGTTAACTTTCTTTGGACCAATATAGTGTTGAAGTGGTACAGACTGGCTGTTATGGTCCTAAGAGATTGTGCAACGGTCTTCCGCAGTCGTGGGATGCCAATATTCATAACTCCAGGTCTATTTCTAGCACTACCCAGTTCTACGATACCAGCGGGATACTGTTGGAATTCTTGAGCCATGACATGTGTCTCTCAACGTCCATTAGAAGTTTAAACCAGAAGATCAAAAAGTGTCTAACCACCCGTAGATTGACCCCACACTTCTCATCAAACCAATTGCCTGATATCACCACTGATGTTGCCCACGAATTTTGCAGCTGATTTGTGATACCTTTTCACCTCATCACATGATACTAGGAATCTGTGATCGTGTAGAAGTTTGATAATCGCGGAACTCTCATGTCTGTTATGAAGCTTCACTGCAAACCCCAGCGTTGTATGGTTCCTAGTGCCGGTGATGTGACCTTGTACATCTTGGGATAGTCTTGAGAGACTTCTGTGTCACCTTGCCACAGGCAACTAATTCTGAGAATATGTTGAACTGGTCTGTTTCAGTGTGCTATTGTATGTGAATTCACTCGAATCATAATTCGCATTGCTGTACTGTACGGCTCGAGCCTCACTCCTGATCTGCCGAACAACATAGTCTATACTCGCCTCATCGACTGAGTCTACCTTGACTAACTTCAACGATTGACCAACAAGATTCTGGAATCCTACAATGGACGCACGTCCATCCAACCGAACAACTACAATATCACTACCTAAGTACAACCTGAGTTGTATCAACATCTGTTGGCGAGTTAAGCTATCACCAAAACTACAGTATATATCGTGCAATTCAAGAGTAGGCCATGTGCGAAGTTGTTTATTAGCATACATTATCATTAATTACCATCTTCAGAGCATCCTCGTCAATACTATCGGTGTTAGACGACAATTCGGTATACCATATTCGTGAATTTATCATAAATGGTTGCTGAGCTATAAAATAAAATAGGATTCTCGGTAATGGCGGCAACTAATTTGCATAATAAGAAAATGTATACATGTCATCACAGTATCATCATTGACCATGAAAACATAGGTATATGCACAAGTTGTGTGAACTTGTAGTGCATACTTGTAGAGTTATGATAGGAAATATGTTTTCCGCTAATGGCGGTAACTAATTTGCATATTAAAAACGTTTTCCAAGAGGATAACCAAGCTGATTTGCTCCAACGCTTTTGTGGGAATGTAAATCCACCAAAAACCATTGTATTATAGACAATTCATTGATCGGACATATAATTCATAAGGTCGGAAAATCTACTATATCCATGATTTGGCTCTCGGGAACATTTTGGCTTTCTGGTATGTGAGAGTTGAATCCAGTTATACCAATTATAAAAGTAGTAAGATAAGTACTAATCATATTACTTTTAGTGAGTGGAGGTGAGGATCTGGCACCAGATCAGGTTATTCTAATTTCACGGCTGAATATATATTTTTATGTAAATATTCAGTTTTCGGATTTTTCCCTCATCCATATTTTTATACTATAGCCCATCCATGCAGTTGCCGTCATACCCAAGGTCAAGGAAAAATTACTCTATTTGTGTAAGGTTTTAAGTACCCAATATTTCCACAACCCGATTGACTGTAATAACCAAATGCATACACACTGGGACTATCAAAAACGTTGGTGGGCGTGATATGCTGGCCGTGGCCATCTAGACGATATATGTAATCACAAATTGGAACTTGCCAATTGCAATCAGAACACCTTCTGTTGTGATGTCGTTAAATCTGATTACATTTAATACTACTTTAACTTATTTGCCCTCTACTGCTTTTTGGAGGGGACCAAGTGATTCTGGTGTGGCGAGGATCTGTCATCAGATCAGAATTATTCTGATTTCAGGGCTGAATATATATTTTTTTTATTGTAAATGTTCAGTTTTGATTATTTGATTTTCCACCCATTTGTACAGGTAATATATGAGATTTACATGTAGTACTAATTCCATTGACCCGGCCTTAAGTGGCCTTAGCTTCTGATAGGCCGTTAAACCACAACAAACAAACAAACAAACATGGTGCACACGCTATTACCACCGCTATTATTGCCTGAAATGTTGCATTTTTCACCTTTGTGCGCCAATAATTTAATTTACGCATTTATTCCAGTGTTGAATACCCATTTGTGCATTTGTACATTTGTACTAATTTTACCATTAAATAAATATCAGGTAGTTTTCGAGAATGCATCGACATTGAATTTCATAGAAAAAAATAAAAACAATATTTTTCCCTACTTTTTTTGATTGCCCAGTTGAAAGCCTGCATACCCCATGAGCCCCATTGCTCATTCAACAAGTCACAGCCACATAATTGAGACACGCCATGTGATTGTGTACCTTCGGACATTTGTGTAATTTCATGAAATACGTAACTGGCGTCAAAAGTTGACATCATTTTCTGAGTATATGCCGCATGTACTCGGACAATTTTGTCGACTTTTCACTTTATTTATGAAAAGTATTGTAAATTTTATAAACGTATTTAATGAAATTACGCAGAAGTCCGAAGGCACAAAATAACATGGCGTGTCTCAATTATGATCTCCATTCAGAAATAATTGATCACCAATACATTATTCCAATTCAGAATCAAAAGCATGCGAATGTGTTCGCTGTCGTTCTCGATCAAACGTACCTGAAATCATTTATCTGCAGTTCAGAATCACAGGTATTCTGGGCAGCTTGTCATTTGTCAGAAACAAAGGTATGCAAATGTACATGTATCAGGTAATGAGCCTTGTATAGTCAAATTGGCATTCGCGTAGACTGGGCCATTTCACTAAACTTCTTACAATACAACTAAAATGTTCGTAAGTGCAAGATTACATGTACATTTCAATAACAATGTTTTCTGGTAAACAATTATTGGATTTACATTTATTGAGCATGTGCATTGTAAATCCATCAATTGAAATTTCCAGACGATCCTAAATTTGCGCAAACTTACAGTACATCTTAGTCGAACACAGTTTACTCTCCACCCCTCCCCCCCACCACATTTATCCAGTCACAGCCACACATAAGAACGTGGACACTTATAAACATATGTTTTGCGTTTGCAGTCGCTACATGCGCATCGTGGACACTGGACGTCCCGAACGGGTCGCTTTCTTGCAGTGGGAACAATTTAAACAATGCCTGCACCGTGAAATGCGATGACGGCTACTACTTCATGGAGGACCCAAGCGCCCCCTTCATAGACATGGAATGTAGTCTCAGCACTGATGAGACACCGGTCTGGAACAGGGAGCCGCCAATATGCTGTAAGTGAAATAGAAAAGTTACACCCACAGGAAACAGTCTAGATAAACCAGAAAGTCACCAGTTAAGGGCATATATATTTCTATGTTTTAAATCTATTTTACTCTCTCTCTCTCGCTCTCTCTCTCACTCTCTCTCTCTCTCTCTCTCTCTCTCTCTCTCTCTCTCTCTCTCTCTCTCTCTCTCTCTGTAATCAACATTTTTCTAAATTTATCAAATAAAATGACGATTGTAACGTTGTGATAATGTTCGTTTTAGAATGCCAAAACCCATGGGTGGATTGCTGGTGTAACATTCAGCTAGCTTATGTCGTGCCTCTTTATCGGACGGTCCCGCTCTGGCTGTGACTGTAGAAATGGGGCTTATGGGAGTTGTGACCAGTGTAGATTATGATCCAAATGTAAGCACACCCCTGTATTCTGATAACGAAATGTATTTCTTGTTAGAAGCATGATTGGCGTTTCATTGATGGAATGGCGAACAGTGCAGATCCTGATCAGACTGTGCGGATGCACAGGCTGATCTGGATCTACACTAGGCGCAAAACCAATAAACCCCATTTATCCATTCGCAGCCACATATAGTTTGCACGGATGTGTTTCAGCTCTGGCTTTGACGACGGACGAGTACGTTATATACACTGCCATGTATCAGTTCAAGTACCTCATTTCTGATGTTGTCGAGGATAACGCGCAGTGCACCGAAATCTACAGTAAGGAATTGGATATTACGATTCCACAGTTCATACGGACCTTGGAAACTACATGCACTGGAGGCTTCCCCAACAGCATTACACTTGTAATCGCCGACGGAAGTCCAACCTACTACTATGATGCAATCCAAACACGGGTAAAGTTTCGTACATGTATTTCTACATATGTTATCCCGTAAAATTTGCTCGGCTGTGAGATTAAGGCATTTGTGTTATCGGCGGAGAAAAAGAGATCTTACCTTATTTAGAACAAATGAAGAGGTTATTGGAAGAAGGCAGTTAGCCCCTTTCAGAATTCCAGATATATTTTGTATATAAAGAATATTATAACCCCATAATTCAAATGCAATGCGTATTTTACTATTACAAATGTAGTACTGATTTTCTTCAATATTAAATAGGGAACAAATAATTAAAATAAACACATACAAAAAAATCACTTATTAGAGCTGTGCATTTAAACATCGACTAAGTAAATTTCAACTTTAATACAGTATTTTCACTGCTCAATTTGAAAATCAAGCCTATTTTCGCATTGGCGTGAGTATTTTCTACTCCCATTGGAAATGATTCTAAAGTGCTGTCAAACCATGTTTTTAATGCTTAGCACCAATATAGTCCATGTAGTCGTTGTCATCGACATAATGTAAAAACTTCAAGACCACATTTGTTTTGGGATATGTATGGTTTCGTAGCAAGCACATACATTATAATGCATTATCCTGTTACAACAGCATTGTATTCATGAACAATGGAATTATTAATAAGATATATGCCCATGCACCAAACTGCAAGACACAGTTATAATCGCCGAATATTTTTAATATTGCCCACATTACTATACGTATGTCCCCTGGGTTTGTATATTGTTATACCTTTTTTACGGAATGTTTCACACATGAAACTGTCTTATACCCATTAGGAAGGCGAAATTGAGGTAAGAATTTCATTCATTGTCTGGGGCCTATTTCATCAACATTGCAAGGTATACTTTCCTAGCAAGGTATACTTTGAGGGAGAAATTTTCAATTTTAGAATACATTTATTATTTTTTATTATACTGAATTTATTACATTATCACAGCCAATTTTGGCTGTGATAATGTAATAAATTCAGTATAATAATTCTGCATAGTTTTAATCATCAAATATATGCAATCGTTAGTTCTGCATGAAATAATGCATTTCGGAAAAATCAATGATTGCTCCCTCAAAGTATTCTTTGCTAGGAAAGTATGCTTTGCAATTTTGATGAAATCGGCTACTGGTTGTTTGTAAATAGATTTCCCCACACGTACATGTAGCACTGCAGACAGGATAAAGCACTATGAGCATGATTAGTATGGTGTACCGTATAATCCATGGTATCAGTTAAATATCTGTTCGCTGACTGAGTGACACATTGTTGTACATACTCGAATCGTGGTCAGTCGGAATTCAAGCTATTTCGCTGTTGTTTCAATGGTCGAACGACAGCACACATGATTGAGAAAAACCACTGTGCTTGATACATACCAGAAATTTCGCTGAAACATATAACGACAGTAAGGCATTTATTGATATTTTGTAGTGTTTTGATAGATATGGGTTAAGTCACGCTAGATTATATGGTGGTGGTGGGAGATGGCGGTTTGTGCACTTTGGGAAATACATGACTGTACATGCTACATTGAGATATTTGTTTTGGTATTTACGCAGTGAAACTCTTTCTACGAGTCAGGTGACAGAATTGTAGAACTGGATAGTCTGTGTAGATTAGCAATATGCATGTATCCAAACATAACCATTGCAACCCTAGAGGCCAGAAAGCAAACAGTGTAGACCCAGATGCGCCGGCTCGTAATTCTCTTCAGGATCTGCAGAATTTGTCATTCAGCTCTATGAAAAGGCCAATGTAACAGTATTATACTATCCAGGGTTAACACATTCCCAGCTGTGGCCAATCAATAAATCAATTAATCAATCAATCAATCAATCAATCAATCAATCAATCAATCAATCAATCAATCAATCAATCAGTCAACAATCAATCAAACAATCAATCAATCAACCAAGCAAAACATAGGGTGACAGAAGAAAGATGTCATCAATAATGAATAGGGCCAGATGCATTATGCACTTTATATCACACGTTTTTGGTGGCGCGAAAAGTTGGTAAAATGTTTGATGTACTCGCGAATTGGTACATGTACGTGTCACCCAATGACAATACACTCAGTAGAACTGGGGCCCGTTTCACTAAACTTCGTACGACTAAAATGATCGTAAGTGCAAACTTAGGATCGTCTGTAAATTTCAATTGATGGATTTACATTTATCGAGCATAGGCTGCATATGCAGCCTATGCTCAATAAATGTAAATCCATTAATTGTTTACAAGAAAACATTGTTAATGTGAAATTTACAGACTATCATAATTTTGCACTTACGAACATTTTAGTCGTACGTTGTTTAGTGAAACGGCCCCCCGATCGGTTCAACAGTTCCGGTATGATGAATTACTAGCATGTTTTATTCTCCTGAAATCCTGTTTTGTTGAGTGAATGCAATAAACTGACTGCATAATAATACGCGTATTTTTATGCCCCTATACGAGGGAGCATATTGCGTTGTCCTTGAGGTTTTGTACGTCCCTCCGTACGTCTGTCCGGGCCAACGTCCAGGGGTTTAAGAGGTTAGAGGCGTGGCCTAACACAAAAGATTCCTTTGATTTATTCCGTAAGCTCCTAAACTCTATTGTTGTTTAGGGGCTTTTTCATTGATCTTCAAACAATGGAAATACCCCATAAACCCGAAATGTTGGAATGTCCGTCCGTACGTACGTCCATCCGTGTACATTTCGTCGAAAAGTTTGTAAGAGTTTCTCCATCGTGTAATATCTTAATACTACTTGAAGGATTTATTTAATAGTTGGACATTTCATTCACCTGAACATATGTAACGCAATTGCACCACCATTGACCTGACCTTGGCCGTGTGACCTTCGAAATGGTGCTGTAACACTTTTTGTTTTACACACAATCTCAAAATAGAGTCCAGTATGTCATGGGGGCATATTCATGTTTTATATTATAAACATAATGTCTAATTTGTTTTCAATCTGTCACGTATCCAGGCGCGGATCCAGGATTTAGGGTGGGGTGGGGGGGGGGGGGGGCGTAACTATTTTGCAATACTTGACTATATTATAATATAGACAAGTGTTGCAAAATAGTCGACCGAGCTGAGCTCGGGATAGCGTTAGGGGGTCCAGGGGCATTCCCCCCCCCCCCGGAAAACGTTTGAAATCTACATTGCATTTCCTGCGTTCTGGCGCATTTTGCAGCCAAAAATATTGACACTGTCACAGTATGTTTAGACATGATTTTTGATTGAAAACGTTTACATTTTGAAACAATAAGACAACGACCGAAAAATGCATGGAATACATGGCACTTGGCATGAAACATGCCTTGTAACTTGTAAAAAATATTTACTCGGCGAATTTTAGGGGGGTCGTGCGCCGTGTCCGCCCCCCCCCCCTGAATCCACCCATGTTGTCAGTGTTGTTTTCAATCTATCACGTATCAGGGCACTATTGGCATCGTGTAGTACTAATTGTAGTTTCATAGTTTCGTTGTTTATATACATACATATATACATGTATATATATGAAACGAGCCATGCCATTTGATACACATACATGAGAACATGAGCGATATATCATGAAATAATTCCAGCACAAAAGTATTTACACAATTCCCTAACATTTGATTGGCCCGTAGCAAGACTCTATCCAAAATTTATATCCCAGTAAACTCCCACGCCGAACTACTTTCCGTAACCGTGAGGCGCAGTTAAAATAATTCTTAGGAAAACGGAAAATAAACACATTTTATTGATGAATTTATTTCAAATGCTGGCATTATAAGGAATGAATGGCATTTTTTGTGGAATTTATCGGGGATATAAACTTGGGAAAGTCGCGGGAATACTGGACGAGGCCTTCCGGCCTTCGTCCAGTATTCCCGCTACTTTTCCAAGTTTATACCCCGATAAATTCCACAAAAAGGCCATTCATTCCTATAATATATAACACAAAACATCACTATTTCTGTAAATATATTTCATGAAACATCACAAATGATATTAGCTAAAAAATCACATGGCGTATCTCATATATGTATGTGTATCTAAATCAGGCCACCATCGCCCAGAAAAATGTTACTTAATGAATTGATATATGTGCCCGGAAATGAGGTGCATTATTGATCATTATTAGTTTATAGACACATCTATTTTGCACTTGAACTTTCCGTTATTTGATTGAAACTCTTCGATCATAATACTGGACATGTATGCACTATCAAGTGATAACAATATGAAACAACTACATGCATACATTAGAATTCAGTAAACTGTTCACTCCATTGATAGGCAAAAACTTAAGCAGATGGACTAGGAAAAAAATCATCGAAGTAGTTTTTCTTTAACCCTTTCTACCCTACAGACCTATATAGTGATATTGGAAAACAGTGTAGATCCAGATGAGCCAACTCGTGACGAGCCATCTCATCAGGGTCTGCACTTTTGTAAGTAATTTTCATTTTCATACACGACTAGTCTGAAAATCATTTTGTGACTATTGGATTGGTTGCACAATTAACATATACAAATCCATTACATTTACCTAGTGGTGAACAGGGGCGGATCCAGCATTTGGGGAACGGGGGGGGGGGGGGTTGTCTAGTTGCGAATGTAACTCATGCAATCTACGGGAGCAATTGCAAGAGTTACCGTTCGCAACTAGGGGGTTGTCCTATTTTTGAGCTCTTCAAAATGCACTTTCCTGTGTTTTATGGCATTTAAATTCAGACCCCAACTGTGATTTATGTAAACTCCGTGGCTGAATGGGGGGGGGGGGGGGGTGCAACCCCGGAACCAGATCCGCCCCTGGTGAAAGGGTTAAACTACGTAGCAATCATTAGTGTCACTGATTTTCCAGATCGGGAAATGCAATACACTAGAATTTACAGCTTCACTCACTTTAGTCATCGGCCTTTAACCAGGAAAATATATTTGTTTTCTTGTGGTCACATTTGTCTATGAAACTACGCCATTTTTGAGCATTTGATAACGATAATATGTTTCAAAATGGCGTAGGTCAATAGAACAATGTAGCTACTCTGAAACAAGTATTGCATTTCTTGACAAAGGACCATGGCCGAAAGTTCGAAAACTTTGTCAAGCAGTAAATAGTAGTATATGGCAAGAAATCTAAATAAATTATCCACACACACAGTTGAATAACGTGTGATAGTGATGTAAAATGGTTTAACAAATCATAATTATGTTTAGAAACCAGTAGGAAATCAGAGAGATAAATTGCCATGAAATAATAGTTATAATTCACATATTGAATTTTTAATATATTAGCGAATATATTAGCGAGCGCTAGCGTGTGACACGAAATGAGCGCGTGGGCGGTAATATGCTTTGCGTCTCGTGAACTGATGACAACAAAGCATAACATCAGTTATAAATATAGCGCTGAACATTTAATGATTAATTTAATATATATTGGCGAAAGCGTCACAATATGCAATTACTTGAGACGAAATGCAGTTCTTTAATTGGTCGAGAAACTACTGTAGGGTTAAAAATAAGGCAATTTTTATGCTTGTCTGATGGTTTCTAAAAAATAATTCGGAAATGTTTAGCATTTTACCACCACTGTCAGGCTTTATCCATATGTATTTACATACAGAATGCCGGACTAGTAGGCCAGGGCATTTACGTGAAATAGTCAGCCAACCCGCAAGTCTCTGCAACACGACCACCATTATTGCCAATAATATGCTGATCAGCAGAAAATAAATCGCCAACAATCGGAGGGTAGGAAAGTTGTCATTTTTAGCTTCGAGCCTCTCGCAGCTTATGTAGCCTGTTCTCAAAATACAGTCAGATATCACGGCGCTATGTTTTCTTGTGGCGCGTATGTATACATCTTGTATCTAGGTCATTGTTAACCACTCGTTTTATGCTATTTTACATTTCACATTTATTAGAATGTATATCTTTGGAAACGTTTGAAATCTACATCGCATTTCCTGCGTTCTGGCGCATTTTGGAGCAAAATTATTGACACGGTCCCAGTATGTTTAGACATGATTTTTGATTGAAAACGTTTAAATTTTGAAACAAAAAGAAAACGACCGAAACATTCATGGAATACATGGCACTTGGCATGAAACGTGCCTTGTAACTTATACAAAATCTTTACTCGGAGAATTTTAGGGGAAGGGGGGGGGGGCGCTCGCCGGGTCCGCAATTTTGAGTAGATTCATGTAAGGAAACAAAACATAGAATCATTGTCCCAATCGTCAAGGTTTCGCACGCACGAAGTATATGACATTGATCAGGGGTTTCTCGGTTGTGCGGCGATAGTGAATCTGTCAGTGGGTGGTAGAGGACATTAGGACAATATGTGTATGAAATATCAAGCAGATCCGCGCGGAGAAACCGAAAATATATGAAATTATTTACCCGAGAGTTAAGGTTTGGGATGCGCCAAGTATGTGCCCTTGACCTTCTATTTAACGGCAGTGTTACGATCGTGGTTTGCTGCAGGGCGGTAGAGAACCATTTGAACGACACGTGTGTGGCATATTAAGTAGATTCGTGCATGCAAACAAAACATATACGACATTTATCCAAGCGTCAATATTTAGAACTCACCAAGTATGTGACCTTGACTCTGGGTTAGCGGGGGCGGGACGATTGTGAAACTGTCAGTGGGTGGTAGAGGGCATTGGGGCAATGTATGTTTGAAATATCAAGGGACGCACCAAGTATGTGACCTTGGCCTTTTGTGTAACGCGGGCAGTGCGCTCATGTTTGTTGCAGGGCGATAGAGAACCATTGGAACGACACGGGTGTGACACATTAAGCAGATTCGAACTCACCAATTATGTGACATGCATCCTGGGCCTAGCAGCGGCGGGACGATTGTGAGTTTGTCAGTGGGTGGTAGGGGGTATTAGGACAATGTGTGAATGACATATCAAGCAGATCCGTGCGAGGAAATCAAACATATAAGTTATTTACCCCATTGTTAAGGTTTGGAACGCGCCAAGTATGTGACCTTGACCTTTTGTTTAACGGGGGCGGGACGATCGTGGTTTGTTGCAGGGCTTTAAAGAACCATTGGAGCGACACGTGTGTGACATATTAAGCAGATTCGTGCATGCAAACAAAACATATACGGCATTGACGCAAGCGTCAATGTTTCGAACTCACCAAAAATGTGACCTTGACCCTGGGCTTAGTGGGGGCGGGACGATCATGAATGTGTCATTGAGTGATAGAGTACTATGAGAGCAATGTGTGTATAAATATCAAGCAGATCCGTGTAAGGAACAAGACATGTAGTTGAACGTTATTTTTTTTTAGCGTACCACTTTTGACGTACGGGAGGTACGGGACGTATGGGCGGCGGTAAAGTTATATGCTGTTTCACGACTCAGTCGTGGGGGCTTACATACATGTTTATGTAGTTATCTGTGTAAATATAAGCACTCGTTTTGGTGTATATCAAATAAAACTTCGTGTTTTCAGTTTTCAGCATTTTCTTTAAATTATCTACTTATTTACCAACTTTAAATACCACTTTCTCGCTACCAGATGTTTTCGATTTTTTTTTCATGTGAATAATAGTTATTTATCAACATGCTATCCAATTTTCGGTATTAAGTCTCTAAACAGTTGGCCGAAATAATTTTTTTAAAATTACTACAATTTATGCACTAATTTGATAGTTTTAACCCAAAAATGTTACCCAGTATGCTAAAGTCTATTTCTTTCTATAAACACTATATAAATAAATGTTTTGTTAAGTTCGTTTGATAATATCACCACACGTTTTATCTCCATATTTATTTTTCAATATTTCGCGATTTTCGCACCATATTACCACTTTTTCCCCAAAATGACAGCTTTCCTACCCTCCGATTTTAGGCGATTTTTTTCTGCTGATCAGCATAATTATGTTTCTCGAATTATTGGTAATAATGGCATTTGTGTTGCAGAGACTTTCGGGTCAAATCTAGATTCCCTGGCCGATAGTGGTGATAGCAAATGCATGTTTTTCTTACCCACCAGCTGAGAGTCATACTGGAACTTATAATCTACCTTGACGACGAGACTGTCGATAACGTATTGGAGTTGAAAAACCAATGTGCGTCCACAATAATGAGTGGTTTCGGCGATTCTGGTATTAGAGCAAGTATTGAACATTTGACTGGTTCTACGACGCCTGTCGCCTGTGGCTCCGGTACATATGATCTCCTCAATAGCGGACAACCCGCCAATGAATATGATTGCAAGGGATTCAGAAAGATTTACACCACCGTCTCCGAGCAAGTATGCCGTAAGTTGTATAGCTACAGGGAGCAAGTTGCCGAAACCAATGGGCGATCGTAGCTAGTTATTGAATTTATTTATAGTAATCCGGTCCAATTTGTATATTTTATGGCCTAATTCCTTGTAATAAAACTGAATATCGCATGATTTGTATTGTGTTTTCCACTAGTTTTGATCCAGATCATCCTACATATCTGCGCAATCTGATCCGGAACTGCATTGTTTGCCAGATTCATATTGTCATACTTATTACATTTTAATTGTATTGCAATCTGAGTGTCGACCCAGATTAGACTGCACATATGCGCAGTCTCATCTGGGTCTACTCTGTTTGCAGTCTTTAATTTTGCTAGTTATTCAGTAAGAAATAAATGCTAAAATAAACCAAAGGACCGGGGCCCGTTTCACTAAACTTCGCACGACTAACATGTTCATAAGTGCAAATTTAGGATCGTATGGAAATTTTAATTGACGGATTTACATTTATTGAGCATAGGCTGCATATGCAGCCTATGCTCAATAAATGTAAATCCAACACTCGTTTGCAAGAAAACATGGTTGCTGTGAAATTTGCAGAGTATCATAATTCTTTACTTACGAAGATTTTAGTAGTCTCTATCAATAGATTTGCAAAGGGAAATTAATGACTAGCTACGATACCCCAATTGGACATCCAGTGAACTGTTTTGAGTTAAGACAGTGTTACATGTATAATTATATGTCTTTACTCAATGAGATTTTATGGATATGATATTTGTGCAGAGCAATTCTGTCGTAAGGTGACATTTGTAGCCTATTTCACCAAAAATGCAAAGTATACTTATCTAGCAAAGTATACTTTGAGGGAGTAATCATTTATTTTTCCTGAAATGCATTATTTCATATAGAACGAACGATTGCATATATTTGATGATTAAAAGTATACAGAATTATTATACTGAATGTATTACATTATCACAGCCAAAATGGTTGTGATAATGTAATAAATTCAGTATAATAAAAATAAATAAATTTATCCTAAAATTGAAAATTTCTCCCTCAAAATATACTTTGATAGAAAAGTATACTTTGCAATGTTAGTGAAACTTTGCAATTACTGGCAAGTTGCTGAAAACAATTAGACAGTCTCTGAACAATGTTGAGTTAAGACAGTAGATTAATTATATATGTATTTGTTCAATAAATATTAATTTTATGGGCATGATATTATCAATAAATTCTTATTTGTGTTAAATTCTTATAATCAGTAGGCTATACAGCCCATATTTGTTCCTGTCTCAAAGGAACGTTGATTGCCTATCGTTTTCACATCGTTTACACATTGTTTTCGATTCATAGCTCAGGTGAGCTATTGTTACGCTTTTCGTCCGTCGTCGTCCGTCAACAATTTCAAATGTCTTCCTCTCCCGAACTACTGGGCCAATGTTGGTGAAACTTCACAGAGATGATATATGAGTAGGGGACATCAGGAGCCTGTTTCACTAAACTTCGTACGACTAAAATGTTCGTAAGTGCAAATTTAGGATCGTCTGGAAATTTCACATGATGGATTTACATTTATTGAGCATAGGCTGCATATGCAGCCTATGCTCAATAAATGCAAATCCAATAATTGTTTACAAGAAAACATTGTTCATGTGAAATTACAGACTATCATAATTTTACACTTACGAACATTTTAGTCGTACGAAGTTTAGTGAAACGGCCCCCAGATTTGTAAAATTGGAGGTCGTCGCGTAATCCAAGATGGCCGCCGTGGACAAGTATGTCAAATTCTAGAAAAAATCTTCTCATGAACCGCCAGACCGATTTCAACGAAACTTGGCAGGAATGATCGATAATCAACGCTGCTGTTTCAGATTTGTTAAAATGGTGAAATTTCACATTTGACCGAATATGGTCATGTCATATATCAAATCCAATGTATCGACAAGACATTCACTCTGAACAATGTTTCTGTCGAATTCAGATGATTACGCCATCCAAGATCATGGCCGCCGAAATGTCAAAAGGTCTTTTTTTGTATTAGAGATTTCACGCGTCTTCTTCTCATAAACTGCTTGGCCGATATAGGGCGATATAGGAAAAAGTATATTGTTATGTGGATATTGTTATGATATATTAGTAGAGCTTTCAAATACAAGGGCGTCGGAACAGGTCCGGCAACTGCCGGACCAATAACTTTGACAAAATATCACTTTTTATTGAAATATTTAGAATTCATATAAATATTATGCAAAAAAAAGGTAATGAATTTAATTCTTATTACCGATAATAAGTGTATGTTGTTACCACTCAGTTGAACCGTCTCAACTGAGTGGTAACAACATACATGTACACTTTGAGTGGGGGTGGGCGCTGGGTGCTGTACCTTCGCTGGACCAATGTTACGATTCTGCCGACGCCCCTGAAACAGCCTTCTCTTACTAACCGCTTGGCCGATGCTGGCCAAACTTCATAGTTACTGTATTTCTGTCAAATATTTACATATTTTTCAAATTGGAGAGCGCCACATAATAAATGACCGCCGAATAAAGTTGGACAAAATCTTTAAACAATGTCTTGCCATTAGAATCACCAGACTGGTTTCGACAAAACCTCGTATGAATAATGAATGTATAAAGCTCTCTCAGATTTATTTGCATATATGTAATAACCAGGTGAGCGATATAGGGTCACAATAGCCCTCTTGTTTAATTCGACAACGATGTTTTAGATCACGTTTAAATCACCAAAAAACATCGTTTTATAATTAAAAACAACGAAAACAATGTCAAAACGATGCGTTTAAAGACACAACAGTCGTTTAAATACTGTGAAATCGCGATGGCTCGTAATGACGTGCTCGCTCGAAATAGCATCGCGATCCCGATAATTTTCCCTATATGTTTAATGTAATTTACATGCGATGGCTCAAAATACAACTTCTCGAAAAATGCGATCTCTCGAAACATTTTTCAAGCCCCGCGGACTCATTTCTCGCTATGTTGCTATACTATGACTCGAAAGTCGCGTCGAAGTTTGTGTTTGGTTAATTTTCACACTTCCGCGTCCGACTTATTACGATGAAAGGCCGAGCCGCACTCTGTAGTTGAAATGCTGGTATTTAAACGAACACATCGTTTTCACGTACCAAAAAACGAACAATCGTTTCAATGCATTTCGTTGCACATAACAATCGTTTTCATTTGTTTTGTTTGGGAACCTTCATCTAATAATAGTTGCTGTATGAATTGACAGACAGGACAGTCTCATCTTCACAGTAGGTTAATCTAACGGAGCTTTTGAGCAACAGGCCCCATGCTACTTACTTATGATATTATGTTTAGGCAGGGTCTAGAGAAATGTCATATATGTCCTGGCATTCTCAACATTTCAGTTGACTGCCCACTCGGCTATTCGTACGACAAGACAGTAGACAACTGTGTGGCTTGTCCGGCCGGGCGGTATGGTGTGATTGGTGTGGACGGGGCGCAGTGTGTCATTTGCCCCAACAGCCAGAATCCCGGACTCACGGGTCGCAAGAGTGAGGCGGAATGCAATTTTGCAGGTAAGACTTCTGACTGTCTATTTGAGACACGCCAAATGAGATATTTTCTGAAAGATATTTGCAAAATGTACGTTATCGTCCGTAAATGACGTCGAAAGATGACGAAATTTTCATAGCAATTGCTATGAATTTTCATAGCAATTGCTATGAAAATTTCGTCATCTTTCGACGTCATTTACAGAAAACATCATAGTTTCTGTCAATGTAGTTCATGAAATATCGCACATATCTGAGCTACAACAGCACATGGAATTTATATTTATGAGCTAAATTATATAAATTATAAATAAAGTCACATATTTGAAGGCTTTCATTTAAAGAGCACGAACGGTAATTCGATGTAGCAACAACATTCAGATTCAATGAAATATACAAAACAAAGCTATTATATTATGTGCGACAAACCATGTGATTTTATATCTAAGAAGATGTGCACAATTTACGATATTTTCCGTAATTCGCGTCGAAAATAATTCTGTATTTGCTGTAAATCAATTCCTAAACTTTCAACGTAATATACAAACAGTATCGCAGTTGCTGTAAATAGTGCTACGAACGATCGCACATATTCTTAGGTACACAATCTGACGAAAGAAAAACCTTGAATATCACGCTCTGTAACCTTGTGTTTTATAATTATTTCTTTCATTTCAGCCAGTAGTTTACATAAATATAATTCCAGCACAAAAAGAAAAACCTTGAATATCACGCTCTGTAACCTTGTGTTTTATAATTATTTCTTTCATTTCAGCCAGTAGTTTACATAAATATAATTCCAGCACAAAACTATTTACGCAATTCCCTAACATTTGATTGGTCCGTTGCAAGTCTCCGTCCAAAATTTATATCCTAGTAAACTCCATGCCGAACTACTTTCCGTAACCGTCAGGCGCAGTTAAAATAATTCTTAAGAAAACGGAAAATAAACACATTTGCTTGATATTTCAAATGCTGGAATTATAAGGTATGAATGACCTTTTTGTGGAATTTATCGGGGATATAAACTTCGAAAAGTCGCGGGAATACTGGACGAGGCCTTCCGGCCTTCGTCCAGTATTCCCGCGACTTTTCCAAGTTTATACCCCGATAAATTCCACAAAAAGGCCATTCATTCCTATAATAACGGTGAAGTACACCACTCAGCAGCAGTAGTTTACACCACTCTCGTACTTAGCTTATATATGGAGAAATGACGTCAGTAGCGTCGCAATGTTTTCGTCGACCAATGAAGTCATGTTCTCGGACACACCCTCTCAATCACGACAGTCACCGTCACTACAGAAGTTAATTCGTATATCTATTGACCATATTTTACGCTTGATTCGCTCTGTTTTGATGAAGAATCATGTGTGAAATGTAAGAAAATGTTTATTTAACCAGGTGAGTTGATTAGGTAGCTGATTGGGTCCTACCGCTAGATAAACTCGGTTCGCTACGCTCGCTCGTTTGTTTCGCGTAAGGACCAAATCACTCGTGCATTAATTCACGATAATAAGTTCACCTGGTTAAATAAACTGTTTATAATCACCGTATTTATGATAGGGGCGTAGAAACAATAATATACATACACAACACTGTTCGCTCAAAATTCAAGACGATAATTGTAGTAAACGCTACCAGATGTATGAATGATCAAGTTTATTTATGCTGTGAATTCACAAGTACACTGAATGACAGACGATAATAAGTTGCTGGACGTCAATCGATGAGTCCAAATATAGGTATTGCAGGTATATTATCTTAGCAAAGCCTCGTTTTCGTGTATAATAACTACATGGTAAAGTGCATGTGCATGCATGTCAATATAATAGTGTATCTTGGTACGCCAAATAGACATGTAGTGTGGCTCAGTGGTATCGAAAGGGGAGAATATACATACGTTTGCAGAACTTTTGTTCATTTTATCTGGTCGAGAGTTCGAACCTCACAAAACGCATTACTTTTGTCGATATCATTATGTTCTTTGTATGACTGCTTGCTAGAGAAGGGAATAAGTGAAACGGCGAGGGTTATCACTATTGCTGTATGACCTCACCGGGACATGATCGGCGAGAACATACTCCACACTATTCATGTACACACATATGAAATGTGCATTTAGTTATTGGTTGTATTCAAAGTGAGACTAAGGTTCTACAATTAATCTATCTTATGCTTAGTTAATGTAATTTGTATGAGCAACACACATAAAAAAGAAATATGTAATCAAATATAAACAAATCAAAATAGTATGTGTATGAAAACTAAGATTCGAACTCACTACCTATGGCATTGATATCAGTCACTCTAACCCATCGACTACATAAGACTTGATGACAAATCTCAAAATCAATATTGAAAAGGAATACTGGCACGGGTATATTTACCTGTCTCACCTATTCTGTGTTTTGTTTTTGACCCATTTGTTTGTAAACAAGTAGCAAGTTATCGTCTGCGGACTATACCAGCCTGACATGGCGTTGTTTACATGCTTTGTTTATATAAACATTGGTGTATAAATAAACATGGAATTCCTGTAGGTATTTCCCTGTTTATTATGACGCGTCGCTACAATCATGATCGATATATTGCGATTGACAAAATAGTTTCTCATACTGGAGCAGTGGGTAAACTGGCGGCAAACGATGGCACTTGATTTTAATTTTGCACTGCATGCGTTCGATCTTCACTTTGGCCATTATATATATATATATATTATTTTTGTTCAAATATTGTTTTTGTCTTTTCTTTCTCTTTTTAATGCATCTTTATTACATGTAACAACAATTGACATGGTAATTATGAACCACATGCATCCACGTTCATTTATGTATTTGTTTATTATCTGAAGTGAGAGGTTTATTTTTCGACATGGTGTTCTCCGTAACATATTTGCATTTGTAGTGAGTCGAGGTGGACTTTCACAATAATACACGAATGTGCAGAATGCATTTCACAATGATTAGGTTCAAAGTGAAGTGTTTTATAATGTTGTGTAAAAGTAAATGCACGACTGTTTCGGGATGTGTGCGTTACATCTGGAGCCAAAGTAGTAAAAGCGAGAGACAAAATGTATGTCTTTGGCAGGATTCGAACTCACGACCCTCCGATCACCAAACAGCAGATCTATCCACTAGAGCACTAAACGATGTTACTATTATTAGCAATTCTATCGAATGTTAATGCGCTGGTATACAAATACCATGTCTACAACATATATGACGTAAACTATTTAAAATAGCACGTGTTTACAATAATATTTACAATAATAACGCGCCAGCTCAAAGCGGTACACCTCTACACTGGAATTGAAGATGTATCTAAGTATGTATGTTGAACTTCACTATATTTAAGCTTCTGAAACTAACAAAACGATGAATTTGCTCTCATGGCGATGATGTGGATTCAGTTAGACATCGAGATATGGCCAAACCGCTGACAAAAATAAATGTAAACAAAGATAACGAGACATGGTAGAGGTGTACCGCTTTGAGCTGGCGCGTTATTATTGTAAATATTATTGTAAACACGTGCTATTTTTAAATAGTTTACGTCATATGTTGTAGACATGGTATTTGTATACCAGCGCAAACGCATTAACATTCGATAGAATTGCTAATAATAGTAACATCGTTTAGTGCTCTAGAGGGTAGATCTGCTGTTTGGTGATCGGACGGTCGTGAGTTCGAATCCTGCCAAAGGCATACATTTTTCTCTCGTTTTTACTATTTTGGCGCCAGAGGTAACGCACACATCCCTAAGCAGTCGTGCATTTACTTTTACACAACATTATAAAACACTTCACTTTGAACCTAATCATTGTGAAATGCATTCTGCACATTCGTGTATTATTGTGAAAGACTACCTCGACTCACTACAAATGCAAATATGTTACGGAGAACACCATGTCGAAAAATAAACCTCTCACTTCAGATAATAAACAAATAAATAAATAAACGTAAATGCATGTGGTTCATAATTACCATGTCAATTGTTGTTATATGTAATTAAGATGCATTGAAAAGAAAAAGAAAACACAAAAAACCTTATTTATTTTTTGTTATATATATAATGGCCAAAGTGAGGATCGAACGCATGCAGTGCAACATTAAAATCAAGTGCCACCGTTGGCCGCCAGTTTACCCACTGCTCCAGTATGAGAAATTGTTTTGTCATTCGCAATATATCGATCATGACTGTAGCGACGCGCCATAATAAACAGGGAAATACCTACAGGAATTCCATGTTTATTTATACACCAATGTTTATATAAACAAAGCATGTAAACAACGCCATGTCAGGTTGGTATAGTATACTTATATGTCGGTCTATGATTCAGTTACCTACATGTGTCATTCACACAATGGAAAGACAGCTTCACCTGGAGACCGTTTCACTAAACTTCATACGACTAAAATGTTCGTAAGTGCACAATTATGATAGTCTATACATTTCACAGTTATTGAAACAATTATTGGATTCACATTTATGCAGCCTATGCTCAATAAATGTAAATGCATCAATTAAAATTTCCAGATGATCCTAAATTTGCGTCGTAGGAAGTTTAGTGAAACAGCCCCCAGCTCAACGACATGACTACTAGTAGACATGGGACAGTAACTATGGTAACTTACTGATGTATGGCTGTGAATGGAGAAATGGGGCTAATGGAATTGATCACCAGTGTAGCTCCTGATCAAATCACATGCTCCTGTAGCCTGATCGCGATCTGTATTGTTTGTTAGAACATGACGGGTGTTTCATAGATGGAATTGCGAACAGTGTAGATCCTGATCAGACTGTGCGGATGCACAGGCTGATCTGGATATACTCTGGTCGCAAACACCCATAAGTCCCGTTTCTCCAGTGACAGCCACATATCACTGTCAATAATAATTCCATGATTGTGTCTTTTGATATCATGTTTATGAGGCTCGACTGGAAAACGATAGGAATTCTATTGTTGAGCCTCGGTATGTATGCTTGGTTCCTAGCATTGCCTGATAAACTAGATATCAAATGTCACCTCTGTATCATACATATACCATACACCATGTACACCACATGTATTGCAGACATTTGCCCACCCGGCACCTTCTCAAAGGATGGGCTCAGACCGTGCACTGAATGTCCGAAGAATTTTTTCAACTCGCAGTCCACGTCTCGGACCTGCACGGCGTGTGAGGAGTTCCAAGTGACATTACAGCCGGGTTCCACTTCATCCCTCAATTGTATACCGAATGAAAATGTTCAAGTGACAGCCAAAGGTGAGACAACAATATGTGCTGTCTCCTCCGCCCTCATCTCTCCCTCTCTCTCTATCTCTCTCTCTCTCTCTTCTGAGATGGTACGGCCAGGTTTCCGGTTTCCTCCCACATTAATGACCGCCATTACACCTCCATCTGTGCCAAAGAAAGCATTTGTATAAATGCTCTCGCGCTTGTTCGTAGTCAAATAACAACAGATAAACGCCGCACCTGAACTCGAATAATAGTATCTCGTATATAACGATAAGCCGCGAATCGACAGTAGCTGGGCCCAAAAACAGATTACATCATACTTTGCATAACCCGATATCGATCATTCCCTGCCTGATATGTTTTGCCCTGACCAACCGTCAAATATCATCATTATATAGGATAACACTGTTACGGCTGAGTCGCCATATATCACATGCACTCACACTCAGCCTTTTTCACGGTCTTAAATACCGGCTTCGTGCGATAGCAGAATCAACTAGCTAGGTTAAATTACCCGCCTCATTGTCTCCTACATTTAATGCACATATTTCGACTGTATGGCAGATATTAGTAAATTCGGAAACAAACGGGCCAACGGTCATTGGCCTGCCATTTTTTTTGCTCAAATGCCCGAGTTTGGAAGGTCCTCGAGCCAATTCCTACCCTTAAATATAAGATATTAATAAGATAAAAAAAGTTGGTAGTCAAATGTAGTACGTTAGACAAAATAAGCCAGATTTGTGATGCCATAGACACTCTTTGCTTGCAGAAACCAGTCAATTAATGCACTAATCTACTTCACATGCATGTTAATGTATCATTTACATCAGTTCCAAGCATATGCTTTGGAATCATTTTGTAAGTCGGATCATGTTTGTCATGTGAGGTGGTTTCAATTCCAGCAGCTGTCTTTTTGCGCCACCACCAGGATGGTAACAGGAGATTGAATTTATCTTTCTTAACAATAATTAACCCTACATTTTAATTAGTGAATATCCAGAGCAGAATTGCTGCAGGTTATGGAAAAATAGGTCCCATAACATCCATACGAAAAATGAAAGTAGCAGAGATTAGCAAAACGTGTGGTCATTGGTTAGTTTATATAGGAAACATCTTTGGCGGTGGTGGACCTTGATGTTCGAAACATTCGACCAGTGAACCAGTAAATCAAACGAATTAAGGCCTCGCCCCAGTTCTATTTGTGACCAATTTTATCCAGAATACGTGTCCCAGTTAATGAGCCAACTGTTTACATATTCTTTAATAAAAGTAACGTTTGCGGCCATTGCAATCCAATATCCACATGTCCACGTAATCTGAACAAGACCGTTTAGCACAATTTATAGTAAACAGCGCACGCATGCGCTTCGGGTTCGATCCTCAATTTATAAGTACATGTATATCTGATCAGAAACATACATTACTGAAATTCTATGTTTATGGGGGCCGTTTCACTAAACTTCCTACGACCAAAATGCTCGTAAGTGCAAAATTATGATAGTCTGTAAATTTCACATTAACAATGAAGTCTTGTGAACAATTATTGGATTTACATTTATTGAGCATAGGCTGCATATGCAGCCTATGCTCAAGCAATGTAAAGCCATCAATTGAAATGTACACACTATTCTAAATCTGCACTTACTAACATTTTAGTCGTACACATTTTAGTGAAACGGGCTCCTGTATTCTATGAATTTTAATGAAAATTGATGAAAATTGCAATTTTTCACAATTGCGAAAATCCCCAGGATGGTATACTTCAAAATTGTGCCAAACATTCATCCAGTGGGTTCTAGAGCACAGACATACGGCATAACACTCGTAATCGAATGTCTCCAACAATCCCACAGGGGGGGGGGAGAGGTTTCCATTTCAAGCTAACGGCCTAACTCAGGCTCTTCTAACGTTTCGGCACTATTGGAAGAGTGTGTTTGCAGTTTAGTCATCATCATACGACATCTGTATCTTCAGACATCACGCCATGCCAGCCGAGTCCGTGTAATAATGGCGGAACCTGCTCGATTGTATACAGGGATTTCCGGTGTAATTGTCCCTCAGGTACGTCCATAAAGAATACTTTGCGAGAGTATTTTGATATCAAGTTTATCAGGCAAGACTAGGAAACGCGTACGCATTATGAAGCTCGCCGAGGAATTCCTGCCGTTTCCGAGCCGAGTCTGATAAATGTGATATCAAAATACACTAGCTGATTATTCTATTTATCAGGTAACGTTTTATGCTAGAGAATGAGAAAATATCACATGGATTTCATTGAAAAGAATGCGGTCTTGTTTACTTAATGTAACGCTGTTCGACCAATGAAACGTTAGTTTTCAATTTGTTGTAACCCGTATATTTGTATCTGATAAATGCCTGATACATTATGTTATAAAGTCAGCTTGTATTGAGTCAAAATAGAGCTCGTTAACTGATAAAGGTATATATCACAGACACGCGATTAACCCCGAATAAAATGTGCGTCACAAATAAAATTATCCATTCTTTCCACTAAATTGTTTATAGAATATGTATTTCATTAAAGTGAATATGACTGCACGGATATACGATACATTGGGGTAGGTAAAAACTGCTAAGATCAATACCTACAGGTGGAAGACTCGGACCTAGGATACATTTCCAACTGAGCCAAGTATTGGGTCCTATGTCCGAGTTTTCCACCTGTACCTACAAACTGTTAATTGTAGATATGTTTCAAATTGCCACATCGTATGTGTAGTTGTGACTGGAGAAATAGAGAATAGTAGGTTAGTGTTGTGAATGGGAATAAATATCCGGCAAGGCTCAATAATTTCTTTATTTCTCATCAGAAGTATATGTTGTGACCACACATTTGAACCGTCTCGCCGAGACGGTTCAAATGAGTGGTAACAACATATACTTTGGTTCAGAAATAAGGAAAATAGATAGAGAATAGTAGGTTAGTGCCGTGAATGGGAAAAACTATCTGACAAGGCTTAGGAAACGGGATGGGCGAGGCTCTGCCGAGCACATCCCGTTTCCGTGCCGCGCCAGATATTTTTTCCCATTCACGGCACTAACCTACTATTCTATTTATCCTGTCAACACCTACAAATGGCTTTAAAATGCAAAAATAATAACCACAGCCACCGCACATATTCATACTCGGTGATTAGGTCGTATTGACAGGATATCAAAAATGTTTCACGGCACCGTGTTTCACGGCACATGCGCACTGTGTTGACGGGATGTAGCCTGACAACGATCTATATTGCTTGTTGGAAGCATGACAGGTGATTAATTGATGTAATTGTGAACAGTGCAGATCCTGATCTGAATGCACCGATGCACAGGCTGTCTGGATCTACACTGGTCACAAAACCCAGTCACAGCCACATATTATAAGCTTAATAGTGTACTGTCTGTTTCACGAAATTTACCAAAATAATACGAAATTATGTTACAGAATTGTTATACAGAGTTTTTTTTTAGATATGGCATTTTGAAAGTTGGGACCTTGTTTATCCCCTGAAAAGTCCTTTACAGAACATTTCACAGTTTCTGTAAACATATTTCATGAAATATCGCACATGTTCTGCACAGTCACATAGCGTGTCTAATATGTGGCTCACGGTGACTGGAGAAATGGGGCGTATGGGTTGTGCGACCAGTGTAGATCCCGATCAGCCTGTCATCCGCACAGTCTGATCAGGATCTGCACTGTTCTCAATTCCATCAGTGAAACGCCCGACATGCTTCTAACAAGCAATAAAAGTCGTTATCAGGCTACCGGAGTGTGATATTTGATCAGGAGTTACAATGGTGACAAATCCCATAAGCCCCATTTATCCAGTCACAGCCACACATATCTCGTGTTTCAGGGTATACTGGGATCGTGTGTGAGACGCCACATAATGCGTGCAGCAGCAATCCGTGCCAGAACGGGCAACTGTGCCAAGCCGATGATAATTACCCAAACGGCTTCCAGTGCGAATGTAACAGAAACAGTAAGTTAGTGACATAAGTTACCATAGTGACGTACAGTGGAACTCCTCAAAACTGGACAGTCGGGAAAATATGAATGTTTAACTTAGATGTGTTTCGCTGTTATGTATCTCTTATTACAATGACCTTTCATGATTGCAAAACACTATAATGTGTCATGAAGCGCTAACATGTCTGATTTACAGTGGAAAATCTCGAAACCGGCACCCTGGGGACCTCCTAGGGTGTCCGGTTTTGAGAGGCTCCATTATACTTTCCTTTTTGTCTCACCCACGATAGTGAGACATAGCGGTCACAATTCTGGCAATGTGGGACTTAAACCTTTCACCCCCTAAGTAACTGAATGGGCTGCGATATGTTCGTTTTGCAACCAATCCATTCATCGCAAAATGATTTTCAGACTTCCATTTATAAAAAGGGGGTATTTGTTTTTCTAAAAAATATGAAAATGACTTTCAAACAGTGCAGATCCTGATGAGACGGCTCGTTACTGATCACCAAATATCGGAACATGTAACAGCAGACATCACAGTTTATTATACGGCATGCATACATATGATATAAATCTAACACAGTAGTATATAGGGAGTCAAAATGATACCACCAAAGCTGGAAGCGTCTATATTACCCAGTAACCATTCCCAACAGTATCGAAAAACGGTGTTTATGTCCAAAAACACAAACTAGCCACCAACACAAAAATATTTTAAAACGCGAAACCGTCTCGTTGTACGCCCACCATATTTAGTGAATTTTTTTTGAAATTGAGACTGAAAATAATGGATTGGAAAAAGAAGACGAACAAAAGTACTCACCAGCACCCTCGAAAAACGGGCTTTTTGCATAGAGAAAATCAGAATGATACCACCAGAGGTGGCACCGTTTCCACCACCACACGACACTCCCAACACCCACGAAAAATCGGGAACGGATTTCCGAAAAACCCAAATACATCGAACTACAACAAACTACAGGCACTACAACCAACACAGACGAACGACAGATAGAACTTGTCGTAGAAGAAATTCGCCTCCCCAAGAGGCAAACAGAAATGATACCACCCATTTGTGTATTTGGACACAGAAATGATACCACCCATTTGTGTATTTGGACACATTTGGGAAAAATCTAATAAACAAAAGTACTCACCAGCACCCTCGAAAAACAGGCTTTTTTGTGGAGAAAATCAGAATGATACCACCAGAGGTGGCACCGTTTCCACCACCACACGACACTCCCAACACCCACGAAAAATCGGGAACGGATTTCCGAAAAACCCAAATACATCGAACTACAACAAACTACAGGCACTACAACCAACACAGACGAACGACAGATAGAACTGCGTACGAGAACAATCTCGTTCTACTATTTCTTCTGGTGTAGCTCTCGGAAGCAGGACTCCGCTATTTTTCTGTTGCGTATTTCTAGGGACGCCTGTAGTTCCGCAACCTGGCTTTCTAGTTCGACAACACGGCTTTCTTGTTCGGCAGTCTGGAGTTGTGTTCTCGAGGGTGCGGTACACCGTTTCTGTTTGTGTCTGCAAAGCGTCTGGGAACTGGAGAAATGTTTTCCACAACCTTCGCACAGGAATGCAGGAGTACTGCATCTCGTCTTTCTCCCGATGTGCCGTTGCAAGTTGGCCTTCTTGGCAAAAGTTCTACCACACGTTTCGCACTCCATTTTCCTAATAGTATTTTTCTGTTCAAATCACAAGAATTTTTTTGTCTCCCAAGAGGCAAACAGAAATGATACCACCCAATTGTACACATTCGGACTTTTGGGAAAAGTGTAGAAAAAATTCGTCTCCCAAGAGGCAAACAGAAATGATACCACACATTTGTGTATTTGGACACATTTGGGAAAAGTGTAGAAAAAATTTGTCTACCAAGAGGCAAACAGAAATGATACCACCCATTTGTGTATTTGGGAAAAGACAACTCGAACAAAGAAAGAAGGACAACTCGAACAAAAGAAGAAAGACAACTCGAAAACAAAAGAAAAGACAATTCGAACAAAGAAGGAAAGACAGCTTGGAAAACCTCTCTAGAATTGGGTCGAGAAACCCACAATCTGGACACGATATCCACAATTGGACGCTCATTTGAAGATATGGGACCCCATTGGAATAGACTACAACTAGCCATGCCATACAAGGAATGCGAGACATGTGGAAAGGGCTTCGACAAGCCCACAAATCTTCGAAGACACATGGGTCGCAAGAACCCGTGCAGACCTCCCACGAGAGAGTGTCCCGGATGTGGAGTACCAGTCCAATTGTGGATATCGTGTCCCAATTGTGGGTTTCTCGACCCAATTCTAGAGAGGTTTTCCAAGCTGTCTTTCCTTCTTTGTTCGAATTGTCTTTTCTTTTGTTTTCGAGTTGTCTTTCTTCTTTTGTTCGAGTTGTCCTTCTTTCTTTGTTCGAGTTGTCTTTTCCCAAATACACAAATGGGTGGTATCATTTCTGTTTGCCTCTTGGTAGACAAATTTTTTCTACACTTTTCCCAAAAGTCCGAATGTGTACAATTGGGTGGTATCATTTCTGTTTGCCTCTTGGGAGACAAACAAATTCTTGTGATTTGAACAGAAAAATACTATTGGGAAAATGGAGTGCGAAACGTGTGGTAGAACTTTTGCCAAGAAGGCCAACTTGCAACGGCACATCGGGAGAAAGACGAGATGCAGTACTCCTGCATTCCTGTGCGAAGGTTGTGGAAAACATTTCTCCAGTTCCCGGACGCTTTGCAGACACAAACAGAAACGGTGTACCGCACCCTCGAGAACACAACTCCAGACTGCCGAACTAGAAAGCCGGGTTGTCGAACTAGAAAGCCAGGTTGCGGAACTACAGGCGTCCCTAGAGACAGAAAAACGCAACAGAAAAATAGCGGAGTCCTGCTTCCGAGAGCTACACCAGAAGAAATAGTAGAACGAGATTGTTCTCGTACGCAGTTCTATCTGTCGTTCGTCTGTGTTGGTTGTAGTGCCTGTAGTTTGTTGTAGTTCGATGTATTTGGGTTTTTCGGAAATCCGTTCCCGATTTTTCGTGGGTGTTGGGAGTGTCGTGTGGTGGTGGAAACGGTGCAACCTCTGGTGGTATCATTCTGATTTTCTCTATGCAAAAAGCCCGTTTTTCGAGGGTGCTGGTGAGTACTTTTGTTCGTCTTCTTTTTCAAATCCATTATTTTCAATCTCAATTTCAAAAAAAATTCACTAAATATGGTGGGCGTACAACGAGACGGTTTCGCGTTTTTAAAATATTTTTGTGCTGGTGGCTAGTTTGTGTTTTTGGACAAAAACACCGTTTTTCGATACTGTTGGGAATGGTTACTGGGTAATATAGACGCTTCCAGCTTTGGTGGTATCATTTTGACTCCCTATATACTACTAACACAAAATAAATTAAATTGATTAATTCATTAGAAATTCACTCCAACGTAACTCATTGAAGTTGACGAATATTAGAACTGCAAAAAGTATATCCAACTCGTAACTATATATACGGTGGCATAGAGGTGACGTTTGCAACATTTATTTTATTTCGTGGTCACGACTTAGTATCTCGTGGCCACGACTTAGCTAAGTCGTGGCCACGACATACTAAGTCGTGGCCACGAGATAAAATACATGTATGCATACGGCGTTTAACAACATTCAAACAAATACACACACCGTGCATTCCAGGTGACTCAGAACTAAGTGGAGACTATTGCCAGATCGACGACTTCGGCTGCGCCAGTGTGTTGTGTAATAACAACGGCACCTGTCACAACGAGCTATCCAACAGAAGATGCATGTGCGCGCCGTATAATGGCTACACGAATGACGAGTAAGTTTGCCGGCTCTGGCCGCTGATTGTGACTATGACTGGATGAATGCAGCTTGTGAGATATGTTACCAGTTTAACTCCTGTTCAAATAGCACACTCCTGTAGCCTGATAGCGATCTATAATGGTTGTTAGAACCATGCTGGGTCTTTCTTTGATGCGATGGCGAACAGTGCAGATCCTGATCAGACTGTGCATCCAGGATGATCAGGATATACACTGGTCGCAAAGCCCATAAGTCACATTTCTCCAATCAAAGCCACACTTAACAATTGATTTACTTTGCGTACAGTCGTGCCGTGCTTGCCATGTGATTTAACTCTGACGGTGTGCTGATGTAGCTCCTCAGTATTGTTACCGGTAGGGTATATTCAAGGTGCGTGATAACGTGGTTACAACAACAACAACCATTACTGAAACTTCCATAAACGCCTCCGATTCAAAGTCTGTTATTTTGTCCTTATTATGTAACGTATTTTGATGAAAAATGGCGCATCAAACGTGTCTGGTTAAGCTGCTTGTTAGTGGTCTTGGTACTTTAGCCCAAACTTCTGTCGTTTTTGCGAAGAATCTATTTCCGTGTTTACTGACACGGAAATCGATTCTTCGTAAACACAACAAAAATATGTGCCAAATTCCGAGACCACCAAATGCCACAGGTTGAAGTAACGGACCAAGGTCTATGAATACATTAAATATACCTAAAAGTATCAATAAGTGGGGAAATATCAGTTGAAAAAAAGGTTTACTCCCTGTTAGAACACAATACAAGGTGCCTATGTTTTTAATGGTTCGTACTCGAACGGCTTCGAGACAACGGACTCTCACGAAACAGTCAACCGATTGATATAATTTCCACTAATTGCAGAAGTTAGGGAAATGTTAGCCCTCCGGAACGATATATTCCCCGATGCGCTATGTCAACACGTTGTCGAGCTAGAGATTATTTTGTTCAACACAATTCCGCATTTATCTCAAGTCGTAATACTTCGGTAAACCTACACTTTTACGTCGTCCGGGCCCGTTAAGAAACAGTTGGCATCGAAACAACATTGTTTCCAATCAAACATTTGATCAAACCTACATTTATACCAGTCCAATGCGTCACGGCAGACAATTCAATCGCACCAACATTTCCATCATTTCTCGGGAAGCAATGTCTAATTGTCGACGAGTTTTCCCGATCACGTCATCGCTAAGCTTATGATTGGTTGAGATTCGTGGAGTGTCACTCGTAAACGTCATGTTACACTTTGTTTAATAATAATCGTTTATTCACTCAGGTCACATGACATGACAACATGAGGTATATAACATAATAATAGGATGACATAATGGCGATACATGTAACAATTAAAATGCATTATATACCTTACATGTACATGTACAATTTCTTAATATAATTATATATTATTGTTGACAAAATAATGAATTACAATTGTGTATTAATGAATACTGGAATAGAAGTAGAAACCACAGAGCGCTTACTATAGGGAGGGCACTGTTCATTCGTACATTTCAAGAGTAATGATTGCAAAGAAAAAAGAAAAAAGTGTAATAAGAAAGAAATGTGTTAAAGAGAATTCTTATATGGCTTAGTCCCAGATCGGTCTGCGCATCACGCGTTCCAGTCGTGTGTAATCGGTGTTTGCAACTGGGATTTCATAAGTTGCGTATTTTACGATAAATGAATTAGCAACACCATGACAATTCCGCCTTAGAGCGTCGCCGGAGACGGGACTACGGTGTTGCATGCCTGTTTTACCTTAGCCTAAGAGTCACACCGTTGGCCTCATAATGCGAAATCGAAAGATGAGAGCAACGGCTTAACATACAGAGTACATTTAAATGACATTTGTTATACGGAGTTGCTTTCACAATGTAAACAACATGTGTATTACAAATAATAATACACTCGACGTGTAATAAATACACATGTTATATTACAATGCTACGGTATGACATGTGAAACAGGTCGAAAGGCTGCATAAAATATGATGACCGTCAGTGGTTACGGAGATGGCAGATAACAACTACAACGACACTCTCTCTTTGATGTCACTGTATTTGGTTACAAGCCTGTCACCTGTTTACCTTATAAGCCGGGAAAGTCAAAGAAATAAATGTGCCGGATGTCTTCTTACTACGGACAAATGCCGAACTTTGTTGGAACAAAATAATCCATAGCTCGAAAATTCGTTGTCTTACTTGCTTTTTTCACTTATTGATACTTTTAGGTATATTTGATGTATTTAAATTCATTGGAATGCTACTTCAACCTGTGCCAAATGCAGGTCATGAAGATAGGTTTGCTGTGCCATATTTCATAAAAATCCGTTACAATATCAAATAATACTGACTTTGAAGTGGGTGCGCTTTCAACACTTTCAGACATTGTTGTTGTTGTGGCAACCACGTGATCATGCACCTTGATATTGTGTGAAAGAGAAATCAGAGGCGCGTTTCGCACAGATCATGGCTTGCGTGTAATTAGTATTTACTCAACTTTAGAAATATACTTGGCCTTTGTAAATCAATATCTCAAGGTGCATGATCACGTGGTTACAACAACAACAACGCCACCCACTCCAAAGTAAGTATTATTTGATATTTTCCTTAACATGCAACGGATGTTTATGAAATATGGCGCAGCAAACGCGTCTTCGTGAGCTGCATTTGGTGGTCTATGGAGTTTGGCACAGACTTATGTCGTTTTTGCGAACAGGAGACACGGAAATCGAAAAACGCAGACGTTTGGGCGAAAATACAGAGACCACCAAATGCAGCTTAACAAGACGCGTTTGATGCGCCATATTTCATCAAAATCCGTTACGTAATAAGGACACTATAAAATAATACGTACTTTGAATCGGTACGTGTTGTTGTTGTTAGTACCACGTGATCATACACCTTGTATCCAGGCTCACTGTGGAAATGTTTGACATGGGATAGTGCCAACAATTGGAGCATTTGTTTTAATGTACTGGCTTTATGAAAGTGCAACACCAATGTTGTAATATATAATTACACGATTATTTTTAGTGCATTGCAAGGAATGTTGCCTGGGTCTGATAAGGACATTGCAATTATATCAGGAGTGATCACAGGGGCGGATCCAGCATTTGGGGAAGGGGGGTTGTCCGATTTTCGAGCTACACGGAGTGAAGCGGTATTGGGCGACCGTCTGTCGAGCACATCCCGTTTCCGTGCCGCGCCAGATATTGTTTCCCATTCACGGCACTAACCTACTATTCTATTTATCCCGTCAACACATACTATAATGGCTTTAAAAAGAATAACCCAGCCACCGCACATATTCATACGCAGTGATTGGTTGTATTGACAGGATATCAAAAATGTTTCACGGCACCGTGTTTCACGACACATACGCACTATGTTGACGGGATAAATATTGAACACCATCGCTGTTTTTAGATACAGTGTCTGTTAATTTGTGGTGTGATACTATTACATCCATATTTGATTACAGGATTTATGAAACACTTGTATGACGTGTGTTTAATAATAATTAATAACATGGATGAATTTAGTGTGGTGTGTGGGTGGCTGGTGGGAGCATGCGATGGGTAATTTAACGATCGGGGTTCCTCCTTACCGGAATCTTGACTAGAGACCTGGGGCCCGTTTCACTAAACTTCGTACGACTAAAATGTTCGTAAGTCCAAATTTAGAATCGTCTGGAAATTTCAATTGAAGGATTTACATTTATTGAGCATAGGCTGCATATGCAGCCTATGCTCAATAAATGTAAATCCAATAATTGTTTACAAGAAAACATTGGTAATGTGACATTTACAGAATATGATAATTTTGCACTTACGAACATTTTAGTCGTAAGAAGTTTAGTGAAACGGCCCCCAGGTTTGGCCCTCACATACGTCTTTGGCATTTTTGTATGTGACAATTGAATCTGGTTGTACCCCTTGAGTATTACGATTATTCGTAATCCTATTACTTTTATGGGAAGTGGCCAAGTGGCTTTGGTATGGTATGGACCTAGCACCAGGTCAGGTTATTCTAATTTCAGGGCTGACTATATTTTTTCTCGATGTAAATATTCCGTTCTTATTTTGGGACCCCCCCCCCCAATGCAGCAGGTTAAAACGGGATCTTAGCTGTTGATAGGCCGTTAAACACCTATAAATAAATAAGTATTCTGGTGTATATTTCGCGTGTCACTACAAAAAGTGGTTAATCATGTTGATACCCTATTTCAGTTTTCACGTCTAGTAAGTATTGTTTAAACCTTACTACGCTGAATTAATTTTTGTCGTCTGTCGGAAATATTTTATTTTCAATATTTCTCGACAAAAACCTGTTTTGACAGCGCATGAGAATCGTCTCCACTGGAGACGATTCTCATGTGCTGTCAAAACATTATTTTTTAAAAATTAAGGCAAATATCGAAAAACATCAGACGACAATTTCCGTCTCCAGCGAAGTGAGGGTTACATCTAATTCACAACTCTAAGTTGCATAACACAATAGATATAGCGTGTTGTTGTTGTAAGTTTCTGTAAATGTCATGATCTTTTAAATGGGTAATTATAAGGGTTGTTGTGTTATTGAGTAGTTCGTCATCACGGAGACGGTATCCAGACAGTGCACGAAGTCGCATCGGTGATATGTGGCTGTGACAGGAGAAATGGGGCTTACGGGTTTTGCGACCAGTGTAGATCCAGATCAGCCTGTGCATCCGCACAGTCTGATCAGACTCTGCACTGGTCGTAATTACATCAATGAAACACCCGGCATGCTTCTATTAAGCAATATAGATTGGAATCAGGCTATAGGAGTCCGCTATTTGTTCAGGTCACAAATCCCATAAGCCATATTTCTACAGTCACAGCCACATATATTATGAAGATGTCGTATTTGAGTTGAATTGTTCGTGAGTATTTTGTTCCAAATTCATTTTAAGCAATCACATGTTAAAAATTCCAGCACAAAAATATTTACACAATTCCCTAACATTTGATTGGTCCGTAGCAAGTCTCTGTCCAAAATTTATATCCCAGTAAACTCCCATGCCGAACTACTTTCCGTAACCGTCCGGCGCAGTTAAAATAATTCTTAAGAAAACGGAAAATAATAAACACCTTTTCTTGATGAATTTATTTCAAATGCTGGAATTATAAGGAATGAATGGCCTTTTTGTGGAATTTATCGGGGATATAAACTTGTAAAAGTCGCGGGAATACTGGACGAGGCCTTAACAAAATTACAATTTTCGAAAACAAACCAAAGGAAAATTATTTTTTTTTTTTTTTTAGAAAATTGTAATTTTTTATAGCTTCGTCCAGTATTCCCGCGACTTTTCCAAGTTTATACCTCGATACATTCCACAAAAAGGCCATTCATTCCTATAGTAACTAATACATACAGTATTGTACTAGCATAGTTTGGAATCACCTTCGTTATCGTATTGACCATTCTGCATCTATTGATTTCGACACCAAATACGATTTATTACACTCTTGCAAATTATTTGCACGGGTTTTGCTGTGAGAGAAAACCCGCAATCAACTCCTTACAAATAATACACCGTGAAGAGAATACCCGTAATTATGCGCCTGTTTTCTTGCCAATTTTGGAAACCACGAGATACCATGCACAATGTTTAATTTTTATTATAGTCAAAATAAAGTTATTTGAAAATTTGGAATGGGTCTTTTATTTTTTTTCAGGTTTGAAAATATTTATTTCCCCCGTAATAGGTTTGTGGTGGGTCGGGGCCATCCCCCACAAACCGTACACAATATACATGTAATAGTCAGATACAAAATATAGAATTACAGAATTTGATGGTTGAGTGGTACATTAGAATCGTCATTAATGAGAGACCTGAATTTTCAATAAAAAACTTGCACGTGTTATTAAAAAAAGACAGTAATACTTAATAAACCCGCAGATGACAATGTCACTCTCCGGGCCAGCGCTGCAAGAGCCAAAGTTTTATTTAGCATATGTAATACATGTAATTGATTATATGTTATCATTCATATTACCCATGATCCAACTGAACTAGCCCCACTCTGTAAAAAGTGAAGTTCAATCTTACTGTGCATCTACATGTTTAAATCCAGTATTAACCCTTTCAACACTACAGCCGTTTATATAGGTGTTTTTAAACAGTGTGGGTCCAAACGAGCCGGCTCATCAGGATCTGCACTCTTTGAAAGTAATTTTTTCATATTTGTTAAAAAAAAAAAAAAAAAATTATAAATCGATTATTTGAAAAGTATTTTGTGTTGAATGGAATTGACCGAAAGTTAACATATTATATATAATCCATTCCAGTTATTTAGTGCTGAAAGGGTTAAATGTTAAAGTTGTTGGTAACATTATGTATTGACAAGCCAATGTACAATCTGTTCCGATCCCCACACTGGTTGTAAAACAAAACGCGGCTGGTTCCGTCTGATCATGGTCTTTGCTTGAACCTGTATTACTCTGTGTATATTATATTCTTCTACTAGATTCATATTTATAATGTCTTTATTTCCCAAACCTATAATATGAGGTGGAATGGGGGTGGTGAGGGGTGGGGAAGGGGCACAAAACGCACAAAAGCAGAGATTATAGCACCCGCAACTAGCTCAGCTGAAGATAAAATCTTATTTTGGTATTTTTGTTACATGAATTAAACTTTTGAAATGATAAAGTCTTCCCAAATTTTTGTAAAGTTTTCAAGTTTGTTGGCCATTATTGCTGCCTTCCTGGATGTTTCATACAATAGTTGAATTCGATGCTTCAGTATGCTGAGACTTGGAACTACTTTTGAACACTGGCAATAATAGAGATAGTATTTAGTTTATAATAGTATTAATTGCTTGAAGATACTTACTGTTTTTTCATAAAGCCCAATGAAATGATTTTTCGTTAATTGTAATAGTTATATTTTTGGTCGCTAACCATTCTTGAAGTTCCATAAATATGTTTTTGTAACGTTACAATCCCAAAACAAATGTTTTATTGTTTCCGAAAACTTCTTACAGAATGTACATAATGGACTACTGACAATTTTAATCTTATTTAGGAAATCATTTGTGGCCAGAATATTGTTTTTTCGTAAATCCCAAAGATGAATGATTTTTCGTTAATTGTAATAGTTATATTTTTGGTCGCTAACCATTCTTGAAGTTCCCTAAATATGTTTATTGTAACCTTACAATCCCAAAACAAACGTTTTATTGTTTCCGAAAACTTCTTACAGAATGTACATAATGGACTACTGACAATTTTAATCTTATTTAGGAAATCATTTGTAGCCAGAATATTGTGGTTTATTCGGTACTGGAACCATTTTCGAGTTGTGTCTTTTGTTATGATATGCGGCCATAAATATATTTTCTTCCATGTTTCATTGTTAAAATTATAGGTGGAGTTCCATTTAATTTTACCAGCTGAAGTTTCAGAATTGGAGTTTAATGCGAGGTACATGTCTTCTGTCCCGGTTTTGTTTTTTAGGTATATTTTTTAGTTTGTATGGAGTAAATGGCATTTGTAACTTTTTTTCGATATTGATAAGTTTCAAACTTTTACCCCAATCTTTTATTGCTTTGACAAGGCCATAATATTGAAGAAAGTTTATATTTATGTTGAAATTGTTTTTAAGTTCATTTTGAGAGGCAAAAGTTCCATCAATTTTGATATCGTCATTTATAAAACATATTCCTTTATCAAACCGTGCCTTATTGAAGAAGCTTGTCCCACAGTTTATGTCCTTATTAAAAAATAATGGGCTAGAAAGAAATGCATCCATGTTTATCGGCTTAAGCTTCATTTGTAATTTTAGATTAGCTTTTAAAACATCCCGCCAAAATAGTTTTGAAATTTTTCCTATTTTTTGTTTGATGTACATATGTCCCAATTTAAAAATATTATCTGTATCAATTTCTGTATTTAAAATGTTTATAAATTTGTATTTGTTGCACACTATTCTTCTTACCCATGTTGTTTTTAAAGACGATATATAGTCCTCAATATTTGGCATTTTCAGTCCGCCATCCTCATATGTTTTGCATGTGATAGTGCCTTTTACTCGTGATTTACCTTGCCATAAACATTCATACATAATGCTGCTGATATCTTTAACACATGTTTGACTGGGGTTAGGTAAGGATATAAACAGGTGATTTAAAGATGGGAGATGAAGAGACTTTATGACTGTGATTCGGCCTAATGGTGTTAAGTACCTTTTGTTCCAGCTGTTTTTTCTTTTATGAGCCTCATTTTTTCCGAGAAATTTATGTTCACAATTTTTTCTAAATCTGTGTCAAAAGTAATTCCAAGCAATTTAAATCTGTTATTTCCCCGCTTTAGTTTCCATTTTGTTTTAATTGAGTCTTGGCTAAAAAAAATTGCCCCAATCCAAATATTTTATCCAAAATTAACTTTAAGTCCTGACATATGGGCATACATTTCCAGTTCATTAAGTGTTTCATTTAGTGATTCATTTGATCCATCCAAGAAGGCACTAGTGTCATCTGCAAACTGTGTTAGTTTATATTATGTTCCATTTATTTTAATTCCTTTAATTTTATGATTTTTATTCGACCGTTTTTAAAAAACGGTACGTATTATGTTTTACCACAGGGCGGGCGGGCGGGCGGGCGGCTGAAGAAAAAGTGCATAGTTCGTGTACACAGCTCCTCCGAAACCGTTCAGTCGATCGATCTGAAACTATACACACGTCTTCTACACATATTGAAGATGTGCACCTTGGTGTTTTTATGCCGAAAAAATATTTTTTAACAAAAATATCACCTTTTTAACTTAGCCATTTGTTCTACATTTTTGTATGCAGTTCTATATGTGTGTACACAACTCCTCCGAAACCGTTCAGTCGATCGATCTGAAACTATGCACACTCTTCTTTTAATATCTCTAACTTTGGAATGGGTCTTGACTAATCTAGAATGTTAATGTGATTGAACACATTCCAAATATGCACTCAAATATATCTGGTTCATAGAAACAGCTGCGTAATTTGGATTTCAAAAAGTCACACAAAGTCACACAACGTAACGTCAAACGCGGGAAAAACACGTAATTGTATAACTATTCATGCGCATATCACAATTCATTGATTATAATCTCAAAAATATACTAACTGTGCATATGTATCCGCCGTGGAAGTGTAATAAATAGGATATTCCATCGTACATGTTCGAATAGCGGAAATAATACACGCGTGTCCGTCGGCGTCCGTGCAAGCAACTCGTTCGCTACGCTCACTCGTTGCTCACGCGGAAGCCGACGCACACTCGTGTATTATTTCCCGATATTCAAAATGTACGATGGAATATCCTCAATATATTCCATATAAATGATTGCAAGATAGGGAATGCGCGAACTATGAACTATGAACTATCGAACTGTTAGTATTACAGCAGTTGATACACATATCTATCACATTAAAACATAGTTATTACGTTCTGTAATTCAATTCATAAAAGTGACATGGCACACGGGTAATAACACTTGGAGCGAATTTGGCTGACCGCATCACCCTATAGTCTATTTCACGAAAGCTGCCCAAATTTTACGGCCATAATTATAAACAATTCAAAAACCATTTGTTGTTCGATAATATTAAATTAAAGGAACATTTAAGAATGAGCCTTCTTTTTATTTCGTGAAATTTGGTAAAATATTGATTTTATTGCGAAAACAAAATTTCCCCATGTTAAATCCCCATAGACATCTTCACTCCGTGAAGATGTCTATGGGGATTTAACATGGGGACATTTTTTTGAATTTTAGAAATACTGGACCAATTTTTAAAATTTAACTTTTGTTTTCTTAGTTAGATCATATCCAATCTATCTAGTCAGGTTTCGGAGTCAATTTCCAAAAAAAATAGTTTTTTGACTCCTCCCACACTTCCTTACCACTTTTTACCCCATGTTAAATTCCCATAGACAAATACATTTTTCGCAATAAAATCAATATTTGACCGAATTTCACGAAATAAAAAGAAGGCTCATTCTTAAATTTTCCTTTAATTTCATATTATCGAAAATAATATTGTTTTTGAATTGTCTATATAGCCGTAAAATTCAAGTTTGGGCAGGTTTCGTGAAACAGACAGACTATAATTACGAATTTGTATTATGCGCTTTCAAACGAACAAACTTAATATAAATGACCCAGCGAATAAAGACCACCTGTAAACAAAGGCCAGAGTTTTCACTTCCCATGGATGGCCTTTATTCACAGGTTTGACTGTACTTTCCAAATGACGTTCCTAATGACACGACAAAGCAATAATGTTTTGACGCTAACGGCAAAGTGTTTTAAACGTAATTGCTGTCTGTTCCGCGTTTGTCGACAAAATGTTGGCCATTAAACACATTAAATCCAAAATATATTAAATATAAATACTTTTTCATCAATAACGTCTTCCTCCACAAGAAAATTATTTGATGAAATGCAAATGTTACAATGTGATCCCTATATGATACAATGTAGCAAGTAGTGTCTACACAGAACAGGGGCCCATTTCACTAAACTTCATACGACTAAAATGTTCGTAATCGTCTGGAAATTTCAATTGATGAATTTACATTTATTGAGCATAGGCTGCATATGCAGCCTATGCTCAATAAATGTAAATCCAATAATTGTTTTCAAGAAAACACTGTTAATATGAAATATTGCACTTACGAACATTTGAGTTGTACAAAGTTTAGTGAAACGGCCCCCTGCACGGACAGGAATGGGGGAGAAAATGCCAAAAATCAGAAATGAATATTTACATAAAAATGACATATTCAGCCCTGCAATTAGTTAGTTCAAGCATTGTATCAACTACACATTTAGTCCTATGTGATAGAATAGCGGCAAATCTATTTTTAAATTTGTTAGTCGCTATATTTGCTCTGCAACCTATCCAACACAATAGCTATGTTGTAGAGATTGTTTCACTTTCGAACATTTTAGTCGTATGAAGTCTAGTGAAACGGGGCCCAGGAACCTATAACTATCTTCCTATGTGGAGATTTCAACAAGATGCGACACTAGTCAATGAAACAATAACACACGATGTACACACGACTTCCAGATACTGCATGTATGTCATCGTTATAATACTAACACGTACAAATAGCTGCAACTGACGTTTCACCAATGTTGTACTGATAACAACTAACATGGCATGCATATCTTGCAATTTGCAAGCTCGTCGAACGGTTGCCATATCAACACCTACTCAAATCATGTGCATATTTTTAACCCTTTGAACCCGAAATCCCGCTATATCGGTTTATGCAAAATGTGCAGATCCAGATGAGGCCGGCTCGTAACGAGCCGTCTCATCAGGATCTGCACTTTTTTACAAGTAATTTTCATATTTCACACCCCCTTTTCATAAATGGACGAATCTGAAAATCATTTTGTGACCATTGGATTGGTCGGAACATTAGCATATCACAGTCCATTCCAGTTCCTTAGGGTTGAACGGGTTAATGGTTGACATGATCAGTTTGCATAGACTATATAGTGTGTCGGTATGATATAAACACGTAAGTGAGTTGCATTTATGCACTTTAAAATCTATTCTAAAGCTAATCAGTGTTATATCTAGTTATCTGGTAAGACGATTGTGTGTTCATGTGTTGCCTCTAGCGTCACAATTAACGTAGTTATGCAATAAATCACACGCGCATGCATGTGTTTGAAAAGAAAATAGTGCATGCAATGTTTATTGAATATATTGTTGTTGTGTAAAAAGCGTGTAATGAACAAATGAATATAAAAGAAAATCTAATAGAAAACATACATTGGTTAAAGGTACATGCCCACTCAGTAGGCACAAAATGTTCTTTATCAAAGGAATTGAATACGTATATAATTGTGTCACTATTCCACCAGTTCTAATAATTACGAGTGCCTGCTATACAGATATAAGCATTTAGTAGTAATATTTATTTTACTGATAGTGATGCGCGGTGCTATCAGGCTATTTTCATATGCAAATGAGGCATATTATTTTTTAATTATTTATACTAATTAAATGCGTCACCTGAAAACATAATATTTTCGACAGATTATATAGTTTGGTCATTGCAGATCATAAAATGAATACAGACAATACATAGTAATGTTCGTTAACATTTTAAGGCAACACGGTTATCGCCCTAGGTACAATAATTCGCCTCCGATGTTATATATGGCTACAATTTGACCCATTCAAAAAATTGGAGAAACCAAAGTGCATACCCAAACCTGTTGTATGTAGGTCAAAATGTAATAACCTGTATATTTTATACCTTTAAACAAATAATCTTTGATGTATAATTAGTAAATTGCCAAAAATAATAGAACAGGGAAATCATTTTCAGATGGAAGCCATCTTTTCTCTTGTTGCTGTTCAACATTCAACACAACAAAATGAGGCTTTCAAATTTACAAGATACACATGTAAATGTCAGATAAACACCTTGACGCAATAGAATAACCAATTTCTGCATGTCTATGTTCTTTATTAATAATTTATTGATACAGCTCTGGCAGTTTTATATCGCTAACACATAGAACATGCCGGATAACCGATTGCAAAAAATCACTGTTCCATGTGTTACATTAAAGAGATGGGGTTAAATTTCTACCCTCGCGAGAGGTATGGAGCGGGGTAGAAATTTTGTTTGTATTATCGCCCCTGATATCAGTGTGGAAATTGATATGAAATGTATAATAATGCCAATCAGTACGTTGGGTAATGGTAAATTAATGTTTATTTTGACAGACAATGTCCCAATTGATGTCTCTGATATAAAGAACATTATGTTCCTTTAATCCACGAGTTCTGACACGTGCGTGAATATGACATATTCTCGGGCTGCACTGTTGGGTATACCTATGTATAATTCCAGCACAAATATATTTACACAATTCCCTAACATTTGATTGGCCAGTAGCAAGTCTCTGTCCAAAATTTATATCCCAGTAAACTCCCATGCCGAACTACTTTCCGTAATCGTGAAGCGCAGTTAAAATAATTCTTAAGAAAACGGAAAATAAACACATTTTCTTGATGAATTTATTTCAAATGCTGGAATTATAAGGAATGAATGGCCTTTTTGTGGAATTTATCGGGGATATAAACTTGGAAAAGTCGCGGGAATACTGGACGAGGCCTTCCGGCCTTCGTCCAGTATTCCCGCGACTTTTCCAAGTTTATACCCCGATAAATTCCACAAAAAGGCCATTCATTCCTATAATCATCGTCTAGAACACGGGTTTCAGCTGAAGTATGTCAACAATATTTCGTTTACATGAATTGATTTGGTGTGCTGTTAGGTCAGACAGTGTCTGGTTTAGAGAGGTTTTACTGCAAATCAGGCATTATATCATTCTGAGCCATAGCTGTATGCTAGGCGCTCATGAACATACATTATCACCTGAGATAAATGACCAAGGCCCGGTTGCTCAAAACATCCGTTAGCTTAACGGACTGTTAAATCCTAACGGACTGTTAAATCCTTAACTGAATGGTTAAAATCTCTGTTTTAACAGAGATTTTAACCATTCATTTAAGGATTTAACAGTCCGTTAAGGACTTAACAGTCCGTTAAGCTAACTGGTGTTTTGAACAACCAGGAAACTCATTATATCTTGGTGTCCGGTTTAGAGCGGTTTCACTGTATACATAATCTTCTAACCTCTCTCGTGGTAAATGCAGTACACCTTCATCAAAGAAATTAGTATCTCAGAAATACATTTATGTTTACGTATTAGTTTGTATAGTGACGGATTTGTTATGATTGTGGTGCTGATATTTGTGTTGTGTAGTATGGTGTATGTTTATTTTGTAGATAATATGTATTGGTGTTTTGGGTACATGACGAGGCAAACGCAGATCCAGATCACCAACATATACTGTGCATTTCGAAGTCAAAAGGTGACACAATTTCACAGAGTATATTCCGCATGTACTCTGAAAATTGTTTCAACTTCTGAAGTCATTTACATCCCATTTTCTGTAAATATATTTCATGAAAAAACGCACATGTTCTTAGGTACAAAATCGCATGGCGTGTCTCATTTATGACCGCAATTAACACAGAAAATCAAAGCACATACTATATAGAGAATAGTAGGTTAGTGCCGTGAATGGGAAAAAAATATCTTGCAAGGCTTAGGAAACGCGATGGGCGAGGCTCTGCCGAGTACATCACGTTTCCGTGCCGCGCCAGATATTTTTCCCATTCACGGCACTAACCTACTATTCAATTTATCCCGTCAACACCTACAAATAGCTTTAAAATGCAAACATATAACCCCAGCCGCATCCTGAAAATCGAAGAATCGGCTAGTATGACAACCACACATATTCATACCCAGTGATTAGCTCGTATTGACACGATATCAAAAATGTTTCGTGTTTCACGGCACATACGCACCGTGTTGACGGGATAAAATGTAATATGTCGGTGCTTAAGTGTACATCTGTATATCATGCATGTCTGTATATTACATTTCAGTGGGCAGTGCAACACGGTGCTAGATCCATGCGTGGAGTACCCATGTCAAGAGGGCACGTGTATCGCACACGGTCAATTTTACAGATCATGTCACTGCTACCCTGGATTCACGGGCACGGACTGTTCAGGAACATTGGTGGGTACCATCACTGTATGTGGCTGTGATCGGATAAATGGGGCTTATGGGTGACCAGTGTAGCTCTGGATCAATAGTGACGCGCGGTGGTATCAGGCTATTTTCATATGCAAATGAGGCATGGTATTTTTTAATTATTATATATAAGTAAATGCTTCACCTGAAAAAATAATATTTTCGACAGATTATAAAGTATGATCATTGCACATCGAAAAATAAATACAGTGAATAAATAGTAGCGTCCTTTAACATTTTAAGGAAACACGGTTATCGCCCCTGATATCAGTGTGGAAAATGTTGTCTGATATAAAATGTATAATAATGCCAATCAATACGTGGGGCAATGGTTAATGAACATTTATTTTGCCAGAAAATGTCTCAGATGATGTCTCTGATATAAACAACAATTTGTGCCTACTGAGTGGGCATGTACCTTTAACAAGTAAAGTAATAAGTCAATATACAGGTTAGATTTTATGTATTGCATAATCAAAGTGATATATTGCCTTCGGATTATATATGAATTAACGGTTGAAGATGATGTGTTAATATATATACATAAAGATTAATTACCGATTACAGGGGGACGTTTCACTAAACTTTGTACGACTAAAATGTTCGTAACTATGCGCAACATTATGATAGTCCGTAAATTTCACATTAACAATGTTTGCTTATAAACAATTATTGGATTTACATATGCTCTATAAATGTAAATCAATCATTTGAACTTGCAGACGATCCTAAATTTGCAGTTACGAACATTTTAGTCGTATAAAGTTTAGTGAAACCTGCCCCAGATAAGCCGATGCCTTCCAACGCATCTTGTAGTTAATGCATTGCCAACAGTATCGCCTGTGCTAATCGTACCAAGTTTTATCATTCGTTTTCTTGTCTTCAAAATATTGTGTTTGCGATCAAGCCGCTTCATTGGTTGACTCAGCCAGTAAAACTGCTTGATCGCGAGTTGAGATTGCCAATAGATGCTCAGAAGCTTAATATTTGAACATTAACCCTTTCAACACCACATACCTCTATAGAGACAATGTTTGCAAACAGTGCAGATCCAGATGAGCCGGCTCGTAACGAGCCGTCTCATCAGGATCTCCACTGTTTGTTAATAATTTTAAACGTCGTACAGATTACCCTTTTAGAAGAATGGGATAATTTGAATGAACAAAATTAATGAAATAGCGTGAAACATTGGCATGGAACATCCTATTAAGTTAATTGGTGTTGAAAGGGTTAACACAGGCGGTGGTATACCTACTGCAAATTATGCATGGTATGTGTTTTGTAGATGATTGTGATCCTGACCCCTGTGAAAACGGGGCCACGTGTGTGGACGGCATGGACTCCATGGTGTGTGTGTGCCCGCCAGGCTATCACGGTCACTACTGCCAGTTCCACGCAGCATGTAAGGTCCTCCTGTCAATAATTTCATTTATGCCAATGCCAATAGTTGCATTTGGCAGGTAACGATCTTTGTATTTGACTAATAGACCGCCCGCCAATGCCAATAAAAGGCCTCCAATAAAGTTTTGATAGCATCTTTTTGTTACAATGGGTACCCGTGCTGATCGACTTCTATGATATGTAAGCTGTTGTATATGGGTGGGAACCCCCGCAGATTGAACCTTTAGACGTATTCTTGAGGTCATTTAGAGGTCATATTAATACTTATTGACACGTTGTGGTATCCTGCATTGACTAGAAACGCACAGCAACGTTTCAGCGGACGCCAAACCACCTTTGCTGACGTTCCATTGGTCGAACGACGTCACATGACGTTACCGATACGCATCGGTGTAATGACGCAATGCAAACAATTCCACGGTTTTTTTATCAACACAAACCACGTCACGTGTATCAGGATAAGAATATGTTATACGGTAAATTAAACTGTATGCAAATAATTAAAAGTATGCAGAATTATTATACTGAATTTATTACATTATCACAGCCAAAATGGCTGTGATAATGTACTAAATTCAGTATAATAAAAGTTAATAAATGGATCCTAAAATTGAAAATTTCTCCCTAGATAAGTATATTTTGTAATGTTGGTGAAATCGGCTACTGGACCAGCCCCTGATAAATATGATTATAAACAACAGTAGCTGGTTATTCTGCAGGAAATGTTTAAGGCTAGATAATGGTAAATTGTAATATAGTTGTCACTGAAAACAACGCGGACTTCATTGCTTTGCGGCATTACACTGACGTAATTCGGCAACGTCATGTGACAACGTTTGACCAATGAAACATCATCGAATATTGTTTATGTTCCTGTTTAGGTCTATTCGGTAAAAGCATAGCGAGTTATCTGATAAATTATAGTTCTGTTATACTGAAATCCGAAATATGGTTTAAACTAGGTACATTCTCTCATGAAACGAAAAAGCATTTTTATTATATACCTACCCATGAAATACATAGTTATACGATGTAAATAAAAGTCATATGTTCTCATCGATGAAATAAAAATACGACTACTTCCGTTATCTATATTCATAACGCGCACCTGCAGTGCCGGACTGAAAATATGCTGCAAATACACATTCATTACCGTATATAGTCTAAAAATCTGCTAATTTCCATGGAGCGGTATATAATAAATAGACTATTCATATTTTTGCAACGAATATGCCATATATGTTCATCTCGTGGTGTGAAATGTCCATATTTCACTCGTGCCTAACGGCACTCGTGAAATATGGACATTCCATACCACTCGATGAACATATATGTCATATTCGTTGCAAAAATATGAATATCCTCTATATATTCGACCAGTCTAGTGTATATGCGAGTAAAGCCTATTTTAATACAGAAAATACCTTTGGTTTGAAAATATGCTCAGACGTTCATTCATGAAACTGACATTGCATGTTTGGGTTCTTCATACTTTACAAGACGGTGCAAGTCAAGGGCGGATATAGAGGGTTCCGGGGTTGCAACCCCACCCCCCCCCAACCCCGTTCAGCCGCGTAGTTTACATAGATCACAGTTTACCACCAGTTGGAGTCTGAATTTAAATGACGTAAAACACAGGAAAGTGCATTTCGAAGAGCTCAAAAATAGGACAACCCCTTAGTTACGAACGGTAACTCTTGCAATTAATCCCGTACATATATAAAACATCTAGCTACGGACGATACGGGAGTAGATTGCAAGAGTTCCCTTCGCAACTAGACAACCCCGTTCCCCAATTGCTGAATCCGCCCTTGAAAGTACAACTTATACAAAATGGACGTACATGTATATGTATCTAAATTGAAATGAACGACACCTGACATATCCCGGAAAGTTGTGCACTTTACATGTGTGTACATTATCACAGTTGGTCAATGCATAGTTGTATAAATAGTGAAGCACACATGAGTGCTACTAACATGTACTAATATGGTACGTCAACAATATTTTTCTCTCTATAGTTTGTTCTCAGATGTTGTTAATAACGAATATTTGTACAGCCTTCATGATGCATGTATCTATTTCCAGGTTCCATTGCATGTGACGTCAATGTGACGACACTTTGCCACACCTGTAATGCCACCAATACGGACGTCTGTGCCAACGTCGGTGACAGTTACACCTGCACTTGCCGGACTGGTTACACCGGCGGCAGTTGCGAGGTATTTTGGACACAATTTGCTACTACTGTTTGTTGCACGAAACCTGCCCAAATTTTACGGCCATATAAACAATGCAAAAACAGTATTTATTTTTCGATAATATTAAATTGTATCATAAACAATGCAAAAACAGTATTTATTTTTCGATAATATTAAATTGTATCCAAATTTAGTGGAGCGCAGTGGCCTGGTGGTTAGAGCGTCAGACTGCTGATCTAAAGGTCGTGGGTTCGAGCCTCACCAGAGGCGCTGCGTTGTGTCCTTGAGTAAGACACTTTATCCACACTGCTCCAGTTCACCCAGCTGTGAATGGGTACCAATAATTCGTAGTTGCTCTGTAAATACGAATTACCGGCTTCTCTCAAAAAATCTCTACCTCCGTTCTTTCTCCCATTCTTGGGAGACGGCATGCAAGGTCCTCGAGCCAGTGCTGCCGTTAAATATAAGCAAAAAAAAAAAAAAATATCCAACTTTAAGAATGAGCCTTATTTTTATTTCGTTAAATTTGGTCCAATATTGATTTTATTGCCAAAATTAAAGTTTTGTTTTCTTACATCATTTCCAAGCTACATTAACTAGCCAGATTTCGGAGTCGATTTCCAAATTGTGCTGTTGTTTTTTAGCTCCTGCCCCAGCTCCTCCACCTCCTTTCCCGAATGTTAAATTCCCATAGACAGACCACTTTTTCTTAACAAATTTCACGAAATGAAAAGAAGTCTCATTTGTAAATTTTGCTAAAATATAAAAATATTGTGTTTGCATTGTTTATGCGGCCGTAAAATTGGGGCCGGTTTCATGAAACAGACGGTATATATAGTTTGTATGTACGATAATATTCCTAGCATTCTGCATGGTATCATAATATTTTGGGATATTCTGAAATATCCGGTAATTGGTGACATAATTCAATATGACGTATTGGACAGTACGTGCAGCCAACATTGTTCCTGGTTCCACAACGGAACGATTGCCTATCGTTTTTATAATTAGAAAATGATGTTTTTGTTGGTTTAAACGTGACACGTTTAAACCAACGATAACATCATTTTCTAATTAAACACAAATTATATTCTTTTCTATGCATATCGCTATGCAAAACGATCGTTTTCACTTCGTTTTCCGTTCGTTCTCGTTTGGGATTCTTCAACATTGATCGTTCAGATTTATTTTAACCAAAACAAAGTAGTGCATCAGAGATCCAGACTGCGTATTTGCTTAAATACCCAATTAAAATTGCCAAAAACCCAATTGAAATCAGAAGTAGCGAGTATCAAAAAGCAATAACAATTTTGTGGTACATTTATCATGATGCAGAAAACATACCACAATATAGCATATTTTTCTTATTTTTCCATGAAAACACATCTTGGTATTTCATTATAATTGTCTCAAAGGAGACAATTCTAATGAAATACCAAGATATTTTTTCATTTAGAAGCAAATTATTCAATAATTGCTGTCTGTTGATGTATAAACAGTAGTGTGATTTAATTTTACCCAATTTAAATTTTTGAAATACCCAATTGCTTCAGAAATGATTGAGTAACAATACTCAATTACTAATTCCTTATCTGGAGCCCTGTAGCCTATTTCATCAACATTGCAAAGTATACTTTAGTAGCAAAGTATACTTTGAGGGAGAAATTTTCATTTTTTTTTAAATTTATTAATTTTTATTATACTGAATTTATTACATTATCACAGCCATTTAATGGCTGTGATAATGTAATAAATTCAGTATAATAATTCTGCATACTTTTAATCATGAAATATATGCATTTGTTAGTTCTATATGAAATAATGCATTTCAGGAAAAATAAATGATTACTCCCTCAAAGTATACTTTGCTAGTAAAGTATACTTTGCAATGTTGATGAAATAGGCCCCTGGTGCATTACACGTTCCGTAGTACAGATAGACGATTGTAACAGCAATATTGCTTTGGCAAATTGTATAAATTCCCATATTCTACAGTTCATATACAGAAAGAATCATGTCCATTTGTATTGATTGGGTACAATGTATCTGTTTTTTCAATGATTGCCCATTTGTTATCAAATATACTGATATAATATTGGGTAGGGCTGTAACTAATGTTGATACAACTTGTAGCCAAAACCAGTTGCATGTTATTTGATCATGATTACGTTTGCTAATTGCAGTTTTATCCATGCTGCTTACATTTACAATAACTAGTATTAAACTGACACTCTTATAGGCCCTACATTGGTTCAGGACATGTTATTAATTATCATCCATTCCGTGGAACAGATACATATAGACCCGTGTAACAGCTGCTTTGATTGGGCAGATGTTATCAGGCATGCCACATAATCGTGCTATATATTCATGTGTAACAGCTACATTGGTTGTGACAATGGTATCAGGTATCAACCATTCTGTGTTCCAGATACCAATAGACCCGTGCAACAGCTACCCGTGCCAACACGGCGGGTCGTGTAATTCAACGTCGGACAGCACGTTCGTGTGTCAGTGCAGTGAACCGTGGACGGGTGAACTATGCGAGAACGAGGCCAATAATTGCCAGGAGGAAATCACGTGTCTCAATAGAGGGCATTGTTTCAGTACATACACTGGAACGATTTGCGAGTAATTACCAATGCGTATATGTATGAGCATATCAGTCATATACGTTTATAGTCATTTTCATTTTCTTTCATTTTGCGGATTTCGAGTGGCCCTTTCAATACTACATGTACAACATGCAATCCAGTTTTTTTGCAAACAGCACAAATCTTGATGATCCGGTTCGTAATGATCTGGTTCATTGGGATATTTGAAATTCGTAGATAGTGTCTCATTTTGTTGTACCTCTTGTTTTAACTCAATGAAAGAGTCTCAAAATTAACATGTACAATGTCATGTAATCGTCCAATCCAGTTATTTACAAATGATAATAATTACTAGCTACATTTCTGTCCGTCTTGAATGTATTCTATCTGAATTACTATCTTGTCAGATTACGTCATATGCATTGCTACCTTGTCAACCAGCCAGTTTAATTTTCCAGCTAATAGTTTCATTGGCTGCCTGTGCACACCTAGTAGTATATTCATTTCACAATATATACATTAAACAATATAGGAATGAATGGCCTTTTTGTGGAATTTATTTTATCAGGGTATAAACTTGGAAAAGTCGCGGGAATACTGGACGAAGGCCGGACCCGATAAATTCCACAAAAAGGCAGTTCATTCCTTATAATTCCAGCACGCACGCCCCTTAATCCGCCGAGGTTCGTCCGTGGATGTGTAAAGTTTTTTTTATTATTTAGCAACTCCGGCCCTTCGCGCCGCCGATAACATATCCCCGATATAAATTCCTGCGTACGGGCCTGGTATGCACTTCTACAGCTACGTTGACGTTTATATCGTCAAACCTGTACGAGGAAGAGAGCTACGTTTAAACGCTGTCATGGAGGGAGCGCCCTTCTTGGTCGTGGATTTGTCTTCCATTCGCCTATCACATCGTTGCATTCGAATATTAAATAAATATTAACAATATGCTGTGAAGGCGAATGTACATTTGATAAAGTTGAAATATGCGTTTATATCAGTTACCATTCACGTCTGAAAGTGTAATTTTACGCTTAAATGTTGATGGTTGATGTATTGAGTATTCATATTTTAAGCAATCAAATACTTTTATAATTATCAAAGGCTTAAAAGATAGTGTGTATATTAGTTAAAATAAATGTATTTAAATAACCGAATATGTATGAAAGACCTAGATCGGAGGTCAGTCTCAGAACGGGGTCAATCCCAGAACGGGTGCTAATCCAAGAACGGGGGCCAAAAATGTGACGTCAATCCCAGAATGGGGGCCAATCTGAAAATGGCCGAAAAATACTGGAAAATTCCACACATGGGACATTTAAAAAATAAGAATGTCATGGAAACAGGAAAGTTATACTTTTATTTCACTTCATTGCTAAACACTTCACGGTAGGTAATGTACATTTGGCCTAGATGACAACCCCGGCGTCTTCACTAGTTGCCGCCATCTTTTATCTGGACGCAAACAGGCCAAGGCGTAACGTTACGTCACTAACTTTGACGTCATTCAAGATTGAAATAAAAACGGAACGTTCAGAATTGGCCAACATTCTGGGGACAAAATTATCCGAATTCTGAGTTTAACCCCCGATCTGCGTCTTACATATATGCAATCATTATCATATGTGTATTTACGTTCGATCGAACGTAAATACACATAATTATAATGATTGCATATATGTAAGACTCAGATCGGGGGTTAAACTCAGAATGGGAATAATTTTTTTCCCAGAATGTTGGCAAATTCTGCACATTCCGTTTTGTAAGGCTCATTTACAAAATCTTTGAATATTTATTCAATACCGTAGTCAAATTCAACTATGAGATAACCAAATGACTGTAGATCTATGCTATTTGAACACAGACACCATCTACTACCATGTCTGTCTTCCACTGACAATACTGTCAATTATCTTTGCAATAACTATCTGGGCATTCGGCTGTGCTTCTACAACTTTATTGACGGTTATATCTAGGAAAACCGTATGCAGAAGGGTGTTAACTCGACTCCTTCATGGAGTTAACGCCCTTCTTCCACTGATCTCTTCAATTTTAGAAGAGCAAAATAGTTAAATTGCGTTCAAAAGCATATCGATGATGTTACATTTCCCTTTACAGTTGCCTTGACGGTTATATCGGGCAGAACTGCACGGCGTATAACATCTGCGGCAGGGTGAACCCTTGCAGTGGCACCGGGAGTTCGTGTGCCTACAGCAACGACCAGTTCGACTGCACCTGCGGAGATGGTAATTATTCAATTTGTCTGAACAGTCTTATGAAACCAGTAAACTCGTTTCATAAATGACGTATTAAATGGTCACTCATGTAAGATAATATTAGTGTACCATATTGCATCATGTTTCCACCTGGACAGTTTATATTACACCAACTGTCCGTTTGGATGCCAATTCTTCTTGAAATCCATGAACATACTGTAATTAACTATAACAGATGTTACGATAAGTAATGGTCAAACATTACAAAGCACAGGAAAATTATCCATGAGCAACCAACCTCCGACCTGTTGTCCAATGTGTCCCGCATTCGTTCTTCGACGACCATGGCAGCGTGTTAGGTTTTATAGTGGTCGAAAGACCGGACACCCGAGTTTCCTTCAGATACTCCGGTTTCTCTCACATAAAGGACCGTCCTCCCTTACGCCCCATATGTGCTAACAAAAGCATTTGTATACATGATATTGTGCTGGTTTGTAATCATTGTAACATAAATACAGTTTAAATCAAAGTTTAAGCTATCCCCGTGCCTAACGGAAAATATGCATTTGACATGCGGTTTCATTGTGCTCATGATTGCAGATTGTCTAACATTTCTGTATGATGTTTTCCTTTTTGTTTTCTTCAGTTTTATTATTTCTCCGGAGTATCCATCAATCTTGGACCATGTTTTGTGAATATAAAGCGGCATAGTGACAAGATCATCAACATATAGTATGCTCATTGTGACTTCAAACTTCAGTTCGATACGGACGTCAATTCCGTTTCGTTTATCCAGTAACAAACATGAATGTACTATTATATAATTACTACATGTATTACATGAAAACAGATTTGAGTTCACTCGCCATATGATCACAGGTTACACTGGTGACTACTGCGAGACGCCGCTCCCGTCATGCGCCAGCGGTCCATGTCAGAACCAGGGCACGTGCAGGGCCGTCAACGGCGAGATACGATGCTCATGCGCAGCAGGTACTTATTGCGCATGTTCAGCTTGCTCACTGTATGTTGCATACACTACCATCTGCGATAATCTTACCTTTATTTCTTTTATTTCAAAATACTTGAATATTGTGCTTGAAATCAAGCAACTTGATTGTCTGAGCCTGTGCTGTGCACAGCACAGGCTCAGGCAATCAAATTGTTTGATTGCGAGTGGGCATTGTCGATATATGTTAGAAATGTTGATACTCTCGGCAAGATAAACGCAGACGGTTGTGCTTTCACATATGCATTGTTACATATACGTAAAAGTACATGTCATTCATGTTATGTAAACAGACCCATAATTCACTCCATGTCTGTAACGCTACTTATCTCCGTTTCTCAATAGTCAGTCAATTGTCTGTAATTTTAAAGTGGCTGTGTCTCCGATGGTACTTCCGAAAATGCATTTCACAAAAACACTTGAGATATGTCAATGGATGATGTATGAATACAGTCGCAAGGTGTCACTGGTCATAACCTTCATTTGTCGGCTAATTATCGCATTTGAATGCCAGCTGCATATATCATAAACATCAGGTCCTGGAAATGTCATGCTAACTTGAACTTGGCTCAGGTGTATTGTTTACCGTAACCCTTTCAACCCTAAGGAACTGGAATGGAATGTGATATGCTAATGTTCTGACCAATCCAATGGTCACAAAATGATTTTCAGGTTCGTCCACTTATGAAAAGGGAGTGTTTTGTTCTAAGAAATATGAAAATTACTTGCAAAAAGTGCAGATCCTGAGGAGATGGCTCGTTACGAGCCGGCTCATCTGGATCTGCACTTTTTGCATAAACCGCTATAGCGGGATTTCGGGTTCAAAGGGTTAACACACGATGTACGTGCATGATCATAAGAAATAACCGAATTTAAAAATGCGAGAACTGAATATTATCGGAGACATAGTCAATAACGTAGCGTCTAGTCTGCCAAGTGCGAGGGCATAAGCAGGAACTATAAATGCTATATACCGGTAGTTAATATCCCCTCGCTGATAGACAAGAGGGGATATAGCGTTAGTCCATGTACGTAAGGTCGTGCGTGCGTACACGTACACGTATGTACGTTAGCAACACATTTCATTCTTCAATAACTCATGAACCACTTCACAGTTTTTCATAATATTTGACCACAATGTGTGTCTAGGGATGGTGCTTTGTTTTGTATACTAGCCAAGTCCGACCTCCCAATGTCAAGGTCATTGAGGACTTCTGTTCACTTTGTTTGCAACGCAAAAATGTTAAAGTTGTTTTTCTTGTTTAAATAACTCATCAACCGCTTCACACATTTTGATAATATTTGGCCACAATGTGTGTCTAGAGATGCTGCTTTCTTTTGCATACGACCTAAGTCCGACCGCCCAATGTCAAGGTCACTAAGGACTTATAATTATGTTCACCTTGTTTGTAAGGCAAACTTGTTAAGTCTTTTTTTAATAAGTCATGAACCACATCACCGATTTTGACAATATTTGGCCACAATGTGTGTCTCGTGATAATTCTTTGTTTTGCATACGACTCACGTCCGAACGCACAAGGTCAAGGTCACTGAATACTCGAGTTGTGTTTTATTAAGACTGCCAGCGAGGGGATTAGCTTCGCTTAATGGTGACAGTTCTCGCTTTTTAAAGTATTGAAACTTTTGTTTTATTTTTACTTTATTTTTTCAGTTCACACATACGTTCAGAAAACCGATACATATCTAATGTGAAATGCTCATTTACCAACTGTTTTGGCCGTATTTCATCCACATCTGAGGAACATGGCCTTTAAACACCCACAGTCAATATGCACATCTTATACCATGCCGAATGTCACAAAGCTACGTTTACTGTAACGTATTATACGTGCCGTGCACTTATGCTACTACCTACTTGCAAAGTATGTAAGTTACGTTTTCCAGTAAAATGGACGACGCCATTACATGTAGTTGTGTGAAAGAGATATAGAGAATAGTAGGTTAGTGCCGTGAATGTGAAAACAAAATCTGGCAAGGCTTGGGAAACGGGATGAGCGAGGCTATGCCGAGCACATCCTGTTTCCGTGCCGCGCCAGATATGTTTTCCATTCACGGCACTAACCTACTATTCTATTTATCCCGTTAACACCTACAACTAGCTTTAACATGCAAACAAAATAAACCCAGCCGCACCCTCAAAATCGGAAAATCGACTATGACAACTGCACATATTCATACGCAGTAATTAGGTCGTATTGACAGGATATCAAAAATGTTTCACGGCACATACGCATTGTGTTTACGGGATAAAATGGCAATTACACATGATGTACCATACACATATTCAATAGTCACTTTTGTAATTCGTATCACTGCCACTATAATGCGGAAAATGATGCAGGTTTCACGGGAAAGTTCTGCGATGAAGAGATCGACAGATGTCAGCCCAATCCTTGCACCGAGAACCAGGAATGTGTGAATTTACCAAACGGCCATAATTGCCGCTGTGTGGCCGGCAAACGCGGGGCCAGCTGCACTAAAGGTATACAAGTACTCAACCGCCTGCGTTTTTCCTGACCATCAACGTTTCTGACGACATGATATCTCGCAAGCAAGCAATTTGATTATCTGAGCCTGAGCTTTAGCACATCTCAGGCTCAGCAAATCAAACTGTTTGATTTCAAGCACAATGTTTAAGTATTCCGGAATAATGAAATAGATACGTATTGGCAAGGTTAGCGCAGGCAGTAGTGTATATTGACCACTCAACGTGACAGGTCCACTTGAAGTTTATTGGCACTGCATGGGCGGATTCAGGGGGGGGGGGGCGGACGGACGCGCGCGCGGCCCCCCCCCCCCTAAAATTCGCCGAGTAAAGATTTTTTACAAGTTACAAGGCACGTTTCATGCCAAGTGCCATGTATTCCATGCATTTTTCGGTCGTTGTCTTGTTTCAAAATGTAAACGTTTTCAATCAAAACTCATGTCTAAACATACTGTGACAGTGTCAATATTTTGCTCCAAAATGCACCAGAACGCAGGAAATGCGATGTATATTTCAAAAAATGTCCGGGGGGAATGCCCCTGGACCGCCCTAGCGTATCTCCGCTCGGTCGACTATTTTGCAATACTTTACTATATAATCGAACGAGCATAGCTCGTTCGATAATATAGTCAAGTATTGCAAAATAGTTACGCCCCCCCCCCCTAACCCGAAATCCTGGATCCGCGCCTGCACTGCATATAGAAGTTACCAGGGTCTCGTTGCTCATGACCTCTGTTAGCTTAACTGTCCGTTAAGCTAACAGATGTTTTGGGCAACCGGGCCCTGGCTAGCGGATTTTGTTATCAAGCTTATCAGACAATGTTAGGAAACGTGTAGGAATTCTGAGGACGATGAAATCTTACCGTTGTCGAGCCGAGCCCAGTAGCCGATTTCATCAACATTGCAAAGTATACTTATCTAGCAAAGAATATTTTGTAATTTGTATCAATGACACTGCCTATACACCCTCTACTTTGAGGGAGTAATCATTTATTTTCCCGAAATGGATTATGTCATATACAACTAACGACTGCATATATTTGATGATTAAAACTATGCAGAATTATTATACTGAATTTATTACATTATCACAGCCGAAATGGCTGTGATAATGTAATAAATTCAGTATATTAAAAAATTATAAATTTATCTTTAAATTGAAAATTTCTCCCTCACAGTATACTTTGCTAGATAAGTATACTTTGCAATGTTGGTGAAATAGGCTACAGAAGACACTAGAATTGTAATATGTTATCAGGTACGTATCATGTTATGCTACAGGGTGGGCAAATAGAATGTGTTTATATATTGACTAGAATGCTTTACATCACGTTATTACAGTGTTATCATTTGGTGACGTCATGTGATACCAAGCCGTTCGACCAAGCCGTTTAGCGTTGAATTCGTAATAAACAGGCTTAGCCAGTTTATTACAACTGAATTCAACGCTAAACGGCTTGCGTTGCCAGCTTTCAGAAGGGAGGTTTCATTCATATTATAAAACGCAATATAAAACAGAAAAAGTCATTCAACTATTCGATGATGAAATTTAACCTATAAGAGTCTCACAAATCGAGATATGAGCAAATTATTTATCTATTTTTGCCATTTTTAGTTTTCAAAAAATCATGTTGGTTCAAAAAGGGGTGTTCGTACGAACCACCCGAATCCACCCCCCCCCCCATTCCTGACGACGCCCTTGGGTCATGTGTACATTTATTAAGTCAATTCAATATACAAAGGGTTTTGTATATATCTGTATATATATGCAAAACCTGTTAACTATTAAATTATGGGAATGTAGGCTAGTCACGACAGGGGTCACGTGGTGCATTATTGTTGCAGATACGTAACTACTGCAAATGCAGTGAAATCTGTCTAAACCGAGCACCCTGGGAGGTCACCAGGGTGTCCGGTTTAGAGAGGTTTCGCTGTAAATCAAGCATTTGATCATTCCGAGCCATAGTTGTGTCTATGTGATCACGAACAGACATTATCACCTGAGATAAATGACCAGGAAACTCATCCAAAATAAGATCACATAATGTGTTTTGTTGGTGTCCGGTTTAGAGGTTCCACGGCAAAGTGTAATTTGTAACCAATATAACCAATAATGTTGGATATTCAAAGGTTTATACCCCGATAAATTCTCCAAAAAAGTATGTATTCCTATAATGTTGTCACTATCACGCATGTCATGCAGATGTCGGCGGAAATTTCGACTACGTGGTTGTACCGACACCAATGTGCCGGGATGAAGCTTCAACCTCAACATTCGGAGACGGCGTGACGCCCATAGATGTGCTGACCGTCTCCTTCCACGTCCGCTACACACGCTTCCACGATCCCGGTACCATCCTCAACATATACGGCACACATACTGGGTAAGTCCCAATCCCGCCACCGTCCGTAACATATATGGCTCAAATTCGCGGTAAGGCACATCAACCCACCATATTGTAATTGCGTATTACATGCAACGCAACTCTTGCCAGCTACGTCTAACTGGTGGCAGTTGGGTTGCATTATTTGTTTTATGCATGCCTTAACCCTTTCCCTGTTTTACGATTTTTCGACTCATCCAAATCGAAAACATCTGAATAAAAGAATCAAATGCTGGGTCTAATGATGGTTACATTATCTGATAGAGTAGAAAACATTGTGGGAAAAGGAGAAATTGCTTGTTACAAGCAATTTCTCCTTTTCCCACAATGTTTTCAAAAGACATCTTCTGCAGAGGAGCGAAAAGTCGTCTCTATCAGGGAAAGGGTTAACATGTTCACTGTAAATATGTAAATATATTTGTGTTTGAGATGAGACTAGGGAAGATTGGTGCACGCCAACTGGGTTACCCTCCTTAAATAAAGAATTTACTTTCTTTGCTTACTTACTTGTAAGGAATATAACTAACAAATAAATACTCCAAAATACATTCAACGTAATGTTCATTTTATTCTGAAATGAGAGCATGTTTCTGGTTCATTTTCAAGCTCCATGCTCGAAGTGACTGATATAATTACAGTTATCACATGACAACGTTGTTATGCCGTGTTGTAACCCATTTCAGAAATGTGATATGGCATCCGTGTAATAAAACATGGAGCGAATTAGATTGTCTGGTCACATCATCGTAATGACGCATTCGTATTATGTCCTATATAGAGAATAGTAGGTTAGTGCCGTGACTGGGAAAAATATCTGGCAATGCTCAGGAAACGGGATGGGCGAGGCTCTGCCGAGCACATCCCGTTTCCGTGCCGCGCCAGATATTTTTTCCCATTCACGGCACTAACCTACTATTCTATTTATCCCGTCAACACCTTCAAATGGCTGTAAAATGCAAAAATTGTATTGACTGGATATCAAAAATGTTTCACGGCACCGTGTTTCACGGCACATACGCACTGTGTTGACGGGATAAAACAGTATGTCAAACTAGCAGAACGAAGACGTTCCAACTGGCGTTCCTTGTTGCGCGACGAGGCAATGATGCTTCGACATAGACGTAATCATGTTTTAAATGTCATTACCAGCAACGGTAACTCAGTAAAATGGCTGCAATTCTTAGAATGTGCTTGCTCCCATTTGATGATAATAAAATGTGATTACGAAGAACAGAAACCTGTAATATGGCATTCTCTCTGGAAATGTTCAACTACATTTATCCCGTCAACACAGTGCGTATGTGCCGTGAAACGTTTTTGATATCCTGTCAATACGAACTTATAATTTCGTATGAATATGTGCGTTGGCTGGGGTTCTTTTTTTGCATTTTAAAGCCATGTGTAGGTGTTGACGGGATAAATAGAATAGTAGGTTTGTGCCGTGAATGGGAAAACATATCTGGCGCGGCGCGGCACGGAAACGGGATGTGCTCGGCAGAGCCTCGCCCATCCCATTTCCGAAGCCTTGCCATATAGTTTTCCCATGCACGACACTAACCTACTATTCTCTATGTATATGCAAATAAAATGTGCATGACTCGCTTCATAATGGAAACTTATTTGAGATCCATCCGCTAACTATCAACTCACATGGAATATAGAGAATAGTAGGTCAGCAAATAACCCCAGCCCCATTTTCAAAATCAGACAATCAACTAGTATGACAATCGCACATTTATCCCGTCAACGCAGTGCGTATGTGCCATGAAACACGGTGCCGTGAAACATTTGTGATATCCAGTCAATACTATTTTTGCATTTTACAGCCATTTGTAGGTGATGATGGGATAAATAGAATAGTAGGTTAGTGCCGTGAATGGGAAAAAATATCTGGCGCGTCACGGAAACGGGATGTGCTCGGCATAGCCTCGCCCATCCCGTTTCCTGAGCCTTGCCAGATATTTTTTCCCATTCACGGCACTAACCTACTATTCTCTATTCATACGCAGTGGTTAGGTCGTATTGACAGGATATCAAACATGTTTCACGGCACCTTGTTTCACGGCACATACGCACTGAGTTGACGTGCTAAATTTAAATATGTGTGTTCTGGTCGTGTTCAGACCTTGTTATGTACGTGTTCTGTACGTGTTCTGAACGTGTTCTTTACAGTGTAGACGTCGTACCGGAGGTTCCAGATTTCCACCTGAAGTTTGGATATAATCAAGTGGACGCCAAATACACGTCGCCCGGACAACGGCGGAAACGACGCAACGTGGAAACAACGGTTGGTTCCTCAATACATGTGCATATATTTACAGTAGAACATATCTGAACCGGGCTGGTGTACTTACAAGTCTTTCACTACTGACACTATACTGCACCGTGCGCATGTGTAGTGTACGTGTAGACACAGACAATATCATATTAAAGGTACATGCCCACGCAGCAGGTTACACTGTACTACTACTTTTCATTTTCTGTCATGCCTTATATGAGCCATTTGTCTACCCACTAACGAGTTATTTTTTAATTACGGCGCGTGTTAATTGGTGTTAAATCGCATTTTATATGCCGCGACCAGAAAGGGTATTTTCCGACCTCGTGCTATTTTTACCAATACGCGTCACGTGACACGGTCAATCATATCACATCTTTGACATGCGCAGTGAAGTATCGGAAGTTGAGAAGAAAAATCTCTGTTCGAGTCCAAATCTAAATCTCCACGTAACTCGTTCCATTTGGTGATTTGGTTGCCAATATTAACCACTATATCTCTCTCTCTCTGTACTGCCTGTCCCTCAGACATATCGCCTTTTTTTGGCCGACGCCGTTTCATACAATTTCCGTCCTGGACGTTTCGACATATTGATATTCTTGTTTACATATTGGGAAGCCTACTGGCGCGCGTAGTATACTGCGCATGCGCACCGCAAGCCGTGATGTGAAAGTCGTCGTCCCCGCACATTATCAAAATAGACTGTTACCGCCGCGCGTCGCTAACAGTAAATTGATAATTAATAAATTATTATATTTGTATAGCGGGCACTCGTAATGTTTAGAACTGGTGGAATAGTGACATAATTATACACTTATTTAATTCCTATAAAGAACATTCTGTGCCTACTGCGTGGACATGTACCTTTAAATCAACGCAATGTTATATTTATTGTATTGCACAAGTACAGCATGACACATTATACTGTAATGATCACATAACGTGTTTTCTGTAGCAGTCACATTTGCATGTTTATTCAATTAGTTACAACATGCTTTGACAGCACTTCAGAATCATTTCCATTGGAAATGATTCTGAAGTGCTGTCAAACCATGTTTTTAAATTTGTTATTTGTTCTTAATACACTGATATTACACTTTGGAAATCCTATTGTATGCAATAAATAGTATTGATTACACTCTTGCGCATTCTTTGCACGGGTTTCGCTGTGAGAGAAAACTCGTAATCAACTCCTTACAAATAATACACAGTAATAATACCGTGACACCCGTAATTGCGCGCCTACTTTGTTGGAAACCACGAGCTACCATGCAAAATGTTTAATTTTTATTACAGTCAAAATAAAGTTATTTGAAATCTTGAAGAGGATCTCGACTAATCCACAATGTTAATGTGACTGAACACATTCCAAACATGAACTCAAATATATCAAGTTCATATAATTTGGATTTCACAAAGTTTACATGACGTAACATTTGACGTCACACGTGACGTCGAAAAGCGGGAAACAATTGTGTAACAATTCATGCGCACAGCACAATTCATTGATTGTAATCTCAAAATACACTAAATGTGCATATATATCCGCCGTGGAAGTGTAATAAATAGGATATTCCATCGTACATGTTTGAATAGCTTGAAGTAATACATACACTCGAGTAAGCCGACGTACACTCGTGTATTATTTGCCGTTATTCAAAATGTACGATGGAATATCCTATATTTATTATAGGAATGAATGTATCCTATATTTATTATAGGAATGAATGGCCTTTTTGTGGAATTTATCGGGGTATAAACTTGGAAAAGTCGCGGGAATACTGGACGAAGCGATACAATTTTTTATTTTTTTTTCGAAAATTGTAATTTGTTATGGCCTCGTCCAGTATTCCCGCGACTTTTCTATGTTTAATTTCCGATAAATTCAACGAAAAGGCCATTCATTCCTTATAATTCCAGCATTTGAAATAAATTCATCAAGAAAATGTGTTTATTTTCCGTTTTCTTAAGAATTATTTTAACTGCGCCTCACGGTTACGGAAATTAGTTCGGCGTGGGAGTTTACTGGGATATAAATTTTGGACCGAGACTTGCTACGGGCCAATCAAATGTTAGGGAATTGCGTAAATATTTGTGTGCTGGAATTATAATGCGTTATTGATCCATTACCACACTTGTCGTATCGTCGTGTATCGCTTATGTTGCTTTTCATAATCGGTAAGCTGTGACATTTTATGTTAATTCTTGAAATCATCGACGGAACATTTTTACGTAGGCTATATATATTTTCGAAATTATTATCTGTGAGAAATTCCATTTACATAAGAGCAGTAATCTGACAGCTAGATTCGTGTATCACATCAATCATTGTATATGGATGCACTTCTTGAACGACACTTGAGCAATATCACGTGCGTGCTGGGAAAATGGACACCGCAATTCAAATTACCATACTCTCAATACTTAAGCATCATACAATTTCTCATATTATGAGAAATTATATGATGCTTAAGTTTTGAGATATGGTAATTTGAACATATTATGAGAAATTATATGATGCTTAAGTTTTGAGATATGGTAATTTGAACATATTATGAGAAATTGTATGATGCTTAAGTTTTGAGATATGGTAATTTGAACATATGAGAAATTGTATGATGCTTAAGTTTTGAGATATGGTAATTTGAATTGCGGTATCAATTTTTCCCCACACGCACGTTACACTATCTTCTCTGTTTTGCAGGTGCTGGAAATCCCAGATGCTAAATATCTAAATGATGGATATTGGCATGACGTCACCGTCACGTGGTCAGCGATTAGCGGAGAGATAACGTTGTACGTTGATCGGGAGTACGCACACCAGTCAGCTTTCTCGAAAGGTTCTGTTGCTTCAAGGTGAGACAAGACCAATGTTATATCATCACGATGCATGCACATATGTGACAAGCCATGTTTACAGTACCTAAGAAGATGTGTGAATTTTCATGTTATACAGACTGTGGTAGTTTCTGTCAATGATGTCGAAATGTTACGAAATTCTCGAAGCAAATGGCGCAATCTATTCCGCATTTGCTCTGAGGAATTTGTGCAATATTGTTAATTTTGTAAATAGTCTTCATGAGATATAGCACATCTTCTTAATAGATAATAATTCCAGCACAAAAATATTTACACAATTCCCAAACATTTGATTGGTCCGTAGCAAGTCTCTGTCCAAAAGTTATATCCCTGTAAACTCCCATGCCGAACTACTTTCCGTAATCGTCAGGCGCAGTTAAAATAATTCTTAAGAAAACGGAAAATAAACACATTTTCTTGATGAATTTATTTCAAATACTGGAATTATAAGGAATGAATGGCCTTTTTGTTGAATTTATCGGGGATATAAACTTGGAAAAGTCGCGGGAATACTGGACGAGGCCTTCCGGCCTTCGTCCAGTATTCCCGCGACTTTTTCAAGTTTATACCCCGATAAATTCCACAAAAAGGCCATTCATTCCTATACAAAATCACATGGTTTGTCTAATATATTCCAATAAACACAAATGACATTACATCTTATGTGTGCATGGTAACTGTATAGTCGTACTTCTCATAGGTTTGCACGTATTACACTACAGCTACATGTATAGGAATGTTAATCACCGCATGATTTCACAAGATGCATTTTGTTTTAATTTGTAAGTTCATATATGGTTACGTGTTGCACTAATACAGCATTACAGTCTGTGTATCTGTGTATGGTGTATGCATTTATAATTCCAGCACAAAAATGTCCAAAATGTATATCCCAGTAAACTCCCACGCCGAACTACTTTCTACAGGTGCGCTGTCAGTGCTGTCAATGTAAACAAATGGCTGCCGTCTGTCAAAATAAACACATTTTCTTGATGAATATATTTCAAATGCTGGAATTATAAGGAATGAATGGCCTTTTTGTGGAATTTATCGGGGATATAAACTTGGAAAAATCGCGGGAATACTGGACGAAGGCCCCCGATAAATTCCACAAAAAGGCCATTCATTCCTATAATATTTGCATTGCAAAAAGTAACTGCGCTTTGCATGTTAAGTCCATCTCCCGCAATTTGCATTAATTGTCGATGCATACATTAACCCGACGTGACATCGCGCATCGTTATTGATTGCTTAACGTTTGTTTGATCTCCACGATATTATATTATCAATAGCGGCATTGTATTGACCGGTAACGTCGCTGTTTCTAATGTTAACACCACATTTGGTTATTTAGATTTGTGAAATAAAAATACAAGAACAGTGTAAATAGAAATATTCAAACAATAGGATGTTGCATTTGCTGTCGTAGGTCAAATACTTGGTGCGATTAGTCATTCGGACTTTAAATAATTGCGAACGGTAACTCTTGCAATCTACTAAATTGCAAGACTTACCGTTCGCAGCTAGACTTTTTAAAAGACCAAATGCTTTCCTTATCACGATAAATTCAACAGCTCACGGTTTATTATTTAAATGAGCGCAGCCCCAGCCCTGTTAATAAGTTTATACTGCAAGTATTCTTTATCGCATGTATATAACATTGTACAACTTTGTCATGTATAAGGTTCAATTGGTGTTGAAAATTAGCAGTGGTTTCCGGAAATACAAATGCACTGTGTCACACTTTTCAGGACGGACAGATACAGAGATTATTACTGATCCTACTGCTTTTGGGAGGGGGCCAAGTGATTTTGGTGTGGCAAGGGCCTGGCATCAAATCAGGATTATTCTGATTTCAGGGCTGAATATATAGTTTTGTTATTGTAAATATTCAGTTATGATTTTGGGATCCCCCCCATGTGTACATGTACATGAAAATGTACTTGTACAGGTAATATATGGGATTTAGTACTAAACCCATTGACCCGGCCTTAAATGACCTTAGCTGTTGATAGGCCGTTAAAGCCCAACAAACAAACAGCATCATATTCGCATTAACCGGCTTTTTGTGCATATTTTTGTCTTCATCTGGATCCCATGTAAATTTAGCTTGAGTAATATCTGTTTATACTAACTGACACTTCCATCCTTGTTGAATTTACATTTATTGAGCATAGGCTGCATATGCTCAATAAATGTAAATCCAACACCAGTTTCACCGTGTGTACCTTGACCTTATTCTGTAAGCATGTATTGAATAAGAACAATTGTTGTTTTACAGCGCTGGCATAACTGTGTAAGTTTGGTTATAGTGCTTCAGTATTATAGGAGTGTCATTATAACACGAGCGTTGATGACTAAATGTTGTAGCTACGTGTGTGTGTCTGTATATGTGTACATGCATATGTCTGTCGTACAAACATCTCTTCTCTTCGATGGAAAATATCATAATCAGCATGATCAAGCGATTTTGAATTAAATCAACCCTTAGACCGCTACTCACAACAAGTGTCGTCTGCTGTTGCTTTTACAGCTTGCCTTATTTCTCAATAAAAACATGTTTTGACAGCATTTCAGAATCATTTCCAATGGAAATGATTCTGAAGTGCTTTCAAAGCATGTTGTAAATTATTCTAAAGTGCAGTCAAAGCATGATTTTGATGATGAAAATGAAAATAAACAGCAGACGACAAATAAATACGATAGCGGTTTAAGGGTTAAGATGCAAAATTGATACCATATTGTGTTGAACATTTACTACACAATGTATATAACAATGCTGATACACATAATTATGGACGAAGTCACGGCACCTTGGTCCGTTACTTAAACTGTGCCATTATCATGCCAAACTGGCAGCTAGGAGTCAGCGTTATGTTATTATTTTCAGTCCGTCAGTAGGAAAACTTTGTCACTGGTAGGCTTCATCTATTTTACATGGCGCCATAAAGTTTCAAAAAACTAAAAACGGTATAAGTTTAACTAGTCAATATGCACCATGAATGCAACATAAATACCGGGTAGGTTAATACTGGAGCATCATAAACCGTTGTGTGTTTTGTTCATATAGCATAGACCGAAACATTGTAGTACAATGACGGGCCAGTGCCAGACATAGTCGAACCGTTGGCTACATGTAATGTGGTCTTATATAAATACATTTCATGACTAGGTGTATGATCACGTGGTTATAACAATAACAACAGTGGCTGAAAGTGCTGCAATCTTGAAAGTATTATTTGATAGTTTCCTTGGATTTTGATGAAACATGGCGTAACAAACGCGTCTTCATGAGCTGCATTTAGTTGTCCAGGGAGTTCGACACAGACACGGAAATCGATTCATCGCAAAAGCGACAGAAGTTTGGGCCAAAGTACAGAGACCACCAAATGCAGCTTAACAAGATGCGTTTGCTGCGCCATAGTTCATCAAAATCGGTTACGTAATAAGGACAATATAAAAGAATACGTACCTTAAATCGGATGTATTCTGGAAGTTTCAGTACTTGTTGTTGTTGTTAGTACCACGTGATCATACACCATTGACTATGCAGGAAACGTTTAATTTCTACCAATAAACGTTATATGGACCAGAATGTGACAAAACTACGTCAAGCATGCGTATCCACGTTATCGATATGCTTAACCCTTCCTACGCTGTTGACGGAAACTGCCATCTGCTGTTTTTCATTTTTGCTTTAATTCTTAACAAAAAACTGGTTTTGACAGCACATGAGAATCGTCTCCACTGGAGACGATTCTCATGTGCTGTCAAAACCAGGTTTGTGTCGAGAAATATTGAAAATAAAACATTTCCAGCAGACAACATTTAATTCAGCGTAATAAGGTTTAATATATCGTTGATAACCAGTGTGAAATAGTTTCAAGGTGAATGAATGTGAATGACATCGTTGTACAATCTACATTGGTTCGTAAGGGCATCGCTTGACCAGGTTTTCGCAGATTGTGGCCCGTGTAAGGTTGGGACATCAGTCGTTACTGGTTTGTTTTATGCTGATACTACGGACATAGGCTGGCACTGACACCGTCAACTGTTGATTAATATGTCTGAAATGCAGGACATGTATTGAATTGGGTAGGCATGAAGCATGTGTGAATCAGATGAAGATGATTTACCCCTGTTTTATATTTTGGATGTGTTTCTATAACAATAGCAAACAATGTATTGTTGGCTTAACCCTTTCACCCCTAAGTAACTGGAATGGAATTTGGTGTGTTAATTTTGCAACCAATCCAATTGTCACAAAATGATTTTCAGATTTTCAGACTAGTCCATTTATGAATATGTGGTGTTTTTGTTCTCAAAAATATGAAAATTACTTGCAACATTTGCAGATCCTGATGAGACGGCTCGTCACGAGCCGGCTCATCTGGATCTACACGTTTTGCCAATACCACTATACAGGCCTTTGTTGTTGAAAGGGTTAAGCTACAAGTTCACGTTGACCGTTGATAGTGGTATAGCCTCTATCATAAATGGATCTGGTGTGAGTGTTGATGGACAGCGGACACCCATTCAGATGAACACCGTTAGCTTCAAATTGTCATTCGGAGGGATAGGTACTACTAGTACTCTACGCAACTCAACATTCTCAACAATATATGTACATGTCCACTAGTAATGAAGTTGAACGACCATATAGTTTTCTGTCTGAAGAATTGAAAGTACTGTTGATTATCTATATTCCGCTGTCTCTTTCGCGTAAACTTGCTCACGTATTACGGTATTTTAAACATTGCAGAAATAATTGTTTGAAGTACTATTATTTTGTAGCAACATTTGAGAATGGGCCTATTCATTTCATGAAATTTCGTCAAATACACCATGTTTAATCCCCATGGACAGCGACACATATGCGTATATACATGGGGATATAACTTGAGGAAATGTTAATATTGGACAGATTTTCGAAATTGTACTTTCGTTTTCTTAGATCATAACCAAACTACCTAGACATTTTTCGCTGTCAATTTCCAATAATTTTTTTTACTCGTCCACTACTCATTTTCCTATATGTTAAATTACCATTGAGAAATAATTTTCTCGTATTAAAATAAATATTTGACCAAATTGCAAGTTTCATCAAACAGACAGTAGTAAATAGTGGAACATCAGATGATGCACTATTACAAAAATCCTGCTCATTGAGTTTCGACTACTGAACTTTTAGAATCAGGGAAATTATTTTCCCCGTTGGTGGCAAGAGACATACATACGGAATGTTTAATAAATTACATATCGGCAACGATCTGACAATATTGATCTGAGACCATTAGCCGATTTCATCAAAATTGCAAAGTATACTTATCTAGCAAAGTATACTTTGAGGGAGTAATCATTTATTTTTCACAAAATGCATTATTTCATATAGAACTAACCACTGCATATATTTACTGATTAAAGGTATGCAGAACTATTATACTGAATTTATTACATTATCACATTCAGTACATGTACAATAAAAAATAATAAATTTATCCTAAAATTGAAAATTTCTTCCTCAAAGTATACTTTGCTAGATAAGTATACTTTGCAATGTTGGTGAAATAGGCTACAGATAATCCGTCTCCGTGTGATAGGAGTTGATGTTGCAACAGTCCATGAATGTACATACGATAGTTAAAATGTTTTTCTCGCAATGTCTTTTAATTCAATAATTATGATAATATTTAGCCGACATGTGTGTCTATGGATGTTGATTTTTAGCGCATTCACCCCACTGTTCTTCTTGTGCGCTAAGAAAATATGTAGGTGCTTTAGTTTGTTAGTATATCTTCACCACAGATTTCAATATGATATGCCAACAATATGCGTCTATGGATGTTGGTTTGTTGCGCTTACACCATATGTCTCCAGACCCAATGTAAAAATCAGTGGGGACTTATTGTCACCTTGTTCGTTAGGCAAATGCGTTAAAGACTGTTGGTTTGTCAATATATCTGCTAAGCCGTCACCGCTTTTCTGTGGAACGTGTACCCAATGTCTGAGGCAATCTGGTCACTTCATGTGTTATTTAATTAATCATAATTGTGTGTGTCAATCTATTCACATGTTTTGATAATAGTTGCAGTGTGTGTCTAGGGATAAGACTCTGTTTGACCATAAACATGAACTACGTGTACAAGTCCAGTCCCTAAAGTCACTCTGAGATCTATATTCGTTCATGACCACTCCATAAGTTTTCATAGTGCATACGTTGCTATGTGTCACTACCACACCCCACGACCACATAGCCGAGCCAATCAGTGAGCCATTGTGTTTACTTTATGGTATATTAACGGTGACTTGATAATGATAGGCCCACATTTTCTGTCTGCCCTTGCCTGCTTCTGGCCCCGGCCTGCCTTGGAGCGGTATGGATGTGGCAACTCTGTGGACGAAAATAGCACGTGATTTTTATCGACTATATGGCACCAACTTGTGTGTCGAGTGCCGCCAGGGATGGATTGGTTCTACCTGGGACGTGTTTTGCCCTGCATCGCTGGTGCCAGGTTCTACCAGTTACCCCCCCCCCCCTCTTCTTCCTGCTTCCCGTGCACCGGGACACTGCGCAGATCACCCCACCTTATTGAACCTAAGCAGTGTTTTTCCCCATGTTAAATCCCCATAGACATCTTCACGATTTAACATGGGGAATTTGTACAATTGCGACACACACTTACACACATCCGTCCGCCTTGCACCAACATATATCACATAAAAACTTTAGAATTCGGCCTTTTTGGACTTATATGTCCGGATATGGAAGGTCTTTGAGCCATTTCCCAAAAGTAATGATATGCAGCAGGTGTGTACAGGCATGACGCTTTGCTATACATGTACATGCTATAATGTCAGATAGGAGATTTGCTTCGTGTAACGGTGTCATTCGTGTTACTATGATGTTATGCTTTATGGATTACTTCTGTGTTACTATGCAACTGTTTCTGATCATTACTTACATGTACACATTTCACTAGTCAGTTCATAATACATTGATTACGCGTCTGGAAGCAATGTGGCTAAATATAAAACGAAGCTAAATTAGCTACAATTCACAAAAAGGAAATACATCTAGAATTTCTACTGACTGACGTTACTACACAAGGAAAAGTATGATCATGTGGTACTAACAACAACAACAAGTACCGATTCAAATTATGTATTCTTTTATAGTGTCCTTATTACGTAACTAATTTTGATGTAATATGGCGCATCAAACGCGTCTTGTTAAGCTGCATTTGGTGGTCTCTTTATTGTCGCCCAGACCTATGTCGTTTTTGCGAAGAATCGATTTCCGTGTCTACCTATGTCGTTTTTGCGAAGAATCGATTTCCGTTTCCGTGTCAGTAGACACGGAAATCGATTCTTCGCAAAAACGACATAAGTCTGTGCTAAAGTCCCTAGGCCACGAAATGCAGCTCATGAAGACACGTTTGCTGCGCCATATTTCAGCAAATTCCATTGCATATTAAGAAAAATATCAAATAATACTTACTTTGGAGTGAGAGACGTTGTTGTTGTTGTAACCACGTGATCATGCACCTTCAAAAATACCGTATGCCTGGATGCTGATATTCTCTCCAGACTATTGTGTATGTCTGCTGTGTCCAGCAACTGCATGACGTGCCAAATCTTCAGAAGTTTTTAAAGTGCTCATTTTGCGAGACATGTACACATGTATCTGATATGGTGTGTTGTTCATTTAATGTAGTATGTAGTATATGTATATACACAGTAGTATTTTAGTTTGGAGTAAGCCATACTCTAATTAGACTTACGCAACACATATTCATACATTTCTCGGAATATTGCCATATATTAAACAGCGGTTATGTCGTTTTATACCGTAATTCACAATTTAGAAAAATATTAGTTTGTTTGTATTAACCTCTCTTCTAAACAGTCAGTAAATATGACTGTTTATTTAAAAATAAACAACGAATAACTCTGCTACTGGCAGAGTTACTCATTTAAAAAAAAAGAAAACACAGTCTAATTGCATATATGCCATTCATCAATGGCTATGTGATTGCATTTACACGTTTGTTTCATGTTTAGGTTGACTACACGTCCGCTATTGTTGTATTCCTTTCACATAATGTTGGCAGCACCCTTCAGTTCACGGTCGCCTGTTGTCCTTAACCCTTTCAACCCTGGATATCCTACTTTCACTTTTTCATACTAATGTTCGGACTATTCTATTAATAACAAAATGTGGATTATTTTAGATGTGAATAATAGTGGCAAATGCTGCAGATCCTCATGAGACGGCTCGTTTACGAGCCGGCTCATCGGGGTCTACAGTATTTGCAAATGTCGGCTGTGTCACCTCTAGCGTTGCAAGGGTTAAATGAGATAAGCCATGCGATTTTGTACCTAGAATATATTTTCCATGAAAAATAGTTATACAAACTGTGATAGTTTCTGTAAATGAAATCGCTATTTGACGAAATTGGCATTGCAATTGCGGAATTCTATTTCACATTGCTCTGAACATTTTGCCAACCGATATCATTTAAAGATGTATATTTTTCATGAGGTGTTGCACATCTTCTTAAGTACAAACTCGCATTTTTTGTCTCCTCGATGCACAATTCTCCACGTCCAATACCTACAACTACATCATGCGATATTTTATATAAATGACTGTTTCACCATTCCGTTTAGCCTGTAGTTTATTTAATGTTTCTCCTGACATTAGTACATGTAGTGTATGGATTGTGCTCAGACTGGTGCAGTTGTTAACACAGTTAAATTTTGCAATGTTTATACAACTGGTAGTATGCCGTATCGTTGTCCTTGCATATGCCATCATTCACATACTAAATAACAAACTGCCATTAGCATGCAGACATGGCATCCAACATCAATAACATTACATACTAACACAGTTTGAATAGTTTCTTTGATCTTCGAAACATGGTACATTGGAACCTCTCTAAACCGGTGTCCGGTTTAGAGAGATTTCACTGTAATTAACCCTTTGAACCCGAGCCGTCTCATCAGGATCTGCACTTTTTGAAAGTAATTTTAATATTTTTGAGAACAAAAACACCCCCTTTTCATAAATGGGCGAATCTGAAAATCATTTTGTGACCATTGGATTGGTCGGAATATTAGCATATCACAGTCCATTCCAGTTCCTTAGGGTTGAAAGGGTTAAGAACGTCATGAAGTATGTTTGTCATTTACAATCATTACTACTGTAGTATATGCACACACACATGCGTGGTTTCCCTTGCAGGGGTTTTGTTGTGTTCGGCGAGTTTGACACGGTAACGGGCACGAGCGTGTCATCGGCGGGTTTCGAAGGTCGTATAAGCCGTTTGTATGTCCTCGCTAAGGACCTGACCATGGAAGATGTTCAGACTTTAGTCACGACTAACGATGTACCGGTCGGGACTGAGCGACTGCTGCACGAGGAGAGGACGACCATGCTACAATACGTCGTGGATTTCAACAGCGAGGTGACGGCCGGAGTGTGTGTCAGTCCAGCTGATACCGATTGTCCGGGCCTGTTCACAGGTGACGTTCGGGCTTCCTTTCCGTTTGTTCATATTTTAAGTCTTTCACCCCTAAGTAACTGGAATGGATTTTGATATGTTAATTTTGCAACCAATCCAAACATCACAAAATGATTTTCAGACTAGTCCATTTATGAAAAGTTGTGTTTTTGTTCTAAAAAATATGATAATTACATGTACTTGCAACAAGTGCAGATCCTGATGAGACGGCTCGTCACGAGCCGGCTCATCTGGATCTACACGTTTTGCCAATACCACTATACAGGCCTGTGGTGTTGAAAGGGTTAAACAATATTTTATTTCTTTTCATCATGTAGATGAACAGCCATACATACATAAGACGATAGTAGGATACATAAACAGTTTTAGAAAACAAGCTTTCTAAAGGCTTATGTGAATTCTTCCCCAGATATAATAATGCATATATGTATGGTTGTGACTAGATACATGTGACCTTTTTAGATGTGTGACCTGTGTAGCTCCTGATCAAATAGCACAATCCTGTAGCCTGATAATTATTTATATTGCTTATTTAGAAGTATGACTGTTGTTTCAATGACGTACAGCGCAGATTCTGATCAGAATGTGTGGGTGAAATGCGCGTATAACCCATACTCGTCCCTGTCTCCTGTCATAATTGCACTCCAGATAGTAAGTTCATCCAAACATTCAATTCACATTCTCTGTATTTCATGGCCTTGCCTGATAAACTTGATATCAAAAGACACTAGCCTGGTATTATCTATTTACAGTTACGGACCCTGTGATCAATTCCTGCCCAGGAGACATGGCTGTAGTAAGCACCGAGCGCGAGTCAACACCGTCTATAGTACAACCCGTGTACCCGACCGGCAACACATTGGTGCCCAACATAGAATCGGCAGGTGTGTATAGGCTGAATATAGAGACACACATGATTCCTTAACCCTGTCACCCCTAAGTAACTGGAATGTATTTTGATATGTTAATTTTGCAACCAATCAAGTCGTCACAAAATGGTTTTCAGACTAGTCCATTTATGAAAAGTTGATATTATTTGTTCTCAAAAATATGAAAATTATTTTCAAAAAGAGCAGTTCTTGATGAGACGGCTCGTTACGAGCCGGCTCATCTGGATCTGCACTGTTTGCATAAACCGCTATTGCGGGCTTTCGGGTTCAACGGGTTAACCCTTTCACCCCTTAATATCTTACACTAATTGTTCCATTCTAATTTTGGGACTATTCCATTGATCAGAATTGGGATGTTTTTGACATGTGAAAATATTGGCAACCACTGCAGATCCTGATAAGCGGGCGTGTTACAAGCCGGCTCATCTCGATCTACAATGTTTGTAATTGTTTGCTTTATGGTTTGCATTGTTCAAAGGGTTAAATGCACAAGCTATTTGCATAGAAAGAACTGCAATTATGACTCGAATGCTTTCGCATGTGGAATATTATTCCGACTTTTATCTGGAAGCGTCCAATAATTTAATAGATTTGTGTTGTTGTCAGGACATTAAATCGTATTCAAAGAAATATTGGTAATCAAAATATGATAACAGTATTATATATATGTACGTATTTCAACAGCACAACATATCAACATTTTCAGTAAATTGAGCCATAATATTGTTAAATACAACCATTATCTAGGAAAACAAGTTTCATTAAATGTAGCGATGTCTTACATAATGATAATGCTATGATTGTAAATTCACTGTGTTGAACAAACTGGATTTCCGTGAAAAATATCCTATTGGTATAATTGTGAATTAGACCCATTTAATGAAACTTGGTTTGCTGGATAGAGCACCCTGCTATGATTGTGAATTCACCACATTTAACCCTTAAACCGCTACACACAACAATTGTCGTCTGCTGTTGCTTTTATATATTGCCTTATTTATAAATAAAACATGGTTTGACAGCACTTCGGAATCATTTCCAATGGAAATGATTCTGAAGTGCTGTCAAAGCATGTTGTAAATTATTATAAAGTGCTTTTTTGATGATGAAAATGGAAAATAGATAGAAAATAAACAGCAGACGTCAAACAATTAAAATAGCGGTGTAAGGGTTAATGAAACCTGGTTTGCTGAATATATTACATTGGTATGGTTTGCTGTATCAGGGGTGAATCTGGAGGGGGGGGGGGTGTCCGGGGTTGCACCGCCCCCCCCCGGTTCTGCCACGGAGTTTACATAGATCACAGTTTACCACCAGTTCGAGTCTGAATTTAAATGCCGTAAAACACAGAAAAGTACATTTCGAAGAGCTCGAAAATAGGACAACCCCCTAGTTGCGAACGGTAACTCCTTCAATTACTCCCGTACCGACGCAAGATTGCAAGTTACCTTCGCAACTAGACACCCCCCCCCCCTTTCCCCAAATGCTGGATCCGCCCCTGTGGATATAGCACATTGCTATGATTGTGATTGTTGCTTCATTGAATGTTGTTTGTTGCATATTAATATGTTGCAGTGACTGCTGAAATGGGCTTACGGGTTTTATGACCAGTTTAGCTCCTAATTAAGTAGTCTAATAATGATCTATATTCTGTGTTACAAGCATGACGAGTGTTTCATTTATGGAATGGCGAACAATGTAGTTCCTGATCAGACTGGTTGCAAAGCCGATAAGCCCCATGTTCTCAAGTCACAGCCACATATAGCAGTTTATCCTTTATTGATGTTGCAGTAACGTTACTGGGCTGGGGTGTGCACGGAGTTATTTTTGCGGTATACGACGCTGACGCCAATGTTGCTGTATGCTCATATAGACTGTTTAATCGCCGTGAGTAAACACATATTTCTATATTGAGCGCCCCGCCGAGAATCGGTGGTGCCCTTTAGATGTCGCCCTGTCTGTTTGTCCATCTGTCCATCTGTCTTGTCGTATGTCTGTCCGTCCGTTTATTTTTTGAAAGTTTTTGTAAGAGTTTCTCAAATCACCTATAATTTATGTTTGCCTTCAGCTAATATCTTCATATTGCACACATGTAGCACTAAGTAACTATACATCATTCCACATTCATACAATTACCCATGCTACTGATCGTACGTCCGTCCGTCTGTCTGTATATGTATTTGAACGTTTTTGTAAGAGTTTCTCAAATCACCTATAATTTCTGTTTGCCTTCAGCTAATATCTTCATATTGCACGCAATCATGTAGTACTAAGTAAATATACATCATTCCACATTCACACATTCCTCGCTACTGATCGTACGTCCGTCCGTCTATCTGTTTATTTATTGAAAGTTTTTGTAACAGTTTCTCAAATAGGAGTCCTAAGTGCATCGACAGGCCACATTTTCTAGTCTGTGTATGCAATACCTTCGTCAAAATTAATACATATTGTGTATGGTATTGGAATCATCTAAAATTCGAAAGGCTATCATGAGTCGAACCGATGTCCCAAACTGTACAGAATACATTCAAATAATTCCAGCACAAAAATATTTACACAATTCTTTAACATTTGACTGGCTCGTAGCAAGTCTCTGTCCAAAATTTATATCCAAGTAAACTCCCACGCCAAACTACTTTCCGTAACCGTGAGGCGCAGTTAAAATAATTCTTAAGAAAACGGAAAATAAACACAACGGAATTATAAGGAATGAATGACCTTTTTGTTGAATTTATCGGGGATATAAACTTGGAAAAGTCGCGGGAATACTGGACGAGGCCTTCCGGCCTTCGTCCAGTATTCCCGCGACTTTTCCAAGTTTATACCCCGATAAATTCCACAAAAAGGCCATTCATTCTTGTAATGTTTTAATTAAAATTAAACTATATATGTTATTAAGATTTACATGTAAGGGGTCATTGGAAAAGGGGGATAAGTCCCATAAGGACTTACAGTCGGGAGTTTTTCTTGGTTCCACGAACGAACGAGTGCCTATCGTTCACACATCGTTTTGACATCATTTTCATTTGTTATCATTAGAGAACGATATTTTCGTTGGTATAGTTAGAAAACGATGTTTGCGTTGGTTTACACGTATCACGTTTAAGCCAACGAAAACATCGTTTTCTTGCTAAAAACAGAAAACGATGTCAAATTATGCGTTGAAAGAAACGAAAGGCGTTTAAATAGTTGAAAGCCATGTAATTAAACAAAACTATTATTTTAACGTACGATCAAGACAAATGATAATCGTTTCTATGCATATCGTTGTACAAAACGATCGTTTTCGTTTCATCTGCCTATTGTTTTCGTTTGTTTCCTTTGGGAACCTTCACCAAATCATCCCTGTATGTCACATAAACAATGTGCATGATCACGTGGTTATAACAACAACAGTGGCTGAAAGTGTTGAAATCTTGAAAGTATTATTTGATATTTTCCTTAATATGAAACGGATGTTGATGAAATATGGCGCAGCAAACGTGTCTTCATGAGCTGCATTTGGTGGTCCAGGGAGTTTGGCACAGACTTATGTCGTTGACACGGAAATCGATTCTTCGCAAATACGACATAAGTTTGGGCGGAAATACAGAGACCACCAAATGCAGAGTAACAAGACGCGTTTGATACGCCATATTTCATCAAAATCCGTTAAGTAATAAGGACACTATAAAAGAATACGTACTTTGAATCAGATTGATTCTGGAAAGTTCAGTACTTGTTCTTGTTGTTAGTACCACGTGATCATTCACCTTGATAAAGCGACCTTAGTCCCACTTTTCCGACTGACCCTTTCAATTGCAGCCGTACCATGCCGTGCGCTTCAATCATCACCATCAGTCGCGTGTGAGAACATCGGCGACGGTTTGAGGTGTAAGGCTGCTTGCACCGGCATGGCGCTCCCCGGGGATGTACCGCTGTATCAAACGTGCAGCACGTACGGCATGTGGGACGAGGACACGAAACGATACGAGTACATACCTTCCACGTGCTCAGGTATGGGTAGTGGCAATGGTTTGGTTGCCGGCTGATATATTCTGTGTACATACCCCCACGTGTTACATGTAGCGTCTCTGTTTTGGTTAGTTTCGAACAGTAACTCTAAAGACTTGCAAACTACTCCCATAATGTGGATGTGTAGAGTTACTGTGTTAGTCGCTGGCTTATATAAAATCCACGACACAATACGAGAACATAGGCAACACGTAAATATGCAAAATGTACCATGTTTCTGACGGCGGCGCGTGACTTATAAACCTCACCGCCTCTCGCAATCATTTAAGGAGGCCCTTGCGACAAATATTTAAAAAATACAGAAGTACAAATCGCGCGCCATAATACAAATACAGTAACCGTCTCAGATGTGGATATTTCATTTTTTACAAAGTTACCCCACCCACCTACGTGACTAAATTTGTTGGAATTGTTTTCATGAAAATATGGGGCACAGAAGCTTTGTTCTATCATTGGAGCCACCACACCATTTGCTGAAACTAATTCCAAAGTGGCGTCATAACCACCTCAAATGCCCGAAACATACCTTACATTTGTATCCGAAACCGTACCGTCGCAACAGCATACCATACGCAATGTTCCAAGATGTCAAAATCGACTGGAGCTAACATTGAGTTTTGTAGAATTATGAAATACTCGAAGAAATACGCCTAGTCAAGCCTCACAAACTGAGGAAATATTCATAAAACTATTTTTCTGGACACACTGGTTATCTTGCAGGGGGTACGGAAATATATAGAAAATTGTCCACCCCCTTCTTACCACTAGTTCTGCACTGTTCCGTGAGACCATACCCCCATGTGTCCAGGTACAGGTAGTGGCTATATTTTGGTCGCCGGTGACACAAGACGATTACATACCTCCCCCACGTGGCTATGATTTGGTTGCCGGCTTATGAAATACGATCACATAGCCCCCACATATTCAAGTACGGGCAGTGGTTATGTTTTGGTAGCCGGGTTACAGAAAATACGAGTACATACCTCCTACATGTTCAGGTGCAGGTAGTGGCTATGTTTGCGGCGCCGGCTTATAGCAAACCGAAGACACAATACGACACATACCTCCCACAGGCGATTCTAGCGTGTCTTGGATGGTCAATTATTGTTTGTATATACATGAAACACCTTTCTAAACAATGTACAAAACAATTAAAATGCGCCCGGGTCTGAAGATTATGTAATTATGAAAGGCACAAAGCGTGTCGAAACCGCATCTTGGGGTGGGTTTTCGGCATAGATTTTACAGTTGCTAATACATTTAATAACATAAATCTCAAGATTTTGCGTGTAAACTGAACTAAAAACGCGTCTCACTAACCTAAATTCGCTTTTTAAAATCAAACACGTTCACTTCCTGATTATAAATGAATAGTAGTCGCCATCTTTGAAAATATTTCAATCACGTGCACGCAGTGGTTTGGTTGGTTACTGGAGATTGACGTCATTTCCCATTAGCCAACCAAGTCACTGCGTGTCACGTGATTCGTGTTTTGGTGGCCGGATTATAGAAAACCCACGACACAATATACGATCACATACCTCCTACATGTTCAGGTGCTGGAAGTGGCTATGTTTTAGTCACAGACTTATAGAAAACCCGCAAAACATACAACAGGTATAGTTAGTGGTAACCCGAATGTTCTGTCTCGACACCAGTAGCCTATTTCACCAACATTGCAAAGTATACTTATCTAGCAAAGTATACTTTGAGGGAGAAATTTTCAATTTTAGGATAAATTTATTAATTTTTATTATACTGAATTTATTACATTATCACAGCCAAAATGAATTTATTTTATCACAGCCAAAATGAATTTATTACATTATCACAGCCAAAATACAGTATAATAACTCTGCATACTTTTAATCATCAAATATATGCAGTCGTCAGTTCTATATGACATAATGCATTTCGGGAAAAATAAATGATTACTCCCTCAAAGTATACTTTGCTAGATAAGTATACTTTGCAATTTTGATGAAATCGGCTCCATGGCGATTTACGCCCTGCGTTACAGAGAAATTCGGGTTAAGGTAGTGATTATGTGTTTGTTGACAGCCTATAGAAAACCCACGACACACTACGATTACAATCCTCTCACGTGTTCAGGTATAGGTAGTGGCTATGTTTTGGTCGCTGGCTTAGGAAGCCCACTCTCAGGCTATAAAAAGTACTTTGGTTCTCACATGCCGCCACGTGAGAAACTCACTGAGCGTCTGAGCTTTTTATCGCCATTGACACATAACAATATATTGTAAATATACTAGTATAACGTTTCAATTAGCATAGTGATTATTAAATTCAGTACATTTAATAAACTTTTTTTACTCTTCACTCATATGTGGCTGTGACTAGAGAAATGGGGCTTATGGGTTTTGTTTCCAGTGTATATCCAAATCAGCATGTGCATCCGCACAGTCTGATCAGGATCGACATTCAAAAATGGGGTCTCGAAAATAGGACACCCTCCCCGTTCCCCAAATGCTGGATCCGCCCCTGCATATCCACATATTAGATCCTTTATTTATGTGTACTATCCGCAGCACGAACCGACACCACATACGAGGTAACGCTGTCTCTAGACGTAGATGTCCAACCGAATTGCAACACCGTGAAAACAAATTACGAGAACGAACTGTTACGACAGCTCAACGCGTTTAATGGTGACTGGGGTAACCAACTGTGTGGCGAGAGTTGCTACAGCGTTCTCCAAGACCAGTTCAAATGTGCTGGAACCAGTTCAGGTTCATTGTCCATTACATTCCCATACGTAAGGTGAGTGACTTCGTGTCTATTATATTAACCCTTACTACGCTGAGTTAAATTTTGTCGTCTGCTGGAAGTGTTTTATTTTCAATATTTCTAGATAAAAACCTGTTTTAACAGCGCATGAGAATCGTCTCCACTGGAGACGATTCTCATGTGCTGCCAAAACAGGTTTTTTGTTAAGAATTAAGGCAAAAATGAAAAACAGCAGACGACAATTTTCGTCTCCCGCGTAGTGGACTGGAGACGATTCTCATGCGCTGCCAAAACAGGTTTTTTGTTAAGAATTAAGGCAAAAATGAAAAACAGCAGACGACAATTCGTCTCCCGCGTAGTGAGGGTTAACCCTTACACCGCCATCTTAATTTTTTTGTCGTCTGCTGTTTATTTTCTATTTTCCATTGTTATCATCATAAACATGCATTGGCCGCTCTTTAGAATAAATTACAACATGGTTTGACAGCACTTCAGAATCATTTCCATTGGAAATGGTTTGACAGCACTTCAGAATCATTTCCATTGGAAATGATTCTGAAGTGCTGTAAAACCATGTTTTTATTCAGAAATAAGGAAAGATATAAAAGCAACAGCAGACGATAATTGCTAACCAGGTTTCGGAGTCAATTTCCAAATTTGTTTGACTCCTCCCACAGCTCCTCCACCTCGATCCTTTCCCCCATGTTAAATTCCAATAGGAAAAACGTTTTTCGCAATAAAATCAGTATTTGATGGAATTGTATCAAATAAAATAAATTGGGGAGGGTGACTTTTTTTGTTATTTATGTACATGTACTTACATTTAAATCTTTATTTTAAATTTAATATGTTTAATATTCAAATTGTCATATGCAGCAACACGTGGAACAGACAATAGTGTGGTTGCTGGTAGTTGCTGATAGTAGCTCAGCAAAACTACCATACCGTCCGCAGCGTACATGTAGAAAAAAATGGACGGTACGGGAGTTTGCCGGAGTTAAAGCCGCAACTACTACTGTCTGTTTTACGAAACCTGCCCAAATTGTACGGAATATAAACACAATTTAAGAGTGACCCTTCTTTTTATTTCGTGAAATTTGGTCAATACTGAGTCGTTATTACGAAAACTTAATGTGTCTATGGGAATTTAACATGGAGGGAGGGGGGGGGGGGGGGGGGGGGTGTGGGGGGAGAGAAGGTGAAGGAGCTGGGTGAGGAGTCAAAAACCGAAAAAACTGAAAATTGACGCCGAAATCTGGCTAGATAGCTTCGAAATTATCTAACTAAGAAAACAAGTTACATTTTGAATATCGGTTCACTATTTCTGAAAAAAAATCCCATGTTAAATCCACATAGACATCTCCACTTTGTGAAGATGTCTATGGGGATTTAACATGGGAAAGTTGTTTTTTCGCAATAAAATCAATACTGGACCATATTTCACGAAATAAAAAGAATTTTGATCGAATTTAATATTATTGAAAAAAAATAGTTTTTGCATTATTTATGTATCCGTAAATGTGGACAGGTTTTGTGAAACAGACAGTAGTGATGAAAAGAGGAACTGTCAACATTATGTTTCCTTACATGGTTTACACGCGCATTTTCACATTACATGTGATTCATGTCTAACACTCGGATCTTTTCACACGTGAATGCTACCAATCGGCCTAGTAAGCAGGGGCCCGTTTCACTAAACTTCTTAAGACTAAAATGTTCGTAAGTGCAAATTTAAGATCGTCTGTAAATTTCAATTTATGGATTTACATTTATTGAGCATAGGCTGCATATGCAGCCTATGCTCAATAAATGTAAATCCAATAATTGTTTACAAGAAGACATTGTTAATGTGATATTTACAGACTATCACAAGTTTGCACTTACGAACATTTTAGTCTTACGAAGTTTAGTGAAACGGCCCCCAGGTGAGGTTATATTATGTAGTGTTGTGAGCGCATTGGAACAATGGAAATACTATGTCAGTGTAGACGTGTTCCTGGGGCCCCTGTTCTTGACCACTTGTCTAGCATTACATGTATCCGTTATTCGACGCTTCCCTAGTTTCGACTAGTGACGTATTTGTTTATTGGTTGCGTTGTTTGCGTTTCTTTTCTATAAGGCACGTGTTGCATTATATTACATGTAATCGATATCTTGTTTTTTGTGTATGGACCACGTATGTCACTAGTCCTTGGTTACAGCTCCGTGCCTGTTGAGATGTCTTTGATGTGCGGTCTACGCTTGCCTGTGTTATACAGTCATAAATATCTATATTTTAATATACTCGGGCCACTCGTTCTCCATTTTGATTTATTATTTTAGTATCCCCTCGCCGATAGTCAAGAGGGGATATAGCGTTAGTCCACGCCCGAGTGTGAGTACGTGCGTGCGTTAGTAACACCTTTGATTTTCAATAACGTATGAACCGCTTCATCGATTTTGATAATATTCGGCCACATTGTGTGTCTAGGGATGGTGCGTTGTTCTGCATACGACCCACGTCCGATCGCCCAATATCAAGGACACTGAGTAGGTTGTTCATCGTCTTTGTACATGTATGGTAAAACTGTTATTTATTATTATTATTATTACCAAGGCTGCCAGCGAGGGGATTAGCTTAGTCATAGCGATGCCCTTGTTTCCCTTGTTACTGAAGGGGTCAGTGGAAGAAGAGGGCTATAAGCCCCTTATATAGTTAGTCCTTTTTCCCACTGGTCCCTTTAGTTACAGTGCGTTGTTTTGTCCGTTGATTAGCTCCACACTGACGAACCAACAACGGACCTTTGATGTTGCCGACGTCATTAAAATTGCAGTAGTAGACGACGATGTCTTCACATGGAACGATGTGAGTATGAAAACGCTTGCCATATGTATTCTAATAGTAGCCCTCTCTAATAGTTGCCCACCTCCCACCCCCCCACTCCCACCCCCTCGCATATTTTCATTCTAAATATGTTATTTTCACTTTCAAAAGCCATTTAAAGCCTTGTTTTAAATGGCTTTTGTATTTGAAAATAACATATTACGATCCTACTGTCCACGTTTTGATCCCCCCTGATTGCATAACCCCGGGGGCGTTTATTAGAATAAATACGGTATTTTCATTAACCATGGCTGTGACTGGAAATGGGGATTATGGTATTCGTGGATATTCAAACTTCTGGAGCCCGTTTCACTTCGTACGACTAAAATGTTCGTAAGTGCAAATTCGGAATCAACTGGAAATTTCAATTGATGAATTTACATTTATTGAGCATAGGCTGCATATGCAGCCTATGCTCAATACAAGTAAATTCAATGATTGTTTACGGGGAAAAGGTGTTCAAGTGAAATTTACAGACTATCATAATTTTGCACTTACGAACATTTTAGTCGTATGAAGATTATTGAAACGCGCCCCAGATCATTTAGTTATCCCCAAAAGTCTGATAAGGACCAACACAAGACGTTAGAAGCATTACGGGTGTTTCATGAATGAATGGCGAACAGTGCAGACTCTGATACGACTGCGCGTATGCCAATGCTGATCTGGGGCTACACTGGTCGCTTAGTCCATAATCCCCGTTTCTCCAGTCACAGCTACAAGTATGTTAACATCAAAGGTTGTGTTACATCCAGGTGTGCTGGGGTTATCGAATACTCAGAAATGCAAACAAAGCACATTGGTGTTTTTTTTTTACCATGTTTAACTCTTTGAACCCGAAAGATCGCTATAGCGGGCTTTGAAAACAGTGCAGATCCCAGATCAGCCGGCTCGTGACGAGCAGTCTCATCATGATTTGCACTTTTTGCAAGTAATTTTCATATTTTTAAGAACGAAAACACACCCTATTCATAAATGGACTAGTCTGAAAATAATTTTGTGACGATCGAATTTGTTGCAAAATTACCTTATCAAAATCCATTCTAGTTACTTAGGGGTGAAATGGTTAATGAATATTACTGACGATATACATTTTACATTGTGAAATTTCAAGTTCATTGTCACATAGTAATCAATATCATGGTCATTATTGAAATGATATTCAGTGGTTAGCATAGGTTACATGTGTGTATACTACGCCATTTCATTCAGTAGAATGCACAAACATCTATAGGTTACTTATACATTAATATATACTTGATGTGTTGGTGTAATAGGCTGACGTGGTACGTATTTCCCAAACAGACTGTACTAACTGTACATGGCTTAACCATTTTTTGCTTACAACATTTCAATCGTGTATGCGTTACGGAGCCCCGCAGGGGATATGGATTTTTTTTTATTCGAAATAACAATTTGTTCCCTAGAGGGAAAGAATTGTTAAATTGAGGGAACGAATTGTTAATTCGTTCCCTCAATTTAACAATTCTTTCCCTCTAATTAACAATTCGGTCCCTCGAATTGACAATTCGTTCCCACGAAATGACAATTCGTTCCTTCAATTTAACAATTCGTTCCATTGAATTAACAATTTGTTCCCACGATATAAAAATTTGTTCCCTCGAATTAACAATTCGTTCCCACGAAATGACAATTCGTTCCCTCAATTTAACAATTCGTTCCATCGAATTAACAACTCGTTCCCACGATATAACAATTCGTTCCCTCGAATTAACAATTCGTCCCCACGAAATGATAATTCGTTCCCTCGAATTAACAATTCGTTCCCACGAAATGACAATTCGTTCCCACGAATTAACAATTCGTTCCCTCGAGTTAACAATTCGTTCCCTCAATATAACAATTCGTTCCCACGATATAACAATTCGTTCCCACGAATTAACAATTCATTCCCGTGGGAACGAATTGTTAAATTGAATGAACGAATTGTTAATTTGTGGGAACGAATTGTTAATTCGTGGAAACGAATTGTTAAATTGAGGGAACAAATTGTTATTTCGTTGGAACGAATTAATAAAAAAAATAATAAAGAATGCTACGTCCACTGCGGGGCTCCGTAATGTGTCATGTATTCATTCGTGTGAGTCAGTTATGTTTGCGGGTGAACTAAAAATTTAACACATGGTTGATGATGTGTAGTATAAATTCCCTCTGACACCGCGACAATCATAAATGTTTCCACATGTAATTCGGCAATTTCACACGCACAAAACGCCAAGAATTACACGCTAAGCCATTGCAGCCCAGGGGTCCGTTTCACTAAACTTTGTACGACTAAAATGTTCGTAAGTACAACATTATGATAGTCTGTAAAGTTCACATTAACAATGTTTTCGTGTAAACAATTATTGGATTTACATTTATTGAGCATAGGCTATGTAGTTGGGAGCCGGGCATTTAAACGAACAAAATATTGTTTTCACGTTAAAAAATAAATTTGTTTCTATGCATACAGTGGGGTCAGCGTATAAGTGTTCACACGAACGAACACGACAGGTTGGAACCAACCTGTCGTGTTCGTTCGTGTGTGCACTTACACGCTGACCCCACTGTAGCTTCGTAAATGTGTTATATGTTTTATGTATACATTATACATACAAAATAAAATCCGACTATTAAATGATATGTACTATAAACATAATCTAATTTTATAAAAATTCATTTATTCCACTATGCATGTAGTGACCGCTCCGTAAGCTGGCACCCTGTGAGGTCCACATTGTGTCCGATGTACAGTGGTGTTAGCGTGTAAGTGCACACACGAACGAACACGACAGGTTGGTTCCAACCTGTCGTGTTCGTTCGTGTGTGCACTTACACGCTGACCCCACTGTATCGTTGTGCAAAACGATAGTTTTCACTTCGTTTTCAGTTCGTTTGTGTCTGTTTCATTAGGGAACCTTCCACAACTCTTCGCTGTACAGTGGGGTCGGCGTGTAAGTGCACACACGAACGAACACGACAGGTTGGAACCAACCTGTCGTGTTCGTTCGTGTGTGCACTTACACTCCACTGTAATTCATGTATAAAAAAAAATGTAAATATTTTTCTGCATTTTTTCTCATTTCGCATCAGAAGTGTATGTTGTTACCACTCAGTTGAACCGTCTCGGCGAGACGGTTCAACTGAGTGGTAACAACATACACTTTGGGTGGGTAGCGAACCAACCTGTCGTGTTCGTTCGTGTGCACTTACAGGCAGACCCCACTGTACATGTATTTGTGATGATGGAGAGTGTTATGTATGAAGCATACACATGCAACTTCATATACTGTATTTAAACTAACATGTTAGGTCATATTAACATGAAACGCAACTATTGTTATTGTATGCAAACATATTTGAGTCAGTACATTATCATTACACTCTTATTAAATTATGTATGTTTAACCGATGGTGACCAATAATAAAGCTAGATCATTCATGTTTGAACAGAAATAATACATTTGAAATAAATGATTATGTGCTATTCAAATTCATCGAGTACATGATTGTATATACACACTCACCTTATTTCGTCAACGTCGGGTTGTTTAGTATTGTCTTGCATCTTATAACAGGATTGTCAAGGTGTGGGATCACGTGTTTCCGAACTGCGTGACGTCATGTTTTTTAGATGTGTTTACAATATATTTCTTTTAATATCTTTCTATGGAAGGATATATTATATACCGCAGCAAATTCGGTACACGTTGCCCTTTATTGTATAGGCGGCTTTAATTTCATAATTCTGTCGTTTTGACGAAGAATCGGTTACCGTAAATGTAAATAAAAACTAGACACTTGAATGTAAGAAATTAACGGTACTCGATTCTTTATTAAAGTTATAAGTTATTGCAAATAACTTTCAGAGCACCCATAAAACACATATGCCATCATATGTGGTGCGCTACATATCATCAAAATCCGTCCGTCTTGTTAGGAAGATTAAAGAAAATCTACTGTACAAATGACGTCACAGATTACGTCACGTCGGAAAATCGGGTTCGGAAACCACTTTATCCCACACCTTGAGTCTGTTTCCATGATGCATCAATGTTTAAACGGTGATAGCATACTAATTATTTTGTAGTTGTTACAATTAGTTTGCTTTGTACGGAGCCCCAGCAGGAGACATGGATTGTTGTTATTAATTCGTTCCGACGAAATAACGATTCGTTCCATTAATTTAACAATTCATTCCCTTGAATTAACAATTCGTTCCCACGATATAACAATTCGTTCCCACGAAATAACAATTTGTTCCCACGGGAACGAATTGTTATTTCGTGGGAACTCGTGGGAACGAATAGTTATTTCGTGGGAACAAATTGTTAAATTGAGGGAATGAATTGTTATTTCGTGGGAACGAATTAATGCAAAAACAATTCTACGTCCCCTTTGGGGCTCCGTAGCTTTGTCTGTTAACAAGTTAATACTAGTATTCCACATGTCTCATCGTGTGCTGTTTATATTGATTAATTTTAACATCTATTTCTGTAACTACATGTATACTCTTGAATCATTTTCTTGCGTTAGCCGGTCATTAAGCATGTACGTATTATCGTTTCCTACTGAAATTGCTCGAGTACCGGCCATCTCATTACATGCCATGTTACTACAGGTTGACTTATGCTGCATGGGTGCTGGAATTTAGTAATAGCATACACTTATTGTCTTTTGATTAGGTGTACAGGTCCACCACCAAAGATTTTTCCTATATAAACTAACCAATGACCACACATTTTGCTATTCTCTGCTACTTTCATTTTTCGTATGGCTTTTGTGGGACCTATCTTCCCATAACCTGCAGCCATTCCGCTCTGGATATTCACTAATTAACATATAAGTTTAATTATTGTTAAGAAAGATAAATTCAATCTCCTTTCACCACCCTGGTGGTGGCGCAAAAGTCAGCGGCTGGAATTGAAACCGTCTCACATGACAAACATGATCCGACTTACAAAATAATCCCAAAGCTTATGCTTGAAACTGATGAAAATGATTAGTGCATCAATTGACTTGTTTTTGCAAGCAAAGAGTGTCTATGGCATAACAAATCTGGCTTTTCTTTTGACGTACTACTTTTGACTACACCGCGCATCAATACCTGACAATTTAGTGTGGTTAAACCTACACGATGTTTACGAACCTGAGGAAAGTCATATTCACCGAGGCCTTCGGGTCAGTAAATCTTATGTATGCCGACTAAAAAAGACAATGATTATATTACTCGTATTACAGAACGTATATGATACAACAACTCACAGCTATGTCTCCTGCTTTGGTTGAGTGATCAGTGACTCGCATGCTGCTATATCTGAATGTCAGTCTCGGACTCGGCTCGCTGCGAGATAACAGTCCGAGAGTATTATTCGAAGTGTGATATCCACCTCAAGATGAATATCACATTTCGAATATGATCCTCGGACTCGTCTTGCGTAATCTATGTCCACAATCATGTGACCGGAAATTGGACAATCCCATTGGTTAAAATTGTCAAGTCACATAATAATAATTATTGTAGCATGTAACATGTGTACCATCATATCTGCGCCCAGTATGCATTCACGGCTAAATCCAGTTGAATCTGGTTATACCACTTATAAGAGTAATTGTACCGTATTACTGTTAGGGGAAGGGGTCAAGTGACTTTGGTATGGTATGGACTTGGCACCAGGTCAGGTTATTCTAATTCAGGGCTGAATATATTTTATCTCGGTGTAAATATTCAGTTCTGATTTTGAGATTTTCCCCCCAATGCAGCGGGTTAAATGCGGGATCGAACCCATTGGCCCGGACTTAAATGACCTTAACTGTTAATAGGCCTTTAAACACCAATAAACAAACAAACATCACGGCTACATGCACGCTGTTTCACGATGCAGAATTAATGATGCAAGACATGTGGCTGTGACTAGTGAAATGTGGCTTTTGGGTTTTGCGACCGCATCGGTACAGTTTGATCAGGATATGCACTGTTCGCCATTCTATCAATGAAACCCCTGCCATGCGTGGACAGTGGTACCCCTCTAAACCGGACCCTCGGGAAAATAAAGATGATCAAATATTGATGTTATTGCGAAAAAAAAACAACAACATTGGAGCTAAAAATAGATTATTTTCAATTTTTTTATTTGTTTTTCAAAATCTAACTTTTGGTTTCTTAGTTACATCATTTCCAAGCTATCTAACCAGGTTTCGGAGTCAATTTTCATTTCTTTGTTTTTTGACTCCTCCCCCAGCTCCTCTCTTTTTTTTCCCATGTAATATTCTCATAGGAAAATCAATATTTTATGGAATTTTGTCTTTTGTCTTTTCTGTTATTGATGAAAAAATACTTACATTTAAATATTTCTTTTCAATTTAATGTGTTTAATAGCCTAAAGTTTGTCGGCATCAAAACGTGGAACAGACAGTAGATGTGTTTCGCTTTTATGTATATCTGATTACTTTGACTGTTCATGATTACAAAACACCAGAATGTGTCATGAAGCGCTAACATGTCTGATTTACTGTGGAAAATTTCCAGACCGGACACCCTGGGATGTCCCCAGTGTGTCCGGTTTAGAGAGGCTCCACTGTAAATCAGGCATATGGGCACCGCAAAACAGGTATATGTGGTTTTTGATATGAACATACGTTATCAACGGTGAGAGATGGAAATATACACATATAATTAAGGAGACATAGATTGGGTGGGTGATCAGTTTGGAGAGGTTCCATTGTATATGTTTTACATTACAGGTCGTTGTTCCCGTTTACAGCAGTCTAAATATAAATGTCAGCCCCAAATGCCGCGAAGGTCATATGGTATCCAAGGATTCTTGTGGTAAGATATCTACAACTATGAACAAGAATTTAAAGGTACATGCCGACGTGCCAGGTTATAATATAGGGAGGCATATTATTTTCGTCCATTCGTTAGATATGACATTGTTCGGATAAAATAAACAGTCTTTAACCACTTCCTGACGATATAATTGGCATTATTATACTTCGTATATCAAACATAAATGTCCACACTCATATCAGGGGCGATAACCGTGTTTCCTTAAAATGTTAACTGACATTTCTATTTATTCTCTGTATTTAATGTGTGATGTGCAATGATCCTACTTTATAATCTGTCGAAAGTATTATTTATTCAGGTGACGTAGTTAATTAGTATACATAATTAAAAAATATCATGCCTCATTTGCATATGAAAATAGCCTGATACCACCGCGCGTCACTATCAGTAAAATAAATATTACTAAATGTTTATATCTGTATAGCGGGCACTCGTAATGTTTAGAACTGGTGGAATAGTGACACAATTATACACTTATTTAATTCCTATAAAGAACAATGTGTGCCTACTGAGTGGGCTTATACCGTTCATGTGCGGATTCAGGTGGGGGCGTGTCCGGCGCACGCCCCCTCTAAAATTTGTCGAGTTTAGATTTTAACAAATTTTTGTTCGTGGAAAGATCTGATTATTTCCTTATTTCTCACACAAAGTGTATGTTGTTACCACTCAGTTGAACCGTCTCGTCGAGACGGTTCAACTGAGTGGTAACAACATATACTTTTGATGAGAAATAAGAAAAAATGCAGAAAAAATAATCTGAATTTTATGAAAATTGAAATCCACGCCCCCTCTATACATAAATCCTGGATCCGCCCCTGCCGTTAACAAATATTTTGGAAATCACATGTGTCTCATGATAAGTCATAACCGTGCCATACGTGTACTGCAGTAACTGTTACATTCCAGTAAAATAGAACACAATATCAGGGCTCCAGATACGGAATTAGTAATTGAGTATTGTCACTCCATCATTTCGGAAGCAATTGGGTATTTCAAAGTTTTAATTGGGGCAAAATAAAATCACATTACTGTTTACGATGTAAACATCAACAGACAGCAATTATTGAATAGTTTGCTTCGAAATGAAAACATGTCTTGGCATTGCATTGGAATTGTCACCAAGATGTGTTTTAATGGAAAATAAGAAAAATATGCCATATGTGTGGTCTGTTTCTTGTCTTCTGCAGCATGATAAAGGTACAACAAATTTTGTATTGCTTTTTGATACTCGCTACTTCTGATTTGAATTGGGTTTTTGGCAATTTTAATTGGGTATTTAAGCAAATACGCAACTTATCTGGAGCGCTGAAATACACACAAACGATTGTCCAGGTAAACGAAATTCATTGATTTACCACATTATCTCTGTTTATGCTAATGCTGAAAGTAACAAGTCAACAAATTAGGAGTATTTATGCTCTCTGTAAATATGTCTTGGAATTTCATAAGAATTGAGTCCCCCTTCCAAGAAATATTCATATTATTTACAGGGGAAATAAAAGAAATTATACTGAATCGTCTTATGCTATTTTATCGCCTCACCGATAGGCAAGAGGGGATATAGTGTTAGTCCATGTACGTAGTGTGATAGGCAAGAGGGGATAGAGTGTTTAGTCCATGTCGTACGTGATAGGCAAGAGGGGATAGAGTGTTAGTCCATGTACGTACGTGTGATAGGCAAGAGGGGATATAGTGTTAGTCCATGTACGTACGTGTGATAGGCAAGAGGGGATACAGTGTTAGTCCATGTACGTACGTGTGATAGGCAAGAGGGGATACAGTGTTAGTCCATGTACGTACGTGTGATAGACAAGAGGGGATATAGTGTTAGTCCATGTACGTACGTGTGATAGGAAAGAGGGGATATAGTGTTAGTCCATGTACGTACGTGTGATAGGCAAGAGGGGTTGATAGTAGTGTTAGTCCATGTACGTACGTGTGTGATAGGCAAGAGGAGGGGATATAGTGTTTGTCCATGTGAGTGTGTAGGCTATAGTGTTATCCTGTGTAGTGTGATAGGCAAAGAGATATAGTGTTTAGTCCATGTCGTAATGTGATGGCAAGAGGGGATATAGTGTTAGTCCTGTACGTACGTGTGTAGGCCATTGTGTACGTACGTGTGATAGCCAGACGTACGTTGTGATAGTAGCAAGAGATATCCGTGTTAGTCCATTGTACGTACGTGTGTTAGGTCCAGAGATACAGTGTTAGTCCATGTACGTACGTGTGATAGGCAAGAGGGGATACAGTGTTAGTCCATGTACGTACGTGTGATAGGCAAGAGGGGATATAGTGTTAGTCCATGTACGTACGTGTGATAGGCAAGAGGGGATAGAGTGTTAGTCCATGTACGTACGTGCGTGCGTACGTTAGTAACACCTTTCATTTTTCAATAACTTATGTACCCCTTCACCGATTTATGATGCGCCTGCTTTAGCAGAAGGCTCGACTATAGTCGCCGTTTTTTCCGTCGTCGTCATCGTCCGAAATGGAAAAATAATTGTCAAGCTGCGTCATCATGCTATACCTTTATTAGTACTGTACGGATTGCTTCACTATTTGGACACTTGATACATGTAAGCATTAGGAACACACTCATGTCGCCAATTCACATGACCTTCACCCTTTTTACCTTCAATTCTTTTGCTGAAACACTTAACCATTTGTTTGCGTCAACAACTTTGTACAAGCTTCCTCATCCTGCTATAACTTTCATATTACTTGACACATTCCTTCAATGTTTGGAAACTTGATACATGTAACCATTAGGAACACACTCATACCGCCATTAACATGACCTTGACCTTTCTTACCTTCAACTTTTTGCTGAAACACTTAGCCATTTGAGCCATTTGTTTTGCGTCATGCGTCAAAAACTTTGTACAAGCTTCGTCATCATGCTATAACTTTCATATTGCTTGACGCTTTCCTTCGATGTTTGGACACTTGATACATGTAACCATTAGGAACACATTAACATGACCTTCAACTTTTTTACCTTCACATTGTTGCGGAAACACTTCGCTATTTTTATTTCAAAAAGTTTCTTCAACCATGCCCTTATTCTTGTTTTAAGCATGCACTTCTCTGACGGTTTTTGTGAATCTTACTTTAGTACCTGCCCATCGTGTTACGGCCAAATGCCTCGGCAGGCGCGGCACCGCTTCCGTGGTGGAATTCTTGTGATAATAGTTGGCCACAATGTATGCCCAAGGCCAAGGTCACTGAGGTATTATGTTCACCTTGTTTGTAAGGCAAACATTTTAAAGTTTATTAAATATTATTATTATCTAGGCTGCCAGCAAGGGGATTAGCTTTGTGATAACGTTGCCCTTGTTGAACTATCCACAGCCCACACGTGTCCCAGTATGTAAATATATGTTTATGTTATCTCCCTTGAGATAGCATATTGTGCCACGCAAATTTCTATGGGTGCAGCCATTGATCGTGCTACGCGTAAACGGCGAGTACGACCACGAAAATAGTGCCCTGTGCCAACTTATCCTATCATATCGATGGTCAAGTAACATAAGGTCGTAACTGCTATGCTAAAGCATAGCAGTTACGACCTTATATTACTAGACCATCGATATCATAATGGCGTTTTTGTCTGTCTTGCTTTGTATGTAAAACTCCATTATTTCCGACATGATTGGAATTAACATATTTTTGCATGGCAGTGTTTTTTATTGATCATGTGGCGAATTTACAGTATAATTGTATTCCTTCATGACGATGAAATGCTCGAATCGCAGGGATTTGTCTGATGCAGCGATATCTGAGAATCAAAATACTGTGGAACCCCTCTAAACCAGCCACTCGGAAAAATATGAATGTTTTCATCTTAGATATGTTTCGCTGTTATGTATCTCTGATTAAAATGACGTTTCATGATTGCAAAACACCAGAATGTGCCATGAAGCACTAACATGTCTGATTTACAGTGGAACATCTCCAAACCGGACACCCTCCCAGGGTGTCCAGTTTGGAGAGGTTGCACGTACATGTTTATGGCCTTTCAGTTCAGTGTGGCCAAGGGACGTTTTATAGCACCAACACCGGCGACTGTCAGCGATGTGCGAAAGGCAGTTACAACTCGGCCGTGAATGAGTTCGTACTGAGCTGTAATGGATGCCACCAGAGCCAAACCACGACGGGCACTGGCTCTACGTCGGGGGCACAATGTTTTGGTTAGTAGTGCATGGGACTGACTGAGTATTACGGATGCTGCACTCCGCGCCGGCGTAAACTGTTTCATGTCGAAATAGGCGCAAGATTCCTGATGAATTCCCATAAAATGGTTCATGTCGAAGTAGGCGCAGGATTACTGACGAATTCCCATTCAGCAACATGCAGAAGATACTGAATAAACATGTTTTTTTGTCTAGAAAAAGGCGCAAACAAGTGTGGCATTTCGGCAGGAAACCGATGCATTTTTCTACGCGAAACATTTTACGTCGACACAGAGTGCAGTACCAGTGACAATGAATAATTACACTTGAATACACTGCTATTATAATGTATACATACCTGCTATATTGTTTATCCCAGTTCGCCTGTCTCAACGATTTTCACATTTCTGTAGCCTATTTCACCAAATTGTTAAGTATACTTTTCTAGCAAAGTATACTTCGAGGGTGTAATCATTTATTTTTCCCGAAATGCATTTATGTCATATAGAACTAACGACTGCATATATGTGATGATTAAAAGATTGCAGAATTATTATACTGAATTTATTACATTATCACAGCCAAAATGGCTGTGATAATGTAATACATTCAGTATAATAAAAAATAATAATTTGATCATAAAATTGAAAATTTCTCTCTCAAAGTGTACTTTGCTAGATAAATATACTTTGCAATGTTTGTGAAACAGGCTACAGGTATTTCTATACTTGTAATACATGTACAATTGTAGTTAGTTCCCACTGTTGTTTGTGCTCTGAAATCTGACAAATATAATATACAGGGTGTTCAAAAAAACATGTCACCACTTTAAACACGTTTATTGTGTAAAATTAAAACTTGGAATTAAATTGCAGTTATTCCCTATTATATGAAATGCATGACAGTGTACAATGTTTACTACACAATTTTCACACATTGAAGACGTCAGAAACTACTTCAAAATTCGTGTTCTGGCGACATTTTCCAAAATGGAGTTCCGGAAAGAAGTTGTGAAATTATATATTGAGTATGATTCTTCTCCCAGTAAAGTAAACGCGATCATGAAAAGAAAATAGCCAACAGTGAAGCGCATGTCTAGATGCCAAGTAAGAAAGATTGTTAAAATGTTCGAAGATTATGGAACAGTTAAGAAAAGAAGGGTAACAGTGGTATACTAAAGATGTTAGATCCGAAGAAAACGTTAAACTCATCCAACACGTTGTGGATGAAATACCAAAACAATCAAGCAATTGTATACTTAGTGATGTAACAAATGAACGGTTCAACCTGATATAGAACGGACTACAGTGCATCGTATATTAAAGGAATATCTAAAAGGAATGTTCTTCAAAGTAATGCAACATCTAAATGACTCTGACATTACATCACGTGTACATTTCGCCAACTGGATGTTAGAAAATGCTGCCATAATTGACTAAATATAGATATATAGATATATTAATAGATATTGGAGCACGACAAAACCAGACTTTTATATGGAAACTCCACTTCACTGTGAGAGTGTTGCGGTATGAGCGGAGCCCTATCAGTTCTGTAGGCATTTTGAAACCTTATGTTTATGAAGAAAATGGCAACACTGCACAATGGTAACATCGGTGCGATTTATAATCATTCTCAAGTACAAATTTATACCAACTTTGCGTAGAACCACGGATATGTAGACAGTGTATGGTACCAGCAGGACGGAGCAGCCCCGCACACACTCAATGTTGTCCTGGAATTCCTAAAGACTTCCTAAAGAAATCCCGCTATAGCGGTTTATCCAAAAAATGCAGATCCAGATGAGCCGGCTCGTAACGAGCCGTCACATCAGCATCTGCACTTTTTGCAAGTAATTTTCATGTTTCTTAGAACAAAAACACCCCCTTTTCATAAATGGACGAATCTAACAATCATTTTGTGACCATTGGATTGGTCGGAACATTAGCATATCACAGTCCATTCCAGTTCCTTAGGGTTGAAAGGGTTAACAAGTGACGTTGAGTGGCCGTCGCATTCACTGGATTTGAGCTCCCTGGACCTCTTTATGTAGGGTTACCTCAAGGATCGAGTGTACACGCCTCCACCAGCTAACTTAAAGGAACAGAAAACAGCGATTCGACGTGAGATGTAAAATATCTCTATCGGGTCTTCCCAGCAAACAGTACATACATGTAATTTCAAGAAAATACTAGTCCTCGTCGCACAACAAAATGGATGTCACGTCGACCACATTCTGTAATTTTTCCATGCTGATATTATTCATTAAAGGACTTGATGTTTTTGTGTACTTGTGTATTATGTATGTCTACATAAAATCTCACATTCCCATTCTACAATTTGGTATATAATAGTATGCTGTACACCTAGTAGAACTTAAGTTATTAAGTTTTAAAGATGTGACATGTTTTTGGAACACCCTGTATATGAGACACGCCATGTGATTTTGTACCTTCGGACATCTGCGTAATTTAATGAAATACGCTTACAAAATTTACAATAAAAGGTGTCCAAAATTTACATGCGGCATGTACTCACATTTTGTCACTTTTTTGTGACTTTTGACTTTATTTTGTAAACGATTTTAATGAAATTACGCAGATGCCTCAATGTACAAAATCACATGGTGTGTCTCATATGTGTTTGTGGAGAGATGGAGCGTATGGGATTTGTAGTTCCTAATCAAATAACACGCTGATGTAGCCGGAAAACGATATATGATCGAAAATTGCTTGTTAGATTCCTGACTGGTGTTTATTGACTGAATTGCGAACAATGCAGATCGTTTAACAATATGTATGTACATGTTTATCTGGATCTACACTGGTCGCAAAACCCATAAACCACATT